>OZ024744.1:87066058-87078558 GCA_964016885.1 Eledone cirrhosa
ATAAATGGAATAGAATGAAACGGAATTTCATTTCTCACTCTTAGTACGGCACTTACTTAAATGTACGTCGTCGCTCTCCCCCTCCACTAATCCTCTATAGGGCGCCGAGGTGGAGTTTCCACCGATCACATTGCCCGATTGGTCGAGGGCTGTGAGCGCCTGAAGACATTCCAGTCTCCAAGAACTCCCTCTCGGTCTTCGCTTGACCCAGGACTGCAGCTCCGTCAAGGAGACGAGCTGGGGAAAAACGCGTCTAGCAAACGGCTACCACACCTGATCACCGTCGAGGAAGAGGTGGAGATGTCGTAGTCTAAGCGCGTGTCTGCGCACCATCAGCCACGGCACGCCCAGCCCTCCACGTAGCGGGTGTTGACAGCAGAATTGATGGCCTGACCATCGGAGCGCGTCCCTTCCACAAAAAGCGAAAGAGCAAACGCTCCAGCGCAGTCAGGGTGGGCTTAGGATAAGGTATGACGATCAGGCGGTAGTAGATGACGGACGCGATGTACGCGTTAGCCACTTCCGCTCGACCTTTCAGGGATAGCTTCCTCTCCTCCCATGTCTGAGTGAGAGAAGCCACCCTTCTCGTCACCTCGTCCCAGTTTTTGTCCGTCTGGAGGTCCGGACCGAACCAGACCACTAACAATTTAACCGGCCAGTCCGTCCAGCGCCCGACGACGCTGTTGGACGGCATGGACCTGCCTCTCCAGGTGCCGAGCTGCAAGCCCACTGACATTTCCTGGTTGATCATTGCTCCTGTGACCGCTTCGTGTTCTCTTAGTGTAGTGCCGATTGCCTCGATGTGTTTGGCGTTCGAAACCACTAGGGTGACATCGTTCGCATATGCTGACACGGATCTTCCGCATTCTAATTCGCGCGGGACCCCCCTCAACGTTTCCAGTTTTCGCAGTAATGGCTCAAGAGTCAATACGTACAGGAGGGACGAGAGGAGACATCCTTGGCGGACCGAGCGCCTGATGTTGAACGGTTCCGAAAGGTGACCGTTCACTCTCACCATAGAGCAGATGTCGCTGTGCATGGCAGCGATCCAGCCTCTGAAGACGGGCCCAAAGCCAGCCGCCTTCAGGACTGCCGCTAGGTAACGATGGTCGACACTATCGAAAGCTTTCGACTGATCTAAATTGATCAAGGACCCACCCGTGCCAGGTTCCCTAGCTACCCTCTCTACGATGTATCGCATGAGGTGGAGGTTGTCGTGGATGGATCTGTCGCGAATGGCGCATGTCTGCGCCTCTCCCACCAGACCACCAACGACAAGCGCCAACCTCTTTCCTAACACCTTGGCCAAAATCTTGAACTCTGTGTTTAGCAGAGTTATGGGCCTAAAATTATATATGTTATCCCTCTTGTTGGGATCCTTTCTCAGCACTTCCATCTCTCCTCGGCTCACAGAGCTGGGAATTCTCCCGTTCTGTTGACAGTTGCAGTAGACGTCCGCCAAGAGGCCTCCGAACAAGTCTGGTATCTGTACGTAAAGTTCATAGGGCAGACCATCCAAACCAGGCGATTTACCCCTTGTACAGCCAGTCATTGCCTCCCGTACTTCAGCGGTTGTTATCGACTTTTCGCAACACTTCGCCTCAGTGGCAGAGAGCTGCGGCAGTCCGTCGAGGTAGACACTAAAGTCCATCCCTCGATCTGGCCCGCCGCTGCCCCCGAACAGCTGTGCGAAGTGTTGCTGAAAAGCTTCACACATTTGCCCGGGATCGAGTAGCATGCGCCCGTCGTGGTCCACCAAAGACCGGATAGTGGCTTGTTGCCACGACGCGCTCCGCCACTCGGGCCCATTGAACGGCTTTCGTCCCCTCGTGTCTGAGAGCAGGCACCCTAGCTCTGACAACGCAGCTTTCTTGCTTTATATTGAAGAATTGGTCAAGGGCCAATTTCGCTGCAAGTACGTCGGTCGCGATGCCTTTGCTAAGCGCCTCGTCTAATTTTCTAACTAGTTCTCCCTCTCCTCTATTTTTCTCTATGACTAAAGCCTTACTAAACCTAATGGATTCTATTCTAATCGCTCTTTTCAGAGCAAACCACCACTTGTTGTTGACGATGGCCCCCGTCAACGCTCGCTTAACTAGTTCGCTAATCTGGTTTCTGTAGGCCTTGCGCGCTGGTAAGGACACGTTTAGCTTCCAGTAGCCGGGTCCTCGTCTATGAAGCCTATCCAAGTCAAGCACACAGATCCCGAATTTGTGGTCCGTGTAGCTGACTATCTTGAATTGTGGACAGCTTATGCTAGACCTATCTATTTCCCTACAAAATACTCTATTGCTATGATCTGGATGACCCTATACGATTTGTCCAAGTCTACATTGGCACATTCGGGAAATCCAATCGGTACCCGTCAGACGGTTCAAAACGCCTGAGCAGGTTGGTGAGGCTCTTGCACCCTACTCCCCTATCTGCTAATCCCACACAGTCCCAGCGTGCATTTAAGATCCCGTTCCAGTCGCCCACTAATACTAGAGAGCTGGACGTTCCTAGAAAGGTCTCCAGACGCCGAAAGGAATCAGGCCGCCCTGCTCCTGTCGGGGCATAAACGGCCACTTGCCTGAAAGCTTGCTCTTCTCCGCTGGTCACGTGCAGCACCACCAACTTAACTTTCATCGTCCAGGAAGATGGCCCATATGGCGAGAGCCAAACCTCTCCGAAAAAGCACAGCAACTCCTCTCCCCGATCCAGGACGGCTGGGAGATGCGTACACATTGTAGCCGCCGAAGATCGCTGGGAAGGCCTGTGCTTCGGAATTCTGGTCTCGCTGATGGCCACCACATCTATGTTTAGTGACCTGAGGTCGTTGAGCAGGTGGCCCTGCTTCAATGACGACCCCAAGCCACGCGCATTTATGCTGCCTATTGTGAGTGAGATCATTTTGAAATGGAGTTGAAAAGATGGGAAAGACCACTTACCTTACTTCTCGTAGAGGAAGGATGGTTCCTCCATCCCTTTTCACTTGATCGTCTGGTGAATCGTTCCTTCGGCTGGTCGTCGACTCTTCTGTGAGTATATCCGAATATACTCTCCGGTTGAGTGACACTCCTAGGCCTCTGAAATCACCAACTGCGCTGGGGAATTTCGTTTTAATGTTTGTGTATTGTTTCTGTGCTATACTTACCAGTCTTATGTTCGTTGGTGTTTTGATTGGTGCTGGTATTATGTAGTCGTGCTGTGAAATGTCTGTGTGTTCAATTATGTAAGTCATTAGTTTCTTGTTGTGTGTATTTATTGCTGTGCATTTGTTTTTCTGGGGGTGGGGTGTGGTTCTGCTATTTTCTTGTCGTTGTTGCTGGGTGTGTGTGTTTGTTGTTGTGTTTGCGATGTTGGTGCTTGTGGTTGAAGGTGTTGTAGTTGTTGGCGGTGGGGTTGCCGCCGGTGGTGATGGTGGTGCTATTGTGGGTGGTGATGGTGTTGGTGGTGTTGCTGCTGTAAGTCTCTTTGCAGTAGCCTTTACCCTTTTTTCATTTCTTTCCTCCCTTTTCGTAGGCGACAATGCGCTGCTTCTGCGTTTGTGCCTTCTTGCGACCTTTTGCCATCCCTCTCCCACCTCGCACTCCATGTCCGATTCTGTGCGGTCGAGGAGGGGTACCAGCTCCACTCTTTAACTTGTTCTTGTTTGTGATGTTTGCAGTGGAGTCTCTGTTGCAGCTGCAGTTGGTATTACTGTTGTTGTTGTTAATACTTCTACTGCTGCTGCTGCTGTTTTTTGATTTCCGTGGCGTAGGTATGGGTGCCACGGACCTATCCTTCATACTTGTTGCCTGTCCTGTAGCTGGTACCAGTGGGACCGGTTTCGGAAGGAGGGGGGTTTTCTCCTTTCTCAGGGTCGTCTCATTGCAAAAGGCCCTGATGTGAGTCTTCGATCCACAGCGAAAGCATTTCGGGCGTTTGCCCTCAACACTTATGGGCAGTTGAGTGCCGTTATCGAAGTCTATCACATCCGGGATAGCTTCGATGCACTCCTGGTTGGTTTGGATTAACATCTCAATGGAGGTCCCGACCCAAACTTCTCGTACTTTTTTCTGTACTTGCAGTACAGTTGTTTTGTCCTCGATTCCGACGAGGACAGACGCGGCCAGCCAAGAAGGGCCCATTCCGGGGGGGGGGGGCGTGGATCAGTTTAACCATCACAATTTTTTGCCCGCAGTAGGAGGGTATTTCCTCGCTCCTTAGGGTCACTAAGGATTGAGCCTTTGCCTCCTGGGGTGTGGCAAAAAGCACGTCCACGGTGGCATATTTCTTGCCTCGGGTGATATGCGTTTTCCGCTGCCACACAGACCCTATGGCTTTTTGTATTTGAGCCTCTGTGGCTCTTTCAACCCTACGTGATTTTGTGCTTACTGTACGGTACGTGACCGTACAGTGCTGTTTGGTTTCTACAAATTTTTCGGCTGCCTTGCAGATTGCTCGGTGTCCGGTTTTCGTCACCATCTTCTTTGCTTCCTGTAATTCCTCATTTGTTATAAGGATGGTTTCCAGATTCTTTGCGATACCTGCAAACGAGATTGGTTTTTCTTTCTTGATGTTGTTGTTGTTGTCGTCAGAGCTGCTGTTACTTTTGTTGTTGCTGCTGGTACTACGACAGCCGCCACCACTGCTGTGGCTGTGGTTGTTGTTGTTGCTGCTGCTGTTGTTGTTGTTGCTGTTGCTGCTGCTGCTGCTGCTGCTGTTGTTGTTTATGCTGCTGATAATGTTGTTGTGGCTGCTACTAGTGTTTTCCTTGTCACTGTTGCTGCTGCTGCTGTTATTACGGCTGCTGCTGCTATTCTTCATGACGTCAGACGAATGAAATGGCTTTCCTTGTTTACCGCACACATTTTTCGTCGTTGTCGTCGTCGTGGAGAAATATTCCACGGTATGCACGTGCTCTTGGTGAAAGCTATCAGAAACTATATTTTTCTTTTTCTTTAATGGCGTCTCTTGCGAAAGATAAGGCAGGGAGAGAGACACATTTAGAGAAGGCGGGGAGAGAGACAATCTTTTCTCTGACGTAATGACGATTGAGGAAGAAGAAGACGGAAGGAGTGGGATGACTTGTGAAAATTCTTTTTTGTAGACATGTTTTTTTGGGGGTTAAAATGAATATTGGGCACAAAACCCCAATAAGCGGTTATTAAAACCCGAAGAGCAAAATAACGGGCAGAAAGACCCCTCTCACGAGGAGGAGGGTGTTTTTATCTACAATTTGGTTAATGTTTTAAACAATTTACAATTGTTATAACGGTTAAAAATTACTATACCTTACAGAGCCGAGCCTCCGTCAACCATGGCATTCAATAATAATAATAATAATAATAATAATAATAATGATTTCTTTATTAACCACAAGGGTTTACATAAAGTAGACATTAAAGACAGTGCAGGACAATGCAGGACGGTACAAATGGGCATTTCTGCGTGTAAAAAAAACAAAAACAGAGGATGTAACAAAAAATAACAATGAAAAATTCCCCAATAGGGGGCAGACTTCGGAGGGACATTTGTGGAGAAAGCCCAGTAAAAAGCCACAATGACCCTGACCACCAAGGCAAGTGCCCTCTCCCAGTTTTCCACCTTTAATTTACAGATATATACTCAGAGTAGGCCCATTCACTCGGGCCATTCTTGCTTCTCTCACCCATCTTTCAACAAAATGCTGGGAAGAGAGCACTTCCCTCTCTACTCTGATTTTCCTTTTCAAATGAAATTTGAAAAAGTCAATCAGAGCATCACCGAAGAGGTAAGTGCTCGTCTTCAGCCCTTTCAAACGTGTCCACCATACTATCTCTTTCACCATGGCCACCAGGCAGATAAAAAGTGCCTGCCCTTCCCGGCTAAAGGAGGAGGGCGGGGCAATCCTCACGATGGACTCAGATGATAGCCGGATCCGTCCTAAACGCGACAGCAGGTGTTCGACATAAACCCACAAGTCAGCAATTTTCGGACACTGGACGAGTGCGTGCAGGACGGTTTCGTCGCTCTGCGCGCATCTCGGACATGCCCGGCTGACGACACCTCCATGCCTGTAGAGTTTATCCCGAACTGGCAAGGCTCCTCGGTAGCACTGCCAGGCCAGAGATTTCTGGAAGTTGTCCATAGGCCCTGGCCCGAAAGTTCTTCCGAAGAGATTGGCTAGTTGATTTTCGTCGACGCCTAGAGTTTCCCCAAGTACGTCGTCGCTCTTCCCCTCCACTAATCCTCTATAGAACGCCGAGGTGGAGTTTCCACCGATCACATTGCCCGATTGGTCGAGGGCTGTGAGCGCCTGAAAACATTCCAGTCTCCAGGCGCTCCCTCTCGGTCTTCGCTTGACCCAGGACTGCAGCTCCGTCAAGGAAACGAGCTGGCGAAAAACGCGTCTAGCAAACGGCGACCACACCTGATCACCGTCGAGGAAGAGGTGGAGATGTCGTAGCCTGAGCGCGTGCCTGCGCATCATCAGCCACGGCATGCCCAGCCCTCCACGTAGCGGGTGTTGACAACAGATGGACCGCCTGACCATCGGAGCACGTCCCTTCCACAAAAAGCGAAAGAGCAAACGCTCCAGCGCAGTCAGGCGAGGCTTAGGACAAGGTACGACGGTTAGGCGGTAGCAGATGACAGACGCGATGTACGCGTTAGCCACCTCCGCTCGACCTTTCAGGGATAGCTTCCTCTCGGCCCATTTCTGGGTGAGAGAAGCCACCCTGCTCGTCACCTCGTCCCAGTTTTTGTCCGTCTGGAGGTCCGGACCGGACCAGACCCCTAGCAATTTAACCGGTCCGTCTGTCCAGCGCCCGACGACGCTGTTGGACGGCATGGACCTGCCTCTCCAGGTGCCGAGCTGCAGGCCCACCGACTTTTCCTGGTTGATCATTGCTCCTGCCACCGCTTCGTATTCTCTTACTGTAGTGCCGATCGCCTCGATGTGTTTGGCGTTCGACACCACTACGGTGACATCGTCCGCATATGCTGACACGGATCTTCCGCATCCTAGTTCGCGCGGGACTCCCCTCAACGTCTCCAGTTTGTGCAGTAATGGCTCGAGAGTCAATACGTACAAGAGGGACGAGAGGGGACATCCTTGGCGGACCGAGCGCATGATGTTGAACGGTTCCGACAGGTGACCGTTCACTCTCACCACAGAGCAGATGTCGCTGTGCATGGCAGCGATCCAGCCTCTGAAGACGGGCCCAAAGCCAGCCGCCCTCAGGACTGCCGCTAGGTAACGATGGTCGACCCTATCGAAAGCTTTCGACTGATCTAAATTGATCAAGGACCCACCCGTGCCAGGTTCCTTAGCTACCCTCTCTATGATGTATCGCATGAGGTGGAGGTTGTCGTGGATGGATCTGTCGGGAATGGCGCATGTCTGCGCCTCTCCCACCAGACCACCAACGACAAGCGCCAACCTCTTTGCTAGCACCTTGGCCAAAATCTTGAACTCTGAGTTTAGCAGAGTTATGGGCCGGAAATTGTCTATGTTATCCCCCTTGTTCGGATCCTTTCTCAGCAGTGCCACCGCTCCTCGGCTCACAGAACTGGGAATTCTCCCGTTCTGTTGCCAGTTGCAGTAGACGTCCGCCAAGAGGCCTCCGAACAAGTCTGGCATCTGTACGTAAAGTTCATGGGGCAGACCATCCAAACCAGGCGATTTACCCCTTGTGCAGCCAGTCATTGCCTCCCTTACTTCAGCGGCTGTTATCGGCTTTTCGCAACACTTCGCCTCAGTGGCCGAGAGCCGCGGCAGTCCGTCGAGGTAGACACTAAAGTCCATCCCTCTACCCGGCCCCCCGCTGCCCCCGAACAGCTGAGCGAAGTGTCGCTGAAAAGCTTCACACATTTGCCCGGGATCGAGTAGCATGCCCCCGTCGTTGTCCACCAAAGACCGGATCGTGGCTTTGTTGCCACGACGCGCCTCCGCCACTCGGGCCCATTGAACGGCTTTCGTCCCCTCGTGTCTGAGAGCACGCACCCTTGCTCTGAGAACGCAGCCTTCGTCCTTTGCATTGAAGAATTGGTCAAGGGCCAATTTCGCCGCAAGCACGTCGGTTGCAATGCCTTTGCTAAGCGCCTCGTCTAATTTTCTAACTAGTTCTCCCTCTGCTCTATTTTTCTCTATTGCTAAAGCCTTACTAAACCTAATCGATTCTATTCTAATCGCTCTTTTCAGAGCAAACCACCACTTGTTGTTGACGATGGCCCCCGTCAACGCCCGCTTAACTAGTTCGCTAATCCGGTCTCTGTAGGCCTTGCGCGCTGGTAAGGACGCGTTTAGCTTCCAGTAGCCGGGTCCTCGTCTATGAAGCCTATCTAAGTCAAGCACACAGATCACGAATTTGTGGTCCGTGTAGCTGACTATCTTGAATTGTGGACAGCCTATGCTAGACCTATCTATTTCCCTACAAAATACTCTATCTAGATATGATCTGGATGACCCTATGCGGTTTGTCCAAGTCCACATTGGCACATTCGGGAAATCCAATCGGTACCTGTCAGACAGTTCAAAACGCCTGAGCAGGTTGGTGAGGCTCTTGCACCCTCCACCCCTATCCGCTAATCCCACACAGTCCCAGCGTGCATCTAAGATGCCGTTCCAGTCGCCCACTAACACTAAAGAGCGGGACGTTCCAAGAAAGGTCTCCAGACGCCGGAAGAAATCAGGCCGCCCTGCTCCTGTCGGGGCATAGACGGCCACTAGCCTGAAAGCTTGCCCGTCTCCGCTGGTCACGTCCAGCACCACCAGCTTACCCTCTGGGTCCAGGAAGATGGCCCGTATGGCGAGATCCAAAACTCTCCGAAAAAGTACAGCAACTCCTCCACCGGATCCAGGACGGCTGGGAGATGCGTACACATCGTAGCCGCCGAAGATCGGTGCGAAGGCCCGTGCTTCGGAGATTCTGGTCTCGCTGATGGCCACTACATCTATGTTTAGTGACCTGAGGTCGTTGAGCAGGTGACCCTGCTTCCATGACGACCCCAAGCCACGCGCATTTATGCTGCCTATTCTGAGTGAGGTCATGTTTAAAATAGAGTGGAAAAGATGGGAAAGACCACTTACCGTACTTTTGGTAGAGGAGGGATGGTTTTTACATCCCTTTTCACTTGATCGTCTGGTGAAGGGACCGTTGAATCGTCCCTTCGGCTGGTCGTCGGCTCTTCTAAGAGAATGTCTGAGTATACTCTTCGATTGATGGTTCCTCCTAGGTCCCTGAAATCACCAACTGCGTTGGGGAATTTCGTTTTAATATTTGTGTATTGTTTCTGTGCTATTTTTAGCAGTCTTATGTTAGTTGGCGTTTTGATTGGTGCTGGTATTATGTAGTCCTGTTGTGAAATGTCTGTGTGTTCAATTATGTAAGTCATTAGTTTCTTGTTGTGTGTATTTATTGCCGTGCATTTGTTTTTCTGGGGGTGGGGTGTGGTTCTGCTATTTTCTTGTCGTTGTTGCTGGGTGTGTGTGTTTTGTTGTTGTGTTTGCGATGTTGGTGCTTGTGGTGGTGGTGTTGAAGGTGTTGTTGGCGGTGGGGTTGTCGCCGGTGGTGATGGTGGTGCTAGTGTGGGTGGTGATGGTGTTGGTGGTGTTGCTGCTGTGGGTCTCTTTGCAGTAGACTTTACCCTTTTCTCATTTCTTTCCTCCCTTTTCAAAGGCGACGATGCGCTGCTTCTGCGTTTGTGCCTTCTTGCGATCTTTTGCCATCCCTCTCCCACCTCACACTCCATGTCTGATTCTGTAAGGTCGGGGAGGGGTACCAGCTCCACTCTTTCACTTGTTGTTGTTGGTGATGTTTGCACTGGAGTCTCTGTTGCAGCTGCATTTGGTATTGCTGTTGTTGTTGTTAATATTTCCACTGTGCTGCTGTCTTTGATTTCCGTGGAGTGGGTATTGTTGCCACGGACCTATCGTTCCTGGTTGCCGCTTGTCCTGTTGCTGGTAGCCGTGGAGCCGGATTCGGAAGGAGGGGGGTTTTCTCCTTTCTCAGGGTCTTCTCGTTGCAGAAGGCCCTGAGGTGAGTCTTCGATCCACAGCGAAAGCATTTCGGGCGTTTGCCCTCAACACTTATGGGCAGTTGAGTGCCGTTATCGAAGTCTATCACATCCGGGATAGCTTCGATGCAATCCTGGTTGGTTTGGATTAGCAACTCAATGGAGGAGCCGACCCAATCTTCTCTTACTTTTTTCTGTACTTGCAGTACAGTTGTTTTGTCCTCGATTCCGACGAGGACAGACGCGGCCAGCCAAGAAGGGGTCATTCCGGGGGGGACGTGGGTCAGTTTGACCCTCACAATTTTTTGCCCGCAGTAGGAGGGCACCAACACCATTTCCTCGCTCCTTATGGTCACTACTGATTGGGCCTTTGCCTCCTGGGGTGTGGCAAAAAGTACGTCTACGGTGGCGTATTTTTTGCCTCGGGTGATGTGCGTTTTCCGCTGCCACACAGACCCCAAGGCTTTTTGTATTTGGGCCTCTGTGGCTCTTTCCACCCTACGGGATTTTGTACTTACTGTACGGTACGTGACCGTACAGTGCTCTTGGGTTTCGAAAAAATTTTTCGCTGCCTTGCAGATTGCTCGGTGTCCGTTCTTTGTCACCATCTTCTTCGCTTCCTCTAATTCCTCATTTGTTATGAGGATTGTTTCCAAGTTTTTCGCAATACCTGCAAATGAGATTGGTTTTTCTCTGCTGTTGTTGTTGTCGTCAGAGCTGCTGGTACTTTTGTTGTTGCTGCAGGTACTACGACTACTGCCTCCGCCGCTGTTGCTGTGGTTGTTGTTGGTATTGCTGCTGCTAATGCTGTTGTTGTTTATGCTGCTGGTGATGCTGTTGCGGCTGCTACTGTTGTTTTCATTGTCACTGTTGCTGTTGTTATTACGGCTGCTACTGCTATTATTCCTGACGTCAGACGAATGAACTGGGTTTTCGTATTTCCCGCACACCTGTTTCGTCGCTGTCGTCGTCGTCGTGGAGAAACCTTGCACGCTTTGCACGAGACTTTTCTTTTCTTTCGTCGCTTGCGAAAGAGAAGGGAGGGAGAGAGACACATTTAAAGAAGGGAGGGAGAGAGACAATCTTCTCTCTGCTGTAGTGATGATTGAGGAAGAAGAAGACGGAATGAGTGGGAGTGACGTTTGAAATTTCTTTTTCGTAGCCATGTTTTTTTGTTTAAAATGAAATTTTGGGTACAAAACCCCAATAACTGGTTATTTAACCCCGAAGGGCCAAATAACGGACAGAAAGACCCCTCTCACGAGGAGGAGGGTGTCTTTATCAACAATTTGGTTCAAGTTTTAAACAATTTACAATTGTTTTAACGGTTAAAAATTACTATACCTTACAGAGCCGAGCCTCCGTCAACCATGGCATTCAATAATAATAATAATAATAATAATAATAATTGTTTCTACTTTTGGCACAAGGCCAGCAAATACCCAGTGCATTACTGGTACTTTATTTTATCGACCCCGTAAGGATGAAAGGCAAAGTCAACCTCGGCGGGATTTGAACTCAGATCGTAAAGGGACGTAACTATGCTGGAAAGCATGGCGTCCGACCCTATAATAATAATAATAATAATTGTTTCTACTTTTGGCACAAGGCCACCAATTATCCCAGTATACCTTCCTGTCAGATAATTGATATTATAATAAATGTTCGGTAAACCCATACGTACATATATATATAATATATTTGTGCATGTATGTATATATATATATATATATATATATATATATATATATATATGTATGTATATATACATACTACTGTACGTCTGTATACATATATGTACGTATACATACTTACATTTAAGTATCAGCCGTACTAAGAGTGAGAAATGAAATTTCGTTTCATTCTTTTCCATTTATCGTTTTCGGTACGCCCGGCCGACTAACTCAGTCGATATGCAAATTACGCTTCTCAGCCGTTAATATACATAAGGAAAGTATATACTTTCAAACGTTCAATCATCTGACAGGAAGGTATACGGTGCTGACGATAGCTAATAAGCTTGAAACTAGTACATCGTTCCTCTGTCAGTGTTGTAAAAATAGACGACGATGGTTGCCGAGCACTGTACGGCGTAATTCGGGCTGTTTGTTTACAAATAAACCAAACATTAAAAGAATTGTTCGGTGAATCCAAACGTACATATATATATGTGTGCATGTATGTATATATATATATATATACTACTGTACGCCTGTGCACATATATGTATGTGTACATATATATATATATATGTGTGCATGTATGTATATATATACTACTGTACGTCTGTGCACATATATGTATGTGTACACATATATATATATGTGTGCATGTATGTATATATATATACATACTACTGTACGCCTGTCTACATATATGTATGTACGTATACATACTTACATTTAAGTATCAGCCGTACTAAGAGTGAGAAATTAAATTTCGTTTCATTCTTTTCCATTTATATATATAAGTAGAAGTGGTATTTAATTTGTTGGAAGTCCGACAAATATAAATGCTTATAACTGATTTAGTGCACT
>OZ024744.1:87081058-87088558 GCA_964016885.1 Eledone cirrhosa
TACATATATAAAATAACGGAGTCAAGTTTGTCCCCGTGATCCATAAAATAAAATTATTTCTACAAGACAGAATTAAGCCGAACAAACACTGACAGGAGATAAAGAAAAAAAGAAAAAAAAAAAGAAAAAAGAAACCTAACAACTCACCAACAAACATAAAAACCTGGGTCATAAACAATACACAAGAGCTTTCATATCACAAGTAAATTCCTTTTAAGTGAATCCTGCTGTTTCGGAAATGATGAGACAAACTGCTGCTTATTCCCTGCCGCGCTATGCCGTGCCAGAACGTAACTTATCATCTTCGGGAGAAATGTCGTAAGGAATAAATCCAGCCAACGGACCTGTGATCCTGCCGAGCACCATCAGTAAAGAGGGAAAATAGAAAGGGCAGACAAAGAAACAACATAACATCTGTCCTTTTCAAATGCAATAAGCACTTGTAGCAGCATAGGAACATCAGTCTTTTTGTAAGAATGGCACATAAAATTGTGCAATATCTAGCCGAATGGAAGAGAGACAAGTCTAAACTACTCATATCAAGAGTAGAAGACTGCCACAAATATTTCATCTGGAATAGTCACCTCTGTCACCCGTGCAAATGTCACACGAGCATTTTGATGAATGTCAGAGGTCTACTACAATTTGATAACAGAGAGACATTGCCACATACAATCAAGCAATACGCGCAACATTCACAGAAACACGTCTAACGTCAAACATAGCTGATGCAGAAATATAGATAACAAAGTATGTTGTATTTCGAACACGCGGTAAAGAAAGGGATCATTGTGGAATTGAAATTTACTTTCGCGAAGATATTTCAAACACAGTAAAATATTACCTGCTAACATCCATCACGTGTTTCGGACGGAAAGATGTCGTAAATATATATGCGTATTGAAATATCCGCTCAACCGTTCAACCACTCAAACATTGATGTAATATGTCTAGACTATTGTATAGGCCTTCGATAAAGACGCTCATAAAACGTTATGTCGCAAACTACGTGATTTCGACATAGACTGAAAACTGAGTGTGTAGCGTCGTAGCTTCCCCAAAAGCAGAAACAGTTTTGTTGCAGCCAATACTATCCTCCCCCTGGAAACACAAAAAATGTATGGGATCTTTAAGGAGCATATGTCCTGGAACCACTGTAGCTTGAGTGACTCTATCAAAGATTCTCTCGACTGTACATCACTAGCTATGTTGATGAGACGAATGTAACATTGACCATCAGAAAGCCCGCTGATACTCCTCTCCTACATATAGATTTGATACTATATAAAATGGACCGGGGACAAAAATCTGCAGTTCAATGGCAGTTCAATGCCGGAAAATACAATTCAGATATGCTCGATCAGAAGGGATTCATATGCCTGCACCAAAATCAGTGCATGACCAGAGAAATGATGTGATGCATTTTTTTTAATGAGATTATCCCGAGGTTGGCTGCATTTGCGTATGACTGACCGATTGAATTCTGAGCTAATTCAGGATATGTGAGCGGGAGACACATATTGGTCGAACAGAGGATATTTTTCCTCAATTGTGGTCATCCCACAGTGTTAAATTAAGTGCAAAACGTGGAGCAATTCAATGATGCAGCACCGAGAAGAGTATCTGGTCGAAAGATGAGCTGCAAGACGAAGATGAAAAACAATTAAGGCACTACTCACTGATACATATACTAGAGAGATTAGTGGTGATATACATATAAAATATCCTAGAAGGGCTGCTTAGTTCCAAACTTCGGCATAGAAGGCTGGATCGACTTCTAGACAGATCTCCAGAGTGTAGGCCAAAGTTCCCATCTTCCACAGATAGACAAAAGATTAGCTTTTGTAATAGTAGATGGAACAAGGGCCGCAAGGGCTTTAATGTGCTACCCAAATACCCGAGAGATCTACACGGTTTGATGTCAATATTTCTGAGAAACATCTCGACATAGTGCCAAGGACCCAAATGAAACAGCGGGCAAGTAAAACATATGAGGCTGGTGGAAATAAAACCCTTCATTCATCAATGGCGAAACAAGGATGGCTATATATATACCAATATATCTGAAGAACTTTCGATTATAGAGCCAGGTTCGATCAGGAATAGATCTTGCCTCGAGCTGATCGATAGAGAAACATATGTAATACGTTAATAAATATGATATGATGCAACACTGAATCCTCGTTCTTTATATTATACTCTGCTCTGCGCGAACATCGAGTGCTCAACGATCATACCAACTGCGGATACATTTACCTTGTAACCTTACAACTATAATTACAACTATATATATATATATATATATATATATATATATATATATATATATAGTTGTAATTATATATATATATATATATATATATATATATATATACATATATATAATATAAATATGTCTGTGTACGTGTGTATGAGTCAGTCAGCATGTGCCTGTATGAATATATGCATAAACACATGCACATATACACGCAGACACATACATACATATATATATATATATATGTGTGTCTATGTATATGTGTGCATGTGTTTATGCATATATTCATACAGGCACACGTACACACACACACACACACACACACACACACACACATCACACACACACATACACACACACACATATATATATATATAAACTAAAAAATGTATACAGTTATATATATGAACCCTCTTCAGATTTTAGTCTTCACATTTATTATTATTACTATATATATATATACATATATATATAGTTACACACCCTGGATATATATATATATATATATATATATATATATATATATGAAGAAGGTTCATATATATATAAATATATGCATTTTTTTAGTTTCAGGAGATCCCGTTCAGCGTGAAAGCACCGATTCTTTGCTTAAACTTTAATCTGTGATTTTAATATATATATATATATATATATATATATATATATATATGTAAAAGTTCTATTTAAATTGTTGGCATACAACAAGCAAATATTTTTATAACCGATATAAAGCACTCAACAGCTATTTGGAGTAAAAATACGATATTAACAAATGGAAACTGTATTTATAAAACCATATTTATTTCATTATACATATTTCAAGGACACCAAGTTAAATTATGGTGTGCTTTCATCAGGTAAAATATAATATAGATCAGTTTTATAAATAAATATTGACATACCCTTAAAGAATGCAACCATTACTGTTGGAAGCTTCCGGATAGTGGAGTTGTAGCTTTAATTATATTATTAGGTAAGTTAGTATTGGATATTTTTAAAATAAGCCGTTGGGTTACGGAGAAAGATAGAGAAAGAAAGATATATATATATATATATATATATATATAAGATAAAGTCAAATATTTAAAATTTGGCTTCGTTTATTACTGTTATATATATATTTCGGTGACAGCCATCTTTGGCTGTGACCTCTTCAGGCAGTCCGAATTGGTGTGGTAGAGACGTGTGTGTCTCTCTCACTCTTTATATATATATATATATATATATATATATATATATATATATATATATATATATATATATATATATATATATATATAAAGAGTGAGAGAGACACACATAGAGAGTGAGAGAGAGAGAAATAAATAAATAAATAAAGAAAGAAAGAAATAAAGAAAGAAAGAAAGAAAGAAAGAAAGAAAGAAAGAATGAATGAATGATAGAAAGAAAGACAGACATAAAGAAATAATCATATAGATAGACGTATTCCTCTGCCAATACTTATTCTTATGTATTGTTAATGACATATATACATTTCTGAAATATCTGCGTGTACTATAAGTGTTAATCATTATGTGTTGTCAGCGATGTATTATCTCAACATCGGAAACATTTCATAAATAATGTGTACATCACTGGGATAATTTATATGCACAGTGAACGTAAAGACTATATCAGGAGTGTACATTCAAACATATATTATGCATAATATACGTGTGTGTGTGTGAATGTGTGTGTGTGTGTTATGTGGGTGTATGTGGGTGTGTGTGTGTGTATGTATATATATGTATAAATATGTATATGTATATATATATATATGTATATATATATATATATATATATATATATATATATATATATATATATATATATATATATATATATATATATATATATATATATATATATATATATATATATATATATATATATATATATATACATATATATATATATATATATATACATGTACAAATATAAATTAGCGAGAATCGCATTTCGGCTAGTGGAAATTAGCGAAAAACAACTTCCGAATTGTGTGGCAAGCGCTCAATAGATACGAGTGTACAAGAGCAATAAGCATACGTTAAAAAGGTCATAGACACTGAAACGATGGTTAAACCATTAACCGCAAAGCCAAAAAAGCGAGCAAGCTATTCGGGTCAAACAAATATTAATATATGATTGAAACATTTAGCCGGACCCCATCGGAAACGGTGGTAATATCCGGTATAGGGTTTCTGTAACTCCTAAATCAAGTACTGTCTGCTTAAACAAATAATGCTAAGCTTTTGGTATGATGATCGAACAAGGATGTCGCTTTTTCAACAGGTATTTTGTTCTGCGGACTCAAAAGGGAGAGAACCCCTAGTTTTGGCGGATTAATTCAGTATGTGTGGTTATTGGAAAATTGCAAAATATCACAAAACGAATTAAGCTCTCGACAGAATAGTTTTTAAAATAAACATAAGCTATTAATCAGTCAATAGAATTAACTAAAAAATCAAAAAAAAATAACTGGTTAATAGCTAGACTGAGGAGATTAATACAAATATAAATTAGCAAGAATCGCATTTCGGCTAGTGGAAATTAGCGAAAAACAACTTCAGAATTGTGTGGAAAGCGCTCGATAGATACCAGTGTAGTAGAGCAATAAATATACGTTAAAAAGGCCATGCACACTGAGACGATGATTAAACCATTAACCGCAAAGCCAAATATATATATAAGGACGGGTTGGAAGAAGCTGCTTCCTCTGTTGAAAAAAAAGGGATTCTCCCTGCGTAGGAAAGGCTAGTTATTTGATGAAGCAAGTATGCTCCGTTGGATGTGCAATGCCAATGTGCGGTAACAACCAAGCATAGATGAGTTGAGAGAGAAACTATGTATAAGAGGGATAAGTTGTGGTGTGCAGGATAGAAGACTGAGATGGTATGGACATGTGATGTGCATGGAGGTTGGCCGCTGGGTAAAGAAGTGCCAAGAAATCCAAGTAGAATGGGAGGAGGTGGTGAGAGCAGACCTCAGATCACTGAAACTCACCGAGGAGTTGACAAAGGACCGTGACAAGTGTAGAGATGGTGTGCTGAATAGGACCCGTCCAAACCCTTACAAGCAGGGAAAAGCGTTCGTAAAATGATGATGATGATGATGATGATGATGATATACATATATATGTATATATATTCATTTATATATGTATATTATATATATATATGTATATATATATATATATATATATATATATATATATATATATATATATATATATATATATATATATATATATATATATATATATATATATGTATCAAAAATTGTTTCCTGAGTTCAGTTTTTTTCGTCGCTATGGTCACTGCGGCCCGTCTATCGGTCGCTGTATTCGATTTGCAAAGCTGTCTAAACGTAATGTTATAACTCTAGGGTAATATACCCTATTGAGTGCTTAGCTGCACACCGAGACTGCATTCGTTAGCTTGGCTGCAACCAGAGCTTCGTTGTTGCTGTACTAAATTTTGTATATATATATACATCTTATAAAGGTGTTGTGACAACAACTGGGTGCCTTTCACTCCCAGGCGTACAAAAAAAAGAAGTACTATTTGGATGGCAGTTGACTCCGCTGCTGAGTTCCTCCGCTCTTTGCCACGTCTTGTATTTCATTCTGCAGAGTGTCCAAATACCCTCCTCCCCACCACGCAAGCTTGGTGAGGTTGCCGGTTTAGTCGCTGACGACCCGACCATGAGACAGGTTGTACTGGGTTACATGTTACCAGTAGCACTCGAGAATGACCTAACATACATACGTACATACATACATGCATACATACATACATACATACATACATACATACATACATACATACATACATACATACATACATACATACATACATACATACATACATACATACATACATGAACACAACTAGTTAGGAAATTACAAGTACAATCCATTAATGGAACAGTAAAAATATGTAAAACATTCCAAAATGTTGCATCTAATAACTGCATATACACATGTACAGATGCAAAGCATATACACATGCACACATACAACACAAAACATCCACATCCACACATACAATAACATCCATATCTACACATGCAGACATACATTCATATCTACCTAGTTGATGTTGTGTCAATTCCAATGAGAGAGTCTTGTGTCTATGTTAGAAACCGACTCTTTCTCTCTATTGGTAAAACTTTGTGAAATTATAAAACCAGAAGAACATACATATCAGCCAAAAATCATGCATGGATATGTTCCCAGGAAGCTCCAGAGTGAGAGTAATATAGACAAGGAAAGTAGTCTATCTTGGACCAACAACCGCTATATTGGCTCCCACTTTGAAGGATACGCTTTTGCAATCCAAGAAGAGGAGATTAACACGAAATACCTGATTCACAAAAGAGATAGGGATGCAGGCAAAACACCTAGATGTGATAACAAGTGTAGACTCTGCAGAACTAACATCGAGGATATCACCCATGTCATTAACAGCTGTCCAAAGATATCATCGCTGTACTATCTACCTATGAGGCATGATGTAGTGGCCAAAACACTGTACAATGCAGTTCGTAAAAAAGATAGCCCCGATAATAAACACATTAAAAGCTACAGCAATGTGGAAGACATCCATGTACATAATATGAAAGAGTACTGGTGGAATGTTCCAGTAAAAACCCCATTAAAATGCAGGCATGACAGACCAGATATTATTATATGGGACAGGGAGAAGAAAGCATGAACAGTAGTGGAAGTTAGCTGCCCAGCAGATGCCAATATAATATCAAAGATTAGCGGAAAGGAGTATATTTATGCAGAACTAATAAGAAATCTGCAGATACTCCACCCAGATTACACCTTCAGATTTATACCTGTGATTACTGGGACACTGGGATATGCTAGTAACTGCCTCAATACAAATCTTGAGAAGCTAGGCTTCACAGGAACAGAAAGAACACAACTAAGTTAGGAAATTACAAGTACAATCCATTAATGGAACAGTAAAAATATGTAAAACAGTCCAAAAATGTTGCATCTAATAACTGCATATACACATGTACAGATACTAAGCATATAGACATGCACACATACAATAACATCCTTATCTACACATGCATGAATGCAGACATGCATACATATCTACCTAGTTGATGTTGTATAAATTCCAATGTGATATTATTGTAACTATGTTAGAAACCGTCTCTCTCTCTATTGGTAAACATTTATAAAATTATAAAACCAGAAGAACATACATACATACATACATACA
>OZ024744.1:87091058-87108558 GCA_964016885.1 Eledone cirrhosa
ACACACACATACACACCTATATATATATATATATATATATACATATATGTACAGAGAGGGAGAGAGAGAAAGAGAGAGAGAGGGAGAGAGAGAGATGTAGGTATGTGTGAGAATTTCTATGAAAACATATAATGATATGAGTACATATGTCTTTATGTGTGTATATTTGTTTTCGGAGTAAGAGTATGGGTGACAAAATCCCCCTATTTTTCAATTCGTTCACTGTGTGAAACCATGGTATCGATTTTTATATATTTACTACACATCGCTAGCGTAGCCTATTTAGTCACGGCAACCTTCCGAAAATATATCTTACACTCTGCACCCATGTATTGAGTACATATTTTGTTAACGCTTGCCCATTCTATCTACACTGTTATATATATACAAATATAAATATATACGAATGGGTACATATACCCCATATATACATGTGGTTACTTGTCACTGATATACAGGAATTTATCCATCGTTAAATTTGTAAATATATAAATATATATATATATAATATATATATATATATTGACTGATTAATCGCTTAAGTTTATTTTAAAAACAACTCGGTCGAGAGCTAAATTCGTTTTGTGCTGTTTTTGAAAATTTTTGTAATAACTACACATGCTGAATTCACTGACCAAAATAGGGGTTTTCTCCCCTTAGAACCTCACATGTGTTTTCATTACCTGTGAGATTCTGGCGTACGAAGAGCAAAATGCCTGTTGAGAAAGCGATGCCTTGTTCGATCATTATACCAAAAGGTTATTTTTTATAGGCCGACAGTATTATTGATTTAGGTGTTGCAGAAACCCAAATATCGGAGTATTCCATCTTCCCGAGGGTCCGGGTAACTATGTCAATCATATTTTATTTTGTTTGACTCGTTTAGCTTGTTCGCTTTTTTTAACCATCGGCTCATTTTGTATGACCATTTTAACTTATGTTTATAGCTCTGGTATCTTCATATCCATGGAGCGCTTGTCTGCACAACACAGAAGTTGCGTTTCGCCAATTTTTTTTCTACCCGCTAAATTTATATTTGCATATATATATATATATATATATATATATATATATATATACATGCAATAGGCAAACAGAAATAACAATGCGAACGACACAGTACAATGAAGAAATATATTATTAGTTTTGCGCTTGATATAGTAGAAAAAGGGTCTTAACGTTAGTCCTTAGACTGAGAATGAGAAATCAAAAAAGAACTAGAAAGATAGAGCAGAGGAGCGGTGGCAGACACGAAAAGGATTCTTACAGAAAAAAAAAGGTTCATCATATCGCCATCTCTTGGAAAACTGTTGATTCTGGCATTATGGTACAAGTTCATCTTGATTTAAAAGGGCGTTGATCGAACACGTCTAACTGAAACGATAGGTCGGTAAGAATTATCGGGTTTATGTATCTTGGAGAGAAAGGAGATGGTGGGAGCCTACTATAGGATTAGTAGCAGACAGGGTAAGAGAGACGAGATGAGTTAGTTAATGGTGGAAGACACGAATTGTTAATAGCCTGGGATGAGGTCAGAGGATAAAAGCCAGTAATATTGGGTGTGGTGAAGTTGGAAGACGGCTTCTGTCCTGTAGAGGTCTGCCTGTTACAAAACCAGAGCATCATCACCTTTATCAGCAGGTTTGATGACAATGTTATCTCGGTGCTGTAGGCTGCACAGAGCGGAGAGTTCAACCTGAGTATATATATATATATATATATATATATATATATATATATATATATATATATATATATATATAAGGCGGGTAAAATTCCCGAGATCCATGGACGAGTTCTCTCCAGCGGTCTCTGTCCCTCATTATCGCTGCCATGTCCTGCATCTCCAACAGACCAGTGTCTGTCCTTCCTTAGGGCATCAACATACGTTAACCTTGGTCTTCCTCTTCTAGTGTGTCCATGTAGGGGCTCCCAAAGGAGTACTGAGTGCAATGTCAACTCTGGATGTCGGTGAGCATGTCCAGCTAACCTCAGTCTCCTCTGTGTCACTTTTAAGCTGACATTTGGGATGCTCCCATACAGCTCTGAGTTTTTCATCCTCAGTGTATACTGATTAATGTTCACAGCCATCCTCAGCATTCTCGTGTAGCACCCATCCACCATCTGAGTGTATATATATATGTGTATATATATGTGTATATATATATCCGTCGAAACGTTGAGGGCTCAGCATTAATCGGCCACTAACTTATATATTATATATATATATATATATATATATATATATATATATATATATATACGTATACATATTAATATCGATGGTGTACTAGAACATTCAGCGCTTTGCATTTGTCATGTGGATGAAAGAATCAACCACATCCTGGCTTATTTTGAGACTAGTAACAACACATCCACAGAGAACCTCGGAGAGTAATAAAATAAAGTTCTGGTGAGAGGAAGAGGAGGGACGTGGTGTACATCCAAGGTGAAGACTGCCTTGTTACAACGAGGGACCACATTCACAAACTCCTCTCTGCTGAAAATTATTGTGAGTCAGACGTAGCGATTGACCCAGTGTTTGAAGTCTATCCAAAGATGTATCTCTAAAGTATCCATAGAATAATTGGACAATGCGCTAAATGCAATGAAAACATGAAAAGCTGCTGAGCTTGATACCCTTACAATAGACCTATATAGATTTCTGCATTGAAACCTTTGAAGGCGACAGGCATGAAGAATGGGCAATACTAGGAATAGTGCCAATATCCAAGAAAGGTAACTTCACCATCTGCACCAACTAAAGAGGCTGTAACAATGCCGAAAATATTATAAAATAATGTACAAGTTTTCAAGTAAATTGGTTCAGGCATGGCTGCAATATATTGTTTAACCTTTGTAATAGATCGTTTGGGTCACTCTGTGTATATATATATATATATATATATGAAAAAGTATGACCCCTACGGCAGAGCTCAAGCCGTTCCGACGGCTATTTCTGGACTAGAAATAGCCTTCGAAACGGCTTGAGCTCTGCCGTTGGGGGTCATACTTTTTCCTATCACCCACTCTACTACCCTCAGTATTGAGTACTTTGTTGCGTTATGGTCCATCTGGTTCCTTACCACAATTCCTTCGTTATGTATATATATATATATATATATATATATATATATATATATATATATATATATATATATATACTCACTGACGTCACTTGTGGCAAAGACCCTCAACAGGATGATTCTTAACATGATCCAGGCTGAGATGGAGAAGAAGCTCAGGGACAACCAGAACGGAAGATCAACCACCAGTCACATCCTGATGCTGAGGAGGATATTAGAGGGAGCTAGAGCAAAGTGCCTTTCTGCGGTCATGGTTTTCATTGACTTTAGGAAGGCTTTTGATTCTGTGGACCGTCACTGCCTGATGAAGATCTTACAGACTTATGGAATCCCCAAGAAGGTAGTGGATCTGATATCACTGCTCTACACCAACACCAAAGCCCAGGTCATTACACCTGATTGGATGAAAGAGTTCTTTGAGATACTGGCTGGAGTGTTCCAGGGAGATACATTGGTTCCCTACCTTTTTATCATCGTACTAGACTATTGTATGCGCCTTGCACTGGAGAAACACCAGGACTCTGGCTTTACTGTAGCACCGGCTCAGAGCAGGACAGTTAAAGCGAAAGAGATATCAGATGCTGAATTTACCGACGACATAGTTTTGGTGACAAATACAGTGAGGGAGGCAGAGGATTTGATGCAGGAGGTTGAAACTGTGTCGATGAGTGTGGGGCTGAGAATGAATGAGGCTAAAACAAAATATCTGGTAGAGAATGTTGAGAAGCCAGAGGGGATCACTAATGTAGGCGGGAAGCCGCTAGAATTGGTTGAGGACTTCCTGTATTTGGGAGCAAAGATTGGGAATAGGGAAGATTATGGGGTTGAGAGAAATAGCAAAGCCTGAGCGGCGTGCCACAGCTTGAGATCGGTGGGGAAGTCAGACCTTCGTAAAGACCTGAAAATCTGCCTCTTCATTGCTGTAGTGGAGTCTGTGCTGCTGTACGGGTCTGAGACTTGGACACTGACCAAGAAACTAACTCATATGGTGGATGGGTGCTACACGAGAATGCTGAGGATGGCTGTGAACATTAATCAGTATACACTGAGGATGAAAAACTCAGAGCTGTATGGGAACCTCCCAAAAGTCAGCTCAAAAGTGACACAGAGGAGACTGAGATTAGCTGGACATGCTCACCGACATCCAGAGTTGACGTTGCCCTCAGTGCTCCTGTGGGAGCCCCTGCATGGACACACTGGAAGAGAAAGAAGAAGGTTAACGTACGTTGATGCCCTAAGGGCAGACACTGGTCTGTTGGAGATGCAGGATAGGGCAGTGATAATGAGGGACAGAGACCGCTAGAGAAAACTCGTCCATATATATATATATATATATATATATATGTGTGTGAAGGCGTGTATCTGAGTGGTTAGAGAACTGGATTCGCAATCGTGATGTTGTGAGTTCGATTCCTGGACCGGGCGATGCGTTATGTCCTTGAGCAAGACACTTTATTTCACGTTGCTCCTTCTACCTGGAGTTGCGACCGATAGATAGTATTAGCAATTGGAAAGACCAATGGAAACACTGTTTCCTCGGTCCGATGTGACGAAAGTCGATCGTTAGAAAAAAAAATATATATATATATATAATAAAGGTTTAGACCGATAAGCAGAGATTTCGATATCTCGTTGTTTACAATTTACTCAACAAATTCGTTTGGAGCACACGCATAGGATTAAGTGTAAGACACCATCCCCAGCCAGAAGCCAAAGCTATGAAAGCTGTGTAATTATTAAAACGAAATATCAATATATGAAAATGTTAAATTATTCCTAATTTCTTCTTTGGCACACAAAAATCCGCCGGGATACAAAACTTCACATCTAAACTAGTACAGTACTGTTCCAAATTCCGTGGAGGATCCGCTGGTCATCGATTAGTAGTAAATCCATAAGGATTCGAAGTCAATGCTGCACCCAACATTTTTTATTTGGATATTACAATCGTTTTAATATCACTCAACCCGTGGTACAATTATAGTGACCGGGATCCGAATCTGCTTCGACATCTCATCAGATATGCGAGTTTATATGTGCAAAAACGCATTCAAGTATATATGTATATATATACACACACACACACATGTAAATATATATGTGTGTTTGTGTGTGTGTGAGCGTGTGTGTGTGTGCGTGTATGTGTGTGTGTGTGTGTGCGTGTGTGTGTGTGCGCGCGTAGGTGTCTGTGTGTGTGTGTGTGTGTGTGTCAGTGTGTGTGTGTGTGTGTGTGTGTGTGTGTGTGTGTGTGTGTGTGTGTGCATGTGTGTGCGTGTTAATATACATATACATGTATCATAAGCCATTTCACGGTCTATACATTTTTGAAGACAAATCCACCAAGAATTTCATTGCTGAATGTCAAACAAGTTTCCAACGAATACATCGTTAAGATTGATATATGCTAAATCTTTCAGATATCCTTGGCTCGATAATCAATTTGAAGTTTCTGTTTAATTTATTGGTATTTCCATCGGACATCCCAACCTTACTATCACTTTATCTACTTCATCTCTTCTTAGACTTCGGTTCTTCCGTACCTTATGGCATCGGGCAGTAAGTGTCGCCCACGATCACGATCAGTGGCGGCTTTTTCGCGTCCGTGCCAAAGTGATGTTGGCTGCCATCAGGTCATTTTGGAACGTTCTTCGCCAGATGATACTGGGGCGAGCCCGCTTCCGTTTGCCACAAGATCATCGTTGTTTTCGAGCATCCTTCTTTAGGCAGGCGCAGAATATGGCCAGCCAGGCGGCTCCAGTGCTCCATGACCACCCACTTCAGGGTCCACGACTCGGCTCCCCGCAGGACTTCCTCGTTTCACATTCAGTGGTGCCAGGACACACGACGGATCCTTTGCAGACACTGATGGTGGAATGTGTTCAGCCGTCTCTCCATCTGTGCCATGCTCTTCCTGGTTTCGCTCGTATAAAGTACTGTCGGCAACACGATGCTCTTGTACAGGCGCAGCTTGATCCTGGTGCTGATGCATGAAGACGACCAGACTGGGCACAACCACGGGAAAACTGCGGCCCCTTTGCCGATCCGACAGTTGATATCGAGCTCCACGTCGCCATTGTTTGCCAAGATGCTGTCGAGACAGGTAGTCTTGATGTTGACCCTAATCACTGGACCTGTGTTGTTGACTGTCCTCATCACCTTGGTCTTTTCCGCACTCTTTTCCGCACTCTCTTCTTCAACAATTAGTAAATTCCACGCCTTCCTCCACTTTAACTACTCGCTCACAATGGTTGGATACTTCTTGGCAGATTCACTGAGCAAACAAGACCTTCGACTTGACACTGCATCGTTAACGACTCCTCATTACTACTCAGTAGATCATGCCATATGCTACTGCGATTGTTGTTGTTTTTTATTATTTATTTCGTGTTGCACAGGGAATCCTTCACCTACCATCTCCCATGAGAACAGGAAGTAATTTTTGGCCTTGAATCTTCCCAGTAAAGTAGATTAGACATTCGACTTTTTTTCTGGGAAACCTTTTGTTTCTTACACAAATACTCATGATATACATTAAAAAACATATACTGCCATACTAAATTATCATGATTGAACAAACATATACACACATGTTTCCACATCTACTTAATCTACTAAGCAACATACGCATAGACATTAAATACTAACCATATATGGATAAACAGCATTATTCGCAAACGAAAACATACATAGACAGGCATAATGAAATGAACACTCACACGTAGCATACTCACAAAATAAACACATGTAGACAGACACAATTATACTGCGTCTGAGAAAATCAGCTACAGGTCAGATTTTATAAGCCTCGAGGATTTTCTTCCTTTTGTTAGATTTATTTATATATTTTTGTTCATTTTCATATTTTTGTTTTAATGTTTCTTTTTTAAGTTACCTTCATGTTTAACACATAGGAGCAGGTAATAGCAGTTTAATATATTCTGAAATTATTTAGTTGTATTTTTGTGTTTTAATATATCTAGATTTATCCATGGCTTCGTACCTATGGTTCTATTGTATACTTGATATTTCTGCTTTGAGTTTGTGGCTCTTGTGCCTTCAGCTTCAGATCATTTAGTTTTTTTAATTCATGTTATTTCTCTCCACTCGTATTCTATTTTGTTATCTGTAATACACACACACACACACACACATATATGTATACACACACACACACATATATATGTACACACACACACACACATATATATGTACACACACACACACACACACACACACACACATATATATATATACATTTACATATATATATATACAAGGACCCTCATAGAAATGGACATGAAATGGATTTAACCAATGCACATGGGCAAATCATGGAATAGCATAGATAGGAATACTTCATGGTACGACAACCAGAGATACCAAAGTGTCATGTTCGTGGATGCAACCCCTGGAGAGTAATAAGCTAACCAATTTAGAAATGCCCTAAGAAAGACGCATCTAAAGATGAAAGTGGTAGAAAAGCCAGAAACTACCATAAAATCCCTAATCAGCAAGACATACCCTTTTAAGAAAACCCACTGTACGAATAAGAAATGTATTATATGTAGAATATATCCACAAATAAATTGTAAAACTGGAAATGTAGTCTATAGCGTAAGATGTACAGAGGGTACTTGCAGAAACATGACAACGACATACACAGGTGAGACAACTCGAAGCATAGGAGAAAGAATAGAGCAACACTGAGGGAGAGGTACTAAAATGACAAAAAGATGGTTCGGTACTATAAGAACAAGCTAGAGAAAAACATGATGGTAATAAAGACAACATAGAAATTAAAATAATATCTAAACATAGAAATGATTCAAAAGGTAGACAAATCAGAGAAGCAACTGAAATAGAACTAAGAAAACAAAAGTTGAACAGAAAAAATGAATGGAATAACAACAGCAACCATACACAAACACACAATACTGACCTAAGATAAATATAAATAAATATACACAGATAAAATAACAACAACCACACATAAACACACACTAGTGAACAAAGATAGAATACAAACACACACAGATTCAGACAGGAACACACACCAAACAGAAAACTCACACGCAAAACGCGTGCGTAAACTGAGACAAGAATAAATTAACAAATAAAGATGGCGTAGACATTACAATACAACGGGAGGAAACATAATAGTACCACTAATGATGTCACAGGTGTGTGATGAAAGAACTTTGATAGACTATATATATATACACTCACGCACATCGGAGTTTTTTCACCTTCCTCTTCCTTCCTTTTTCACGCACACATACATTCACGCAGGCAGCAGATGTAAAGAGAGAGGAGTAGTATGAGGTAGTCAAACTACTCCTCTCTCTTTATGTGTCGTGACAGAATCGCAGAAATTTATATATAGATTACTATTAACAATCATTGACTCACGTAAAGCAAAAGAACAACTAACCAGAACACACACACACACACACATATATATATGTATGTATATGTATGTATATATATATATATGTGTGTGTGTCCATATATATATATGTATGTATGTATAGATGTATATATATATATATATATATATATATATATATATATATATATATATATATATATATATATATATATATACACACTCACCCACACTCACACACACACACACACACACTCACACACACACACACACATATATATATATATATATATATATATATATATATATATATATATATATATATATATATATATATGTGTGTAGAAGTTATATTTAATTTGTTGGGATACAACAAGCAAATATTTTTATAACTAATATAAAGCACTCAACAAATTTTTGGAGTAAAAATACAATATATTAACAAATGGAAACTATATTTATAAAACCATATTTATTTCATTATACATATTTCAAGGGCAACAAAGCAAATTATGGTGCGCTTTCATCAGATAAAATATAATATAGATCAGTTTTATAAACAAATATTGACATACCCTTAAAGAATGCGACTATGTCGGTTGGAAGCTCCCGATATATATATAAACAATTTTCGCTCTACATGGCTGAATACAATAAATGTAATCTGAGTTTTTCGAATATTAATAATAATATTCGATTCGCTTTCAATTATGCAAACAAGTCTGCTAATATGCAGATCAGTCCAGTCAGACACTATATATTTTAGAAAATAGCATATATTTTTCACTAGATCTTACAGTTGAAAGGTCAACTGTGAACTGTACAGAAACATTAGTATCTGCAGTTCTGTTTACATGCCAACACAAGAACAAGATTGAAGGGCTCATTCTACTGACATGGCTTTAAAAATGAGGATTGTTTGCATAAGTGCGAACGAAGCGATTATTATTAATATTCGAAAAACTCAGATTACATTTATATATATATATATATATGTGTGTTTGTATGTACACACACACACACACACACACACATATATATATATATATATATATATATATATATATATATATATATATATATATATATATATGTGTGTGTGTGTGTGTGTGTGTGTATGTATATATATATATATATATATATATATATATATATATATATATATATATATATATATATATATATAAAATTAAACAGAAATAACAACACAATCGGTACAGTATATGGAAGGAACATTTTAGTTTAACGCTTGAAATAGCAGGAAGAGGGTTTTACCGTTTCGGACGCTAGTCCTTCATCAGAAGAAAGATTGAGAAATAAGATAGATTGAAGGACGGATGGGGTGGAAGGGGAAAAAATCTTTAGATAATAATAACAAGGATATATATATATATATTTATATATATACGAGCAGAAGTGCCCAGCGTTGCTCGGAGTTTAATTGCTTTAAAGTACTTTTAATGATTCCACTCAATTATGATTATTGAGGCATTGAAAGTAAATACGTGTAAGTTTGAAAATATACAACAATAGCATCTACTAACCATATGTCAGACCGGCAAGACTGCAGTGGTGCTGAATAGAGGAGTCACAACACCTCTCTGTAGACCACATTTTTTGTTCTGCCTTTGGGCACAGGTATGAATAATTTCTGCTTGCATCCCACTCTTGAGCATGCGACGTATAATTGGCCGTGTGAGAAGCACGGCTGGGCTAAATGGAGGCCTGCCGTTGATAGCGTTTGTCCTTGGGACTTGTTGATTGACAACGCGAAGCAAATTTTAACGGGGAATTGAAGTCGGCGCAAAGTACAGGGGTATTCCGTACCTGATGGAGTTAATGGTATTATGGGTATGAAGACGTTGTCTCCAGCGCCGCAGCCCGTGAGAATTGTGGCTTCAATTACATACGGCAGGAGGTTTCTTACCACTAACCGTGTTCCGTTGCAGAGACGTGGTGGTTCCAGGTTCCTCAACAGCATCACTGGAGTCCCAACTTTGACGCGCAGTTCATGAGGTGGCAGTTCAGAGAGGTCCAAGGAATTGAGGAATTCTGTGGAAAAATCGTCAACCTCATCTTTGTCCACAACTTTGTCCACAGATTTGTGGGTACGGAGGTTTCCAGGAATGCGTTGCAGAAGGTCCTCGTTGATTTTTGCAACGGAGACATTTTTGGGAGCCAATATGGCTCTATTGCATAGTCAACTCATGTTTTTTGTAGTTGATGGTCATATCGGGAAAGACAGAGGCTGTGAGGTCGTCAACAGTGTCAACAACGGTGCCTACTCGCAAGACTGCCATTTCTCCAGCTGCATCTGAAGGTGCAGTGCCGTCACCAACTGTTAAGAGGTCCTTTGAGAAGTCGGCTGATGAGTGGTCGCCGAGCAGTTGGGCTCTCATGTTTGTTGAGAGGGTCAGAATTGTCACTTCCTGTCACAGGGGAGATGACTTAATGCAAGCTCCCACAGTGTCGACCCTGGTGGCTTTTGGAACAACTGGAAGAGTTTGTCGAAAATCGCCAGACAGCAGTAGAAGTACTCCTCCCATCGGCCGGTTGCATTCCCTGATGTCTCGTAGGGTCCTGTCTAACGCCTCAAGGGACCCTTTATGGGCCATTGTGCATTCGTCCCACACAATTAGGTGGCATCTTTTCAAGACTTTCGGTTTGTCAGAGTCCTTGGTGATGTTGCAGGTTATTTGAAGTCGTGTTGAATGGTAGTTTAAATGCGAAATGAGCTGTCTTACCTCCGGGCAGCAGAGTTGCGGCAATCCCAGAAGAAGCCACTGCCAGGGCGATTCCATTTTGCTGTCGCACTTAGGCGGCCCGCCTTTGGTTCTGCATCAATTTCGGCTCGTTTTCGTTGATGAACAGTTCGAGGGTGTCGACGTCGTAGGCAGTTACCTGAATTATTCCCGTCGGAACGTCATTTCCGCCGGCAGTTACGATTTTGTCCTCGATGTCAACGAGAGCTTTGTTGAAGAATTCGTCGCTGAGTCGTACGTCGGAATGAGGGAGTAGCAGTTGTCCTTGGTGTATGTAGTCATCGGAAAGGTCCTCTTTGTATTTTTCCCATAAGGGTACAGGGTCGCTTACTTAAATTTTCAGCAGACAGTACCAAATAGTACGAAACAGAGCTGTCAACTTATCTCCCCCTGTTTGCTGAAAATTTAAGTAAGCGACAATGTCACTACTTTAAAACAATAGCGTAAGGTCTTCAAAATGCTTTTAATTAAGCATACAGTGTATTGCAAAATACACTATATATACATTCATATATATATATATTGGTATTTCAGAGCAGCAATTCTAATTTTCAATTTCGTCTGGGCCGGCGACAGCTCTGTAAAATCAGTTCCTGATTGTTACTGGAATTCTATAAGAATCTCGTATATATCGCTATTGCAGAGCACCAATTCTAATTTATATATATATATATATATATATATATATATATATATATATATATATATATATATATATATATATATATATAATCAAGGTTTAGCAAATAAGATAAAGTTTCAAAATAAAATATATATATATATATATATATATATATATATATATATATATATATATATATGTATGTATGTATGTATTATGTAGGTAGGTATGTATGTATGTATGTATGTATGTATGTGGGTCTGTATGGATGGATGGATAGATTGGAAGCGGAATAATCATAACCTCTACACATAAAATTCCAGATCCTATTTTTGACCTATTGTGTTCTGCTTACTAACATTACGTCCCTGCCCGCGTTTTTCTCTCTTTTTATTTAGTTACAATTCTTTTTATATTCCTGTTCGACCTACCACTTTTATTCCAGTATATTGTTATTCCTTTATTTTTGCTTTGTCTCTCAGCTTCTATCTATATAACAACCGGTCGCTAGACGCCGAATAAATCCTACACAGATTATAGATCTTGTTGGACAATGATTTGATATTTTTCAGACGGCGGGTGTCTTAGGTATCTACTTGTAAAAATACTGCTTTTTTTTTATTTCTATTTGCGTGTGTATGTGTGTGTGTGTGTGTATGTGTATGTGTGTGTATGTGTGTGTATGTGTGTGTGTATATATGTATGTGTATATGTGTGTGTTCGTGTATGTGTGTGTTTGTGTGTTTGTATATGTGCGTGTATTTGTGTATGTATGTATGTATGTATGTATGTATGTGCATGTATGTGTGTTTGTGTGTGTGTGTGTGCGTATGTGTGTGTGTGTGTGCGTGTGTGTGTGCGTGTGTGTCTGTGTGTGTGTGTGTGTGTGTATGTGTCTATGTGTGTTTCTGTGTGTTTGTGTTTGTGTGTCTGACTGTGTGTATGTGTATGTGTTTGTGTGTGTGTTTGTGCGTGTATGTGTGCGCGCGTGTGTGTGTGAGTGTGTATGTTGTATGTGTGTGCGCGTCTGTAAGTGTATGTGTGTATGCGTGTATGTATGTGTGAGTGTGTATGTGTGTGTGTATGTATGTATGCGTATGTGTATGTGTATGTGTGTGAGTGTGTGTGAGTGTGTGTGTGAACATATACATGTGTGTGTTTCTGCTTTCAGTCAAATTAGTTAAGTATATAATTCAGTTTGAGACCTAAACACTAGTATTAGTATATTATGAGATTGCTGCAGAATCTAAAATGATTGAAATGAAATTAAGATCTCTGGCGTCGTCGGGATCTTCCCAGCTTTCTTGCTTTTTAAAAGCTTATTTCCATCTACTATATTTAGATTTCATTTTGTTTTTACTTTAATTAAATTCATCATTATATTCTGATAGATTCTCTCTCCCTTTATAATCATATATACCCCTAAACACACACTCTGAGACACACACACACACACACACACACACACACTCTCTCTCTCTCTCTCTCTCTCTCTCTCTCTCATATATCACCCACTCATAGTCATATCATCATCACCATCATCATCATCCGGCGGCCTCAGCCAAAATGGACTAAACAATTCAACTCCACGTGGGCCTGTCGTTCATTGCCGTTGCCAAGTCCTGGATTTCAATACCAGGATTTCTGGATATGACATCGGGATGGGAGTGATTGCGCCCCCAGTTATTAGTGACTGCTTGTGGTTTCCAAAGCAGTAATGGGGGACAGCAAATCTTACTCTCCTTTTACTTTACGTACAACGACATATATATATATATATATATATATATATATATAATTAAGAATATTATGTGTCGGTTGCAAGTCCAGGTAGAAGGAACAGCATGAAATAAAATGTCTGGCTCAAGGACATAACGCATCGATATCACAACTTCACGATTGCGAATCCAATACTCTAATCACTTTGGTAGGGCGAATAAAAACACACGCACCTGTTCAATTTATTATAAGTTTCCGGTTGGCTGGTTGGCTGGTTCGTTTGATAAACAGGTTGTATATATATTGTCAAAGCTCTTTCGCAACACATGTTGTGACCTCCTCAGTGACTAGATTTTTTAAATTTTCTATCTCCCCTTTATTCTGTCTTGCACCATTTTGTTTATATATATATATATATATATATATATATATATACATATATATATATAGTAATAACTATAATACATTTGAAGACTAAAGGATAAATATATATCAGAAGATTCCGTTAAGGGTGAAAGCAGTGATTATTTGCTTAAACTTTAATCTGTTATTTTAATAAATATATATATATATATATATATATATATATATACTACCACTATATATATATATATATATATATATATATATATAGTGGTAGAATACTGGAAGGTAATATCCGTATTGGTAGAGCACTCAGTCCATGGGACGAGTTAGGTAGAAGTGGTAACACAACAGTTAGTTCACCATACCGAGAACAATTGTTTCACCTTAGCGGATCCTCAGATCGTAATGGGCATGGTTATACGGAACAGGAAGGACAACCGTACGAACGCGCATGCGCAGAAACCCGTCACTTCACACAGGCAATACTAAAATGCGCTCTCGCACCTATTTTAGTATTGCCTGTGTGAAGTGACGGGTTTCTGCGCATGCGCGTTCGTACGGTTGTCCTTCCTGTTCCGTATAACCATGCCCATTACGATCTGAGGATCCGCTAAGGTGAAACAATTGTTCTCGGTATGGTGAACTAACTGTTGTGTAACCACTTCTATATATATATATATAGTCAGTCGATCGACTTTCGCCAAATCGAACCGAGGAAACAATGTTTCCATGGGGCTTTCCAATTGCTAATACTATCTATCAGTCGCAACTCCAGGTCGAAGGAGCAACGTGAAATAAAGTGTCTTGCTCAAGGACATAACGCATCGCCCGGTCCTAGAATCGAAATCACAACCTCACGATTGTGAATCCAATTCTCTTACCTCTCAGTTTATGTATATTATATATATATATATATATAATATAAGATCAAAAGATGGTTAAAGGAGTTCCATATATTTTATTATGCGCATTTCAAAAACAAACATCATCAAGCAATAATATTTGTGTTTTCATCAGATAAAACAGGAGAACATGATATGAAGGCTAAAAAACACTTGTGGATAGTGCAGTTTTAAATCAACATATCCACAAGTGTTTTTTAGCCTTCATATCATGTTCTCCTGTTTTATCTGATGAAAACACAAATATTATTGCTTGATGATGTTTGTTTTTGAAATGCGCATAATAAAATATATGGAACTCCTTTAACCATCTTTTGATCTTATATTATGCATACTCCAGTCCCACAAACTGTAGAGTGCTTCTTATCCGATATCTGCATTATTTTATTGTACTACAATAAAACTCACCTCCTACATATATATATATATATATATATATATATATATATATATATATGTATATATATATATATATATATATATATATATATATATATATATATATATAAATATATATACGTGTGTGTGTGAGTGTGTGTGTATGTATATAGGCGGCAGCAGTTTATGACTATAGAAGGTATCAGTTTGAGCAAGCGTTAAACGCGTGCATTAATACCGACATATGTTTGTTATTGGTGTATCATGCAGTGTGTTTATATTAAGAATGTGAGACTGAAGTTTTAATTTATAATATTTTTCGTACTAACACATAACACGTGTTTTGTTAAATGTCCTGCTCGTAGCTTTAATCGATTTCAATCAGATTCGAATATGGTGTCAACATATTCCTTTTCTAATCTCCTCTGCGTTTGTTGAGTAAATCGATCTGAGACTCGAAGCTGATTCTAATCGATTACAGCTACGAGATTGGACATTTGCGACACATGTGTTCGGCTTTATTTATAATATGTTAAATTGAAACTTCGATCTCTCATATATACTCATAATATTATAAAATTAAATCAATTTGTTTAGAACTACAAGTGAAGTCAATATTTTCCTTTTTTTCATATATATATATATATATATATATATATATATATATATATATATATATATATATATATATATATTTATTAAAATAACATATTAAAGTTTAAGCAAAGAATCGTTGCTTTCACCCTTAACGGACAGAATAAAGCAGCGATTCTTTGCTTAAACTGTGAGTTCGATTATCAGACAAGGTGATGCGTTGTGTTCTTGGCAAGACACTTTAATTCACGTTGCTCCAGTTTACTCACCTGTAGAAATGAGTTACGACGTTACTGGTGCCAAGCTGTATTAGCCATAACCTTTTCATTGGACGACATCGGTGGAGTGGAGAGGGGGAGACTGGTATGCATGGCCGACTATTGTTCCTCATAGAGGAATATCAATAACATTTATCTATTGTTTCTTCAAAGTTACATTTTCAAACTTAGCTCCATTTAAATGATTAGTTGATTTCTACGGACTAAGAGGAAAAACATTGGATAAATTTTGTCTCACTATTCTTCTAACTTATAATTATATATATATATATATATATATATATATATATATATATATATAGGAACAAGTAAGACCCCGACGGCCGAGCTCAAGCCGTTTCGACGGCTAATTCAGTCCAGAATTAGCCGTCGAAACGGCTTGTGCTCAGCCGTCGGGGTCTTACTTGTTCCTATTACCCACTCAACTACCCTAAGTATTGAGTACTTTGGTGCGTTATAGTCCACCTGGTTCCTTACCACATTTCCCTCGTTATATATATATATATATATATATATATATATATATATATATATATATATATATATATATATATATATATATATATATATATATATATATATATATATATATATATATATATATATATATATATATATATATATATATATATATATATATATATATCAAATGAGTGAAGAATGACGGGATCGGCTGTACAATAGGGTTTATTCAAAGTATTAACAATTGTTTCATTAATCCGGTGTGAATAAAAATCGCTATTCGTAAGATGCTACGTCACTCGATTTTAATTACAGTCGACAGCCGACCAAATACTTGCCTGTGTACATGATACAGTGTGCTAGTATTTATAGCTACATGAAAAAATAACAAAAACAAAAGCAATACTAATGATAATAATAATTGTTTCTACTTTTGGCACAAGGCCAACAATAACTCAGTACATTACTGGTACTTTTTTTTTATCGACGCCGTAAGGATGAAAGGCAAAGTTAACCTCGACGAGATTTGAACTCAGACCATAAAGGGCCGTAACTCTTTGCTGCAAAGCATGGCGTCCGACCTTCTACCGATACTGCCAATCCCCCGTAACAATGATTTCATTTATTAGCCACTAGGGCCGACATGTAGGGGACAATACAAAGACAGGGACAGTGGGGGTTTACAATAATTGTTTCTACTTTAGGCACAAGGCCAGCAATTACCCAGTGCATTACTGGTACTTTATTTTATCGACCACGTAAGGATGAAAGGCAAAGTGGGGGTTTACAATAATGTCGAGTAAAAGTGTACAATGGCAAGACTAATTTAACAATGAAGATATAAAAAATATAAAATAAACTATGCATGAATATAAGAAAATAAATTCCCCGATAGGGGGTGGACGACCCTGGGGTGACTCGGGTACCCCACCAATCCTGAACCAC
>OZ024744.1:87113558-87116058 GCA_964016885.1 Eledone cirrhosa
GAGATTCGCATGTGATTATGTGGTGATATGGCACTATATTTCTCCTCTAAAGAGCGAAGTATTTCTCCTAGTATACATTTCAAGGGATAACCGTCTTTGAGTATTTTTGATGTGACGCCCGAATAGATATCTGTTGACTGGTCACAACCATTCTACGTAACATATATGATGACAGAAGCGTCTTATAATTTAAAATGTTCCGTCAGGAGAGTTGAGCAGAAACAGCAAATAAGCTACTGTTCCAAACAGAATGGGAAATGACATAAAATGTCTAAATTAATTAAGCTATGAAACGAAAAACATATCTCAGTGACGATGGGCATAAAAAAGCCTGCGAGCCACATAGGCCATGTCAAATTTCATGCTTTTTCTACACATATCAATAAAATCTCCTAGATACTCAGTAACGACAACAAAATTAAAATAACTACAATTGCACAAAAACACCGACAGCAGTAGCAGCAACAGCAACAATAATTGCTACAGAAGTTACGGCAACTTCACTCTAGAGCAGCAGCAACAATAGAATAATAAAAAACATTAGTTACAACAACATTAGTTAACACATTAGGAAACCCCAAGGCATCAACAGGAGGACCAATTTCCCAGCTGTCTCAGAGTAGAAAATGTTACTGAAATCCTCCCACCCCCAGCAATAAACAAATATAGATGCAGTCATACCTCACCCTCTCTTCAATCGGAGAGATCGTTCTGCGACGATTTCAAAGACAGGAAATCCAACACACGTTAACATTGCACGATTAAATAGACAAAATAGAAGAAAATATCTTCCAAGAGCGATAGAGGCATTTGGTTTCTTCTACATTGAGAAATACATGTGTACGTGACCAGGGATCAGCTTTGAATCAAGGTCAATCATTCAAGAACATGAGGTTAATAGGCAAAAATGTTTCTACAGGGTGGCCACAGGGTATAGAACATCCCTTATTGTTTTTCACACATAATACTGAAAAAGATTTATTATTTATATTTCCAAATAAAATAATAAATCCCACCGAGGTTAGCTTTGCCTTTCATCCTTATAGGGTCGATAAAATAAAGTACCAGTAACGTCCTGGGGTCGATTTAATCGACTTTCTCTTCTCCCTAATATTGTTGGCTTTTTGCTTAAATCACAAATCATTATTGCTTTAATTATTATGCAAAGATGACGTCCCTGAATATTCAAGACATTGAAGCAAAATTTGTTATATAAATTCAAGTACACCCTATTTCAGCCACCACCACCCCAAAAAATTGCGACAAAAAATCTCCCCATGTCATCAACAATCGGAACATCCAAAACTGCCCAACTATTGGAAATATACCTCTACCACTAACACCATTTCGACAAAAACAAAAGAAAATACAGACTCTAGCACCGAATGCATCTTTCGTGAAAGTGGTCAGGACGACAGACGCGGTCCAAATAAACCAAAGAATTTTACCTGTGTCATACAATACTTAAGAAAGTCGGCCGAAACGTTTCCTTACTTGTATCAGAGCACATTCTTCAGGCCAGAGAAAACGCATTGTAAAATACAAGTGCTTAAGCAGCAATATAATAAGCTAAAAACATAACGAGGGAGCAAATCCAAGGATATCTCAATCTAATCTGATGCATCAAAATCTCAGGGAAAATAATTGTTTCTACTTTTGGCAAAAGGCCAGCAATTACCCAGTATATTACTGGTACTTTATTTTATCGACCCCGTAAGGATGAAAGGCAAAGTTAACCTCGGCGGGTTTTGAACTCAGATTATAAAGGGCCATAACTCTTTGCTGCAAAGCATGGTGCCCGAGGTTAGCTTTGTTTTTCATCCTTACGGGATCGATAAAATAAAGTACCAGTAATGCATTGGAAATTTATTTAATCGACTTCCCATCCCCCAAAATTGCTGACCTTGTGCCTAAAGTAGAAACAATTATTGCTACACTGTACTACTGTCAACCCCATGCAGAATGAGCACCACGAAAGAAAGTATTTGGCTCAAGAAATCGAACACATTCGTGAGTTCAACAGCCTAACCGCTAAGCCTCATACTTTAAGGATTAAGGTTTTCAAGCTAGAAATAGCAACACATTTTCTCTGAAATCAAGTCTTTCGCAAGCACTAATATCGTACTAAAACACTCTAACGATAAACCAAAGTGCAGCATACAATAGAACTGACACCACGAAGACGAAAAAGATATAATGTGAAATCAGTCTTAAATTTGGCAGCTACATAGGTCTATAACATCATATATACTACATTTCTGTAACTCAAGCCAATGAGAGAACCAATATGTATTCGCTAAACCTGCGTAATATAGCAGCCAAATCTACTTTATATAACATCTATCTATCTTGAGCGGGTAAAATTCCCGAGATCCATGGACGAGTTCTCTCCAGCGGTCTCTGTCCCACATTATCGCTGCCATGTCCTGCGTCTCCAGCAGATCAGTTTCTCTCCTTAGGGCATCGACATATGTTAACCTTCTCTTCCAGTGTCCATACA
>OZ024744.1:87123558-87126058 GCA_964016885.1 Eledone cirrhosa
ATGGTTGGATGGTTGGATGGTTGGATGGTTGGATGGTTGGATGGTTGGATGGATGGTTGGATGGATGGTTGGTTGGATGGTTGGATGGTTGGATGGTTGGATGGATAGTTGGATGGTTGGATGGTTGGATGGATGGTTGGATGGTTGGATGGTTGGATGGTTGGATGGATGGTTGGATGGTTGGATGGTTGGATGGTTGGATGGATAGTTGGATGGTTGGATGGTTGGATGGTTGGATGGTTGGATGGTTGGATGGATGGTTGGATGGATGGTTGGTTGGATGGTTGGATGGTTGGATGGTTGGATGGATAGTTGGATGGTTGGATGGTTGGATGGATGGTTGGATGGTTGGTTGGTTGGATGGTTGGATGGATGGTTGGATGGTTGGATGGTTGGATGGTTGGATGGACGGATGGATAGTTGGATGGATGGTTGGATGGTTGGATGGTTGTACGGATGGATGGTTGGATGGACGGATGGATGGTTGGTTTGATGCATGGATGGTTGGATGGTTGGATGGTTGGATGTATGGTTGGTTGGATGGTTGGATGGATGGATGGTTGGTTGGATGGTTGGATGGTTGGATGGTTGGATGGATAGTTGGATGGTTGGATGGTTGGATGGATGGTTGGATGGTTGGATGGATGGTTGGATGGATGGTTGGTTGGATGGTTGGATGGTTGGATGGTTGGATGGACGGATGGATAGTTGGATGGATGGTTGGATGGTTGGATGGTTGTACGGATGGATGGTTGGATGGACGGATGGATGGTTGGTTTGATGCATGGATGGTTGGATGGTTGGATGGATGGATGGATGGATGTGGATGGTTGGATGGACGGATGGTTGGGTGGATTGATGGACGGTAGGATGGATGGACGGATGGATGTGTGGATGGTCATATTTCGAATGTCTTTCTCAGTTAGGTTCATTAATTAGTATAGTTATACACACACATGATATTATACAATAGCACCGATATAGTTAAGAGCAACATCAAATGTCCTCCTTCCACTCCTCATCATCAACATCATTATCGTTATCAACATCATTAGCAACATCATAATCATCGCTATCATTTTCGTCATCACATTTACATCATTTTCATGATGATGATCATGATCAACATGATCATCATCATCATCACCATCATAATCATCATAATCATCATCATCATCATCATCATCATCATCATCATCATCATCATCACCATTATCATCATCATCATCATCACCATCGTAATCATCATAATCATCATTATCAGTATCATCATCACCGTCATCATCATCATCATCATCATCATCATCATCATCATCATCATCATCATCATCATCATCATCATCATCATCATCATCATCATCATCATCATCATCATCATTATCATCATCATCAACATGAACAACAACAGCAGTTATCAACACAGTTATCACTATCAACATTATAATCAGTTGTTCGTTGCTGAAAACCTGTTGTTTACTGACTCAAATTCCTTTCTAAGAATCCATGAAAGACGAAATTCCTCAATTCTTATACCCATATAATATAATATTTATATCTATTGTGAAGACACGTGGCCGAGTGGTTAGAGTCTTGGATTCACAATCGTGAGGTTGTGAGTTCGATTCCTGGACCGGGCGATGCGTTATGTCTTTGAGCAAGACACTTTATTTCACGTTGTTCCTTCTACCTGGAGTTGCGACCGATAGATAGTATTAGCAATTGGAAAGACCAACGGGAACATTGTTTCCTCGGTCCGATTTGTGGAAGGTCGATCGACTGTCGATTTATACGTGCATTTTTTTTTTTTTTTTGGGCCGAAACATTAAAGCATTGAACACAGTTCTTTTCTCTATATCCTATTTGTAATTTTTCTGATTTATTTGCATTGTTTTCAAATCCTACTGAAACCAAATTTTCCTACCCCCCAAAAACATGTCTGGTCATATGCTTATGTTGCAAACCATTAATATTATAATAATTAGTCTTATTTTTCTTGCCTGCTGCCACTGTATTCTGGATTACAAATGTGCGTGTATTGGGTATGTGCAGTGTTGTATTTAGTGCTGTTGTTGTTTCTATTGTATTGCTAGTACTCTACCTAATATGTGTACAGTATGTAGTAGTGCTATTTTCTGTATGTTATATATATTAATAAATCCTGGGGTTTTCAGGATGTATTCTGTCAGTATGTGTGTGTGTTTCTCCTTCCCACAGCCCCTATCACTATAGGGTCTGTTTTTCTGTTTTCATCATCCACATTTGGCTATTTTCTAGCTCCAGATCATTGAATTTGGATAATCTTTTCGTATTCTCTATATGGCTTGATGGGCTCAGTTTTTATATCTCATTAATTGGGGTGGGCTCATTTGTCCAGAAGACATTCTTGTTAACTTTTTCACCACATTATGTAAACACCAAAGTATATACATACGCTGTACCAACTTAACACGTTAGCTTATTACATGGCTGACCATTTCTCCCTTTGTTCCACACAATCTAC
>OZ024744.1:87136058-87141058 GCA_964016885.1 Eledone cirrhosa
TATATTATAATTTTTGTGACTATCCTTTTTATTGTTTGCTTTATATAGTGATTTTACCCCTAGATCATACCTCATAGGTAGATATTATCTTGATAACATCAAATTGAGAGCTAATATACCGGTTGTTGATCTAAGATAGTCTACTTAGCTTATCTATAATACTCTCAATTTAGAGCTTCCTGGCAACATAGCCACGCATGATTTTTGCCGATAATCATTCAGATTTTCATTCGTGAGTACACTACGGTATTGCTGAGCAATTACCCTGGCTGTGAAGTTTTTGGTTATCATGCAAGGAGTATCTCTGATAATGTTATCTGTTTCGTGTAGAGAGACGTATTCTATCGATGGGCTTCTACGCTTGGTAGTTTGTAGAAATCTCAGGGATACGATGCGACACTGAAATGCTCTCTGGAATAATGTTAAGCCTCTGCTTTCCTATCTGCATTTCAAGTAGAAGCGGTTAATGTCACTGTTGATGTGAAAATTTGCAGGGTCGGTTATAGCTTTTCGAGTTTTAACATCAATGGTTCGGATCCCATACAACGTCCAATCGGGTAGTCCAAATGTTAGTCTTGGCACAGGTGCATCAAACATATTATGTTCCACTGATTTATTGTGCGTGGTGAATTCAGATGACCATATTTATCTTATTCAGGTATTATATTATCTGGATATTTGTTCCCTGTTACAAATACCATTATAAGATATATTTTCATCTATCCCTATGTATTTGTAGCAATTCTAGTCAGATATCGGGGAAATAGTCAGGTCATTGATAGAGATGTTGCCAGATTGGCTTGTAGTTTATCCTCGTGTTACAATCATATAGAAACATTTATCATGGCCAAATTCCATCCCTATATCTGATGTAAAACCGGCTCCTGGATGGAAGCCAATGATGTTTACCGATTCTATTTTGGGGGATACCTTTCGCCGTTATTCAGAGAGTGGGATTGGACAGTTGCATTTGATCTAAACGTTATTCCCCTGTGTTGCATGAGCATGAATGTTTGCAACCCCAAAATGTAATCTTTTATTTTTATTTTTTTTATTTTTTCAGCATATGCAGAAATGATTATAAGTCTTCGGCGAGGAAAAAGTCCTGTGTGTACCACTTATGTGTGATGGCAATTCCTAAAATTGTATCTATCTCTCTTTATATAAATGTGTGTATGTATGTATGTATGTATGTATGTATGTATGTATGTATGTATGTATGTATGTATGGATGGATGTATGTATGTATGTATGTATGTATGTATGTATGTATGTATGTATGTATGTATGTATGTATGTATGTATGTATGTCAGGTCACCAGTTGGTGCTACTGGTAACATGTATCCCAGTACAACCTGTCTCATGGTCGGATCGTTGGCGACTAAACTGGCAACCCTACCGAGGTTTCTTGGTGAGGAGGGTGACTTTGGACATCCTGCAGGACTAAAAACCAAACCTGTCAAAGGGTAAAGGAGCTCTTAAGAGTAATTGGCCATCCAAAATCACCGGAAGAGATGACCCCTTAGCCTTTGTCAAGGCAGAATTCTAGGAGAAGGAAAACTCTGATATAACACCTGCAACCCTGATGGTATCCAATGATGTTGACTTGTTATTCTTTTTGGTAAATATCATCTTGGTTAAGAGAGTGGGACTGGCTTTGTGCAGTGCCTTTGCTCACTATAAAAGCTTCACGGCACAGGCATTGCTTTACATCTGGAGATCTCTCTGCACTTGTCCTCACATGGTACCATGGGCCCAGCACTATGTGTCAATAATTGTCACAAGTGCAGTGTTTGTACCAGAGTTTTCAAGTCGCTGGCTGGACTAAAAAGCCACACTCGTTCAGCGCATCAGTAGGGGTTCTCCTACATGGATATAAAGTAGTGGCCGTACTCGAAAACGAGTTGGCAGCCACTATGTATGTATGTACGTATGTTCTTCTGGTTTTATAATTTTATAAAATGTTTACCAATAGAGAGAGAGTCGGCTTCTAACATAAACAGAAGACTCTCTCTTTGAAATGTACACAACATCATCTAGGTAGATATGTATGTATGTCTGCATGTGTAGATATGTGTACAGGTATGGATGTTATTGTATGTGTGGATGTGTATGTTTTGAGTTATATGTGTGGATGTGTATATGCTTAGTATCTGTACATGTGTAGATGCAGTTATTAGATGCAGAATTTTTGGAAGGTATGTATGTACGTATGTATGTAGGTATGCATGTATGTATGTGTATATATGAATGCATTTATACATATCCATGTCCACCTTCTTCAAACCCAGTGACTTTCACTCCTAGCTCAACTTCACCTCATTCCTACCCAATTATCTCAAATATTCCATCAAATACTCTCAATTCCTCCGCTTATACTACCTGTGCAATCTATCCCATCATTTCGACAAGACATGCGTATTACATGGCTAGACTGATCATTCGGAGTGGTTAAATCACACACAGAGCAGAAATAATGAACACCTACGAAATGCATTTTATCTGCAGACACGTGAAATCTAAGCAAATCCTAAATAAAATTAAAACACAATCATATATTCAGTACAACATATATATATATATACTTGTATTGTATGGTACCGTAACTACTGTTGGAGTCGTAGGGTCACCGTATTTTAAGTCTGGCGAAGCCCATCCCTCTCCAGGTCTAAGCACAGGATATTTCTTCCAGTGAAATATCGAAAGTGTGAGAGACAGAAGAAATGATAAAGAGATACAAAGGAAGAATCGACCCCAGTCCTTTTTTGTCGACCTCGAAAGGATGAAAGGCAAAGTGGACCTCGGCGGGATTTGAACTCAGAGAACAGGGGAACCAGAACGAATACCATAAAGCAATCATCCGATGTTCTAATGACTCTGCCAATTCGCCGCATATATATATATATATATATGTATACACTACATACAATCCATGTTTGCATATTATATGTCTATATATATATATAGAGAGAGAGAGACTCTCCATCTTGACCTGTATTTCTCACAACCTCTCATGCATATATATATTTTTCTTTTAGCATTTTATTATGCGCTGTATGGATGGGATTAAGCAAACCCTAATGAATCTGGAAAAAGTCAAAACTAATCATTTTTTTATTTACTCCAAACTATCGAAAATACTCTAGAATAACAACAGGAAGAAATTTCAGTTAAATAAATACAACTTTATTAACCATGTCGATATATATGTTGTACGTAAAAGGAGAGTAAGATTTGCTGACCACTGCCATCGTGCAACCTGTGAGGCTGTGTCCCCATTAGTACTTTGGAAAACACAAACAGTCATTAATAAGAGGGGGTGCAAGCTTTCCTATCCAGAGTTATCCATGTTATCCCAGAGATACTGGTATTGAAATCCAGGACTTGGCAACGGCAATAAACGACAGATCCACTTGGAGATCCCAGGTTGAGTCGATTTCGGCTGAGACGAATATGATGGTGATATGTGACCCCAGTGTGTGTGTGTGTGTGTGAATATTTGTGTGCGTATGTGTGCTCATGTGTGTGTGTGTGTGTGTGTGTCTACGTGTGAGTGCGTCTATGTGTAGTAAGTCAGACAATAGTAAAAATGTGTGGAGTGATTAAAAGAAGATCAGGATGCACTATGTTTTGCCTACATGGAAAAGAAAATATTATACATGAGGTAATAAATATTTATCTAGACTAGGGGGCTCTAACACGGAGCTTGCAATCAACTTTTCTATGACCACAGTAGAACAAGTTTTATGATTAATATTTTCCTTAAGCATGGTAATTTGGAAAATTTGGCCTACAGTTTGTATTAATTCACGTATACCACTAACTAACATATACGTATTCATTACAATTCTGGCCCTCTGGAAATTATCTCTCGTCGTTTTACGTTCATAACATTGTCATAACTTTCGAGCTGAAAGTACACTGTGTAATATGTATTTTAGAACATAAGGTGGCGACCCTGACTTTGAGAGAGAGATATACCGGCCTCCCACGCATATCTGTCCTTGTACGTAAAAGGAGAGTAAGATTTTCTGGCCACTGCCATCGTGCCACTTATGAGTCCGCATTAGTGCTTTAGAAACCACAAGCAGTCACTAATAACAGGGCGCGTAAGCTCTCCTGTCCCAATGTCATCTCCAGAGATTCTGGCATTGAAATCCAGGACTTGGCAACGGCAATGAATGACAGAGCCACGTGGGGATAAATTATTGAGTCCACTTCGACTGAGGCCGCCGGATGATGATGATGGTGATGCATTTTTTAAAGAACTTGCAAGGAAAACTGATTTAGAAATAGTTGATAACCAAGCACAAAAGATGAAAAATTCTGTTAAAATTTTAACTTTCACTGCTTACTCTTGTCATATGTTATATATTTATTCATTGATTTCTTGGAGTTAAAAAGAAAATACTACGAGCTTTAATTGAGAGATGAAAAGCAGGAAGTTGTGAGTTTCATGAGTCGCTCAAAGACATTAGCAGCATAAGTGGAATGAACGAAATGAAATGGAAATGGAATTTGCTTCGTATTTTCAGTTTGCAGCCAATTTACCTCTTGTTCTACTGTAGTAGCAGTTTACAATGTGATTCAGCTATAATCACCGTATGTTCTATTTCTCTGTAGGGGGTAAAGGTGACGATAAGATTTGGAAAGAAATTAAACAAAGATTGACCACATAGGAGCATGGGTTGGTGCAACACGAAAACAAGGTGACCCGATTCACACCTCGGTAAAGGTCAGTGCAAATTATAACTAAATAAAATAGAAAAATAGTGTGACACCATCTGTCTTCAAGAAAGAGTCAGCTCTCCCTTACTTTATTATTAATCTATCTTGTGTAGGTTAAGTTGGTTATTTTTTTATTTATATTTTACATATGTTGCCTTTTTATTTTTACATGGCTCTTTCTTTTTTTTTTCTTTTTTTTTTTTGCTATCTATTCTGGCACTTTTCAGACAAGTAAGTGGGTGTGGTAAACTTGACAGTTTATATTCAATTC
>OZ024744.1:87146058-87153558 GCA_964016885.1 Eledone cirrhosa
GGTGAGGAAGAGGCTAACAGAGAGAGAGACTGCTAGAAAGGGTAATGATACATAGAACGAAAAAGACGCGTAGCAGCAGAGGAAAAAATACGTGTAAATATGATAATAAGGGCGCTGCGGAGTTGCAAATGGGTTACATATGAAAAAAGTTTGTCCTTCCGCAGCGCCCTTATCATATTTACACATATTTTTTCTCTGCTGCTACGCGTCTTTTTCGTTCTATGTATCTTTACCCTTTCTAGCAGTCTCTCTCTCTGTTAGCCTCTTCCTCACCCTTCACTCACTCATTTCTGTCACTACCTCTCCTCCTCCTCTTTCTTCCCGTTTGACCTGTGTGTAATTCTTTTCTCTCACACGCTGGCCAAGCTGGTATGAATTTTCTCTCTCTCTCGTCTACGATTTCACAGAACTTATGTTTACCGAATTCGCAGACTAGATCCCTTCTTCCTCCCGTTAGACCTGTGCGAAATTCCTTCCTTGCTCACATTTCAACCAGGTTTGATGGTCTTTATCCTCTATCGTTCACGATTTCACCGAATTTAAATTCATAGAAATCTGGGACTTGTCTCTTTCTTCCTCACTTTCTGTTGCTTCACCATTTTGTTTGTTTACCCTCGCGTCCCCTTTATTTACGTGTCCCAACGACTTTTTTTAGCCGTTGCTCGCACCAACCGGAGGTATATGGTCTTTAAAGCGATGAAATGCCTATGATGGTTGGAAGATCACTGATGAAGGACAAACTTTTTTCATATGTAACCCATTTGCAACTCCGCAGCGCCCTTATTATCATATATATATATATATATATATATATATATATATATACTACCATTAAAGCCCGGCGTTGCTCAGGGTCATTAAGTTACCAAAGTTAGGTTGAACCACCCATTTTATGGCAGCACTTTTTTGTCTGCCAGGCACTGGGTGAATGAATTGCAGACCTGGAAGCATGAGCTGCGCCAGCAGTGACAATTGTAGTTTCGCCTATGGATATTATCTCTATGCAAAAAAGTGTTGAAATTTATTGTTTCACAGTACTTGCGCAACACGCGCGTAGACGATGCCAGCCGAACAACAGAGCTGCGATGGAGTTGTTCTGCATGGTTGTCTGTGTGTTTTCTAAATTTAAGACAGTAGGGAGGGTTGTGATATGAGGGAGAGTTAGCTGTAGTTTCTAGCAGGTTTAGTAACCTCATAGAGGATATGTGTTTTCTAAATTTAAGACAGTAGGGAGTGGTGTGGGGAGGGGTGTGATATGGGGGAGAGTTAGCTGCTGTTTCTAGCAGGTTTAGTAACCTCATAGAGGATATGTGTTTTCTAAATTTAAGACAGTAGGGAGTGGTGTGAACGGACAGTATCACCATCAAGCTTGGAAAGTGAAAGTAGCAGTGAGTATGAAGTTGTATAGATTTTGAATGGTAGTAGAAAGAGTTCAGCACTTTAAATCAGAGAGAAAAATCGTAAAATATTGAGTTTTATCTATTTTTTGCGTAATTGTGGGTGAAATTGAAAAAATTATTTGCGTCAAGACGCAATCGAAAGTATTTCGAATCCTGAATTGTAAATTTCAATTGAAGAAATTCTATATCGTAGATTTCTATAACGAAGGAGCATGACCACACACTGAGCTTTATAGATTATGATATATATATATATATATATATATATATATGCGTGTGTGTGTATATATATGTGTGTGTATAAACACACACACACATATAATAAATGTAATCTGGGTTTTTCGAATATTAATAATTGTTTCTACATTTGGCACAAGGTCAGCAATCATCCCAGTGTATTACTGGTACTTTATTTTATCGACCACGTAAGGATGAAAGGCAAAGTTAACCCCGGCGGGATTTGAACTCAGACCATAAAGGGCCGTAACTCTTTGTTGCAAAGCATGGCGTCTGACCCTCTATCAATAATATTCAATTCGTTCGTAATCAGGCAAACACATGTTTACATGCCGACACAAGAGCAAGAATGGCGGAGTCATTCTACTGACATGGCTTTAAAGAGGCTGTTTGCGTGAATACGAACGAATAATAACGAATAATAACAAGATAATGACATCACATACCATCTTACTTGGAGCTTACTGTCCAGGGCTAACTCCTACACGGGAGGACGCCGCCCGTGTAACCTATGCTCGGAGGTAACAATACAAATGTTGTTTACCTAGGACCAACTCCTAAACAAAAAAGACGAACTTGTAACCGCATGTAAACACCGATTGCGTAGGACTTACCTCGCTTTCAAACCCCCTCATGACCCGGATGGGTAGACAGTGTCTGTAACATCCTTCTTTTCCCCACTTGCCGAACAATATAGGGGAAACCCCAGCATATATAGTTAGATGTAATTGTTTTCTATTTTCCCTTTTTCCCTTTATCCCTGCCTCTCACTTCCTTCCACTCCCTCTCCTCTTCCTTTTCCTTTTTCCTCTTTCGCTTACCCTGAGACAGCCCATCGGGCTTTTGTAGGCTCAGTACCCCACCCCCGTGAATTCTATATAACATTGGCAGAAAACGCAACACCAGCTAAAAATATAGCAGATGTTTTAGACTCTAGATTTTTAATTTTATAATTTACAGATTCCTGTAGAATTCTATTTTCGCTTACTTTCTAGCTAGCCTAGGTCATCCACACTCCTTAGAAGTTGCTGTATAGAATTCACATTCTACGCTTGACCGGCTTCACCCACTCCCTCATTGTTCTACAGGCAAGCTCAGCCACCTCCACCCCTACCCACTACCATGAAAGACTTAACTGTGTTTACAAGAAATTTCGACCAATCCTTTTGAAATACCTGATTATCGCATGCCCATATATGGAATTACCCCTTGAAAAGCTCGGCTATTTCGTTACCACGCTAAAAATTGAATTTAGTCCAGAAATAGACGTCGAAACGGCTTGAGCTCTGCCGTCGAGGTCCTGCACCTTTTCCTATATATATATATATATATATATGTGTGGATGGGGGTGTTTGGGTGTTGATATGTATATATGTACATTGTTAATTTATAGAATAGCATTTGTTGTTAAATTAGCGCTTTAGGGATGAGCGTAGTTGTTTTGAAGAAGCAGACCGTGTCACCAAAATGTATCGATTCAGCTAGATTGCCTCGTCGAGCCGGTACATTTACTGAACATAAAGCTCTGCATTGTCTCTCTACGTGTTCTCGAACATATATTGATATTGATAAAAACGAACGAATTTATTTGATAACCTAATACTTTACGATAATGAGTAGTGTTGCAATAACTGAAAAACAAAGATACTGTCATGTTATATAGTAACGAAACCTACATTATTGATTATAATAATTACAGCAAAATCTCTTCGCCCACCACTCAGAGCAGACTAATGTGTATGGTCTGTATTTCAGTGAAGTTTTAGATTAGAAAGATCCACGTTTAACACGGCCCCTCATTGACAAAATAAAGAAAGCCAACCATTCTTTGCTGCATTTAATGATTTCACAATGAGATTCGCTAGTATTCGTTGTTCAGGACACTTCAAGAGGTAGTTAAATATTTCCACATAGACAAATTGCTGTTTATATCTCCTCTGCTTTAGACTTGTTTATCTCTGCCGCTTGACATTAAGAACAAGGCGATGTTGACTAATCTTGAAGTTGGTACTAGTGGCGCACTGGAAAAAAAAGGAAAAAAAAAGGTTCTGACGCCTGTTGATGCTGTTGCTGGATATACCTCCCTCCAGGTGTATACCTGTGTTTATGTGTGGGTGTATGTGAATGTGTATATATATATATATATATATGTGTGTTTGTGTGTATTAACCTGAGGGTGTCGTAGAGGCACCGTAGTGACATACGGCGTATCTTGAGTTATCATTTAACCTTGGCGGGGGCCCATCATCTCTAAACACAATCGATATCTTCCTGTGAAAGTGAAAGGGAGTGATAGAGAAGATAGAGGAATAATCGATCGCAGTACTAGATTGGTACTTTTCTATCGTCCTCAAAACGATGAAAGGCAAAATTGACCCTAACGGGAGTAGGACTCGGAACGCAGAGAGACAAATATTCTACCCGACGTTCTAACGACTCTGTGGTGGTGGTGGTAGTAGTAGTAGTAGTAGTAGTAGTAGTAGTAGTAGTAGTAGTAGTAGTAGTAGTAGTAGTAGCAGCAGCAGCAGCAGCAGGAGTAGCAGTAGTAGTAGTAGTAGTAGTAGTAGTAGTAGCAGTAGCAGCAGCAGCAGCAGCAGCAGCAGCAGCAGCAGCAGTAGTAGTAGTAGTAGTAGTAGTAGTAGTAGTAGTGAGGGGAGAAGCAAGTATTAGAACACAACAGCATCATCATTAAGATAGAAAGAATGCCGCCGCGGCAAATCCAGTAAAATGTACCCAGGATTCTGAGCTTATGTCTATAAAAAAAAAAACGTCAAACAAGAAATACGTGGCCTGATGTTGATATATAAATTTAGATATATAGGCCGAGTTTAATAGATGTCATATTTATACTGGAATACAATATAAAACGGCCTCGACAGACACTAAAGTTCGCCAAGCACGTGTTGTATATATGTACAATCTCAAAAATAAAAAATAAAAAACCAGAAATGTAACGAAACGTTTCACATATGGGTTAAATAATCTTTATTACACAATGCCGAAAAGATTTGGAACAAATTGTATTATAAAATCGAACGAAACGAGGAATGTGCAGAACGTCGGGCTTTAGAGCATCGGACGAAATATCTTGTGTTGAAAGTTCAAATTCTTTATTGAGTTAAATTTGCCTTTAATCAGTCTAGTGTGGTAAATTAGAGAAGTCGTTAGAATGTATGTTAGGAAGTATTGTGGTATTTTCTCGGTTTCTTCTTATTATTATAGAGGGTCGGACGGCATGCTTTGCAGCATAGAGTTACGACCCTTTACAATATGAGTTCAAATCCCGCCGAGGTTAACTTTGCCTTTCATCCTTACGGGTTCGATAAAATAAAGTACCAGTAATGCTCTGGGTAATTTGCTGGCCTTGTGCCAAAATTATAAACAATTATTATTATTATTGTCTACATTTCATTTTCTCTGTCGTTTCAATCTCATTGTGGGCGACTTGTGTGATAAATATGCTTTATAACAAAGGTTCTTAAAGTGAGCGCTACTGCCCCCGGGAGGCATTGTAAAGGCCCAGGAGGGCGGTTTGGGTGGTAGAGATGATATTAAATGTCAAATGATACATATTATATATAAATATAGTAAAATAAAATATATATAGTTATTTATACATATATTATTTATTATATATAAATTAACAACTTTATTTATTATATATCATTTACAATTTGCGTGTAGGCAGGTCGCTCTGGAAATAGGGTTAGGGCGCTGAGTGTATTACGTAACCATGAGGGAGGGAGTGGCCCAAAAAGTTTGAGAACCTCTGCTTTAGAACATGAAATTAAATACATTGTGATTGATATCTAGTCCATCTCTTTGCTAGTTTTGAAATGAAATTCCGTCCAGGTCAACTTCAACCTTTTGAAGATGATAAATAATGTGCCAATCGAGAAGGATGGGTTGAAGGAGTCATTAGTACTTCAGATAGTAAGACTTGCATTATTTGGTTTCGTTTTTTTTTTCGTTTATGTTCTATGTTCAAATTCCGCTGTATCGTCCAAAGGTGACAAAATCAATGGCTGCTCTGATAAAGGTCGCGGGTACTGACTAAAGCTACAATTTAACATGTGAATACCTATATTTCTAAAGTACTTCCGATAGTTTAAGACATGATCTCCTCAAAAGCAGCTTATTTGGAAACCTACCATTCTCAAGAAATAGTCAGTGGGCGCTCGTATTTACGAAATTCGACAATTGAGTACTTCACATCAGCAAAACATTTAACCCTAGCTAGCTCGAAATCTCCCGGAGAAGCTGCTCACCTATGGGATTCATCTGATGGGCAACACTATGATTGAAAGCTTCCTGTCAAATGACATTAGCGCAGTGTGTGCGGATGGTAACCCCCATGTTTCGGTTACATGGAACAAACTCTTTCGTATGCATTTACGATCTGCTTCAAGGTATCTCTAAGAATGCTCACTCCTATGCGAATGATACCAATCTACATACGTCCTTCCCTAACCTTCCACACCTAGTCGTCATTTACATACTTGACGACTAGACAAATCCTGAGAATTTGCACTACATTTATGAACAGAAATGTCGATAACATTCTCCATTAGGGACGTTTCGTCCGATTCTCTAACTTCGGACGGTCTGCGAATTCACCGTTTCGTTTGGTACAAAAGACATTAACAATATCTTGTAGCTCTCACCATCTATCCTGAGACACAATATGGAAATCACTGCACATTTTAAACCTCAGAATCACTGATTACCCTTCCCGGCGTTCTTACATTCGGAACACAACAAGATGTACATTTTAAAACAAACTTTTTTAGAACTAGAATATACCTCGGAATCGGACAACTTGAGTTTTACTGCAATACTCAAGTGAAATCCACAAATGGATACTGCATCTACCTTTATGACACTATTGCTCTCCATACAGAATTCACAATGGGTTCTGTTCCCCAAAGCTAGCAATCTGTTCAATATCTATATCTTCTTGCCGCCACATTCCCCTATCCTCCTCTCGTCATGTATTATGTGCTTTGCTTTTCAGGCTTCATAATAACTATTCTCCCAATCAGTTTCGAATAATCGAAATATCTCGTTAGACCCAGCAGATAATTCTCCTCTGTACGTCAGAAAAGATGTCCAAGAAAAACTTTCGCTCTACTTTCAGATTTCACTTCAAGATACCACTTCGACGAGCCAATCAAGGTATTTTTCTGTGGTTGCTCTATTTGCTAGAAACAGCAGGTAAATTACTCTGACAACACAATCTAGTCTTTTTAAAAGGGTTGCCACATTGGGAAAGACAGTATAAGATAAAAGAATGTCTGAAACAAGAGATGGATCATGGCTAGAACACATTGCATTTCATAATATGTATGCTCGATCGGAGTTTATCTGAATCTAAAACAATAATAGCATCAACAAGATTAACTTACATAGTTCTCTTCGACCAGGTTTAACATGGCGCGAAACAACAACAACAACAACAAGGGTGTACTTGAATGGTACAAAGATTTAATCAAGGCAGGATGTTTGAAATTAATCATAACACTCGACTTGAAACTACCCTCAAAAAGGCGACACAAGGCGCCTGCTGTGAAGCCTAAATGGGCTTAGAGCAATCGTTCTACAAACCCTTTACTACAAGGCCAAATTTTGAAATGTTTGAAGAGGGCCAGTTAATTGATTCAACTACACCATAATACAGGGACTTATTTCATCAACACACACACACACAAACACACACACAAGCACACACACAAGCACACACACACACACATACATACATGCATACATTCATATGTATATATATTCATATATATATATATACATACATGCATACATACATACAGACATTCATACATAAATACATACATACATGCATACATACATC
>OZ024744.1:87156058-87181058 GCA_964016885.1 Eledone cirrhosa
TGTTTCCGCGGCTATAGATGTGGTGATGGTGGCGTCGGTGGTGGTGATGGTGGTGGTGGTGGTGGCGTCGGTGGTGGACGTGGTGGACGTGGTGGTGGTTATGGTAGTGGTGTGTTGGTGGTGGTGGTGGTGGTGGTGGTGGAAGTGGTGGTTGTATTGGTGGTGGTGGTGGTGGGTTGTATTGGTGCGTGTGTGGGTAGCAATGACGGCATTGGTATTGTTTCTGTAGTCTCTGTGGAGCAACGTAGCGTTTGCCGTCGTCGTCGTCGTCGTCGTCGTCGTCGTCGTCGTCGTGGGCATCGTCGTCATTGTTGTCATTGGTACTGTTTTTAGTGGTGTTTGTTGCTGTTGTCGTTGTTGTTGTTGTTGTTGCTATTGGTGGTATGGTAGTTGATCTGTGGGATGTATTCAATATAAGTTCATGCTTAAACTATCTTATGACAGCTACACATGTACATACATACATTTGTAGGTAAATAGGTAGGGGGGTTGGTTAGGTGAGTATGTACGTAGTTATTTAGTTAGATAGGTAGGCCACTAGATATGTAGGTAGGTATGTAGGTAGGAGTGTAGGTAGGTAGGTAGATACATAGGTAGGTTATTAGGTAGGTGGGTTAGTTGATAGATAGATAGACCAACAGACATTTAGACCGAGAGAGAGAGAGAGATAGAGAGAGAGAGAGAGAGAGAGAGAGAGAGAGATAGGAGGGTGGGCAGGTAAATCCATAGATAGGTATAAAAATAGATAACTTTCTTTTTATTTGCCACCAGGGCATCAAAAGTATAAAAATAAAATAAAATATAACAAAATAAATTTTATAACAAAATCCTCAATAGGGAGGAGGCGCCTTGGGGGGTCGCCCCCCCCCCCCCCCCCCCCCCCCCCCCCCCCGAAAAAAGTGTGCAACCCTTCTCCTCAGGAGCACAGAGAGGGGGTGCTCCCTTGGTCTTTCATCTTCCTCACCTATAGTCTGAAGTAGAGTGAAGGCCCATTCTCACGGGCCATTCTCGCCACTTTCACCCATCTTTCATAAAAACGGCTGGGGTGCAGCACCACTCTCTCCATCCTGATCCTTCTTCCGAAATGATATCGGAAGAAACGGACCAGTTGTTGGCCAGAGAGAAAGGTGTCTGACCTCAGTCCTTTCAGACGCGTCCACCATACAACCTCTTTCGCCATGGCTATTACGCACAGAAACACCGCCTCTCCTTCGTTTTTGAAGAGGGGAGGCGGCTTGATCGTTACAATAGACTCGGTGGTCAACCGGATCGGTCCCACCCTTGACAGCAGTTGTTCGACATAGCCCCACAGATCGGCAATGCCCGAGCAGTGTACCAAAGCGTGTGCAACGGTTTCCTCGTCGCACACGCATCTGGGACAGATCTTTTTCGAGGGGTCCCTACCCGGGCGCCCGTGTCTGTAGAGCCTTTCTCGAACGGGCAGAGCCCCTCGGTAGCACTGCCAGGCCAGGGACCTCTGGAAGTTAACCATGGGTCCCGGGCTGAATGTCCTACCGAACAGGTTGTATAGTTCGTCTTCCTCCATGCCTAGGGCTTCTCCGAGGGCGTCGTCGCACCTGCTAACCACCAGCCCTCTATAGAATGACGAGGTGGATTCTCCACTGACAGCCGTGTCCGGCAGCCAGTGAGCCGTGAGTGCCTGGGCACACTCGGTGTGCCAGGCGCCCAGTATAGAGATAGATATAAGTAGAGAGATAGCTAGATACATAGATAGATGGGTAGAGAGACATTATATATATATATATATATATATATATATATATATATATATATATATATATATATATATATATATATATATATATATATATATATATATATATATATATAAATGGAATGGAATGAAACGAAATTTCATTTCTCACTCTTAGTAAGGCACTTACTTAAATGTAAGTATGTATGTATACGTACATACATATATGTACACAGATGTACAGTAGTATGTATATATATATACATACATGCACACATATATATATGCACGTATCGGTTTACCGAACATTTATTATAATGCTTGGTTTGTTTGTAAACAAACAAACAGCCCGAATTACGCTGTACAGTGTTCGGCAACTATGGTTGCCCTTTTGCTCAACACTGACACAGGAACGATGTACTAGTTACAAGCTTATTAGCTATCGTCAGCATCGTATACCTTCCTGCCAGATGGTTGAACGTCTGTATACATATATGTATGTACGTATACATACATACATACTTCATTAAAGTAAGTGCCGTCCTAAGAGTGAGAAATGAAATTTCGTTTCATTCTATTCCATTTATCATTTTCAGTGTGCCCGGCCGACTGAACTCACTCGATATGCAAATTAGGCTGCGCAGCCGTTAATATGCATAAGGAAAGTATATACTTTCGGACGTTCAACCATCTAGCAGGAAGGTATACGATGCTGACCTTAGCCAATAAGCTTGAAACTAGTACATCGTTCCTGTGTCAGTGTTGAACAAAAAGGTGACGTGGTTGCCTAAACACTGTACGGCGTAATTCGGGCTGTTTGTTTGTTTACAGACAAACCAAGCATTATAATAAATGTTCGTTAACCGATACGTGCATATATATATGTGTGCATGTATGTATATATATACATACTACTGTACGTCTGTATACATATATGTATGTACGTATACATACATACATACTTACACACATATATATATATATATATATATATATATGTGTGTGTGTGTGTGTGTGTATATATATATATATATATTTATATATATATATATATATATATATATATATATATATATATATATGAATTAATTTATTCCTTCATCAGTGATCTTCCAGCCTTCATTGGTATTTCATCGCTTTAAAGACCATATACTTCTGGTTGGTGCGAGCAGCGGCTAAAGAAAGTCGTTGGGACACGTAAATAGGGGGAACGAGCGAGACAGTAAACAAACAAGGATGGTAATGCAACGAAAAGTGAGGAAGAGGGAGTCAAGTCCCTGAAATCGATGAACATAAGTTCTGTGAAATCGTTGACGAGAGAGAATAAAGACCATCCGACCTGGTCGAAATGCGAGTGAGGAAGGAATTTCGCACAGGTCATATATATATATATATATATGAAAATGTTCAAGACGGCAGAGCTCAAACCGTTTCGACAGAAATAGCCGTCGAAACGGCTTGAGCTCTGCCGTCAGGGTCTTGAATATTTTCCTATTACCCACTCTATTAAACAAAGTAATGAGTACTCTGGTGTGTTATGGCCCACCTGGTTCGTTACCACACTTCCTTCGTTACATATATATATATATATATATATATATATATAATTATATATATATATACGGAAAAAATGAAACGATATTTCATTTCCTACTCTTAGTACGGCTGTTACTTAAATATAAGTATGTACACGTACATACATATATGTATACCGACGTAGAGTAGTATGTATATATATATATACATACATGCACACATATATATATATGCACGTATGGATTCACCGAATATTTATTATAATGCTCGGTGTGTTTGTAAACAAACATCCCGTATTAAGCCGTAGTGTCTAGCAACCACCGTTGCTCGTTTGTTCAACACTGACAAAGGAACGCTGTACTAGTTTCAAGCTTGTTAGCTATCGTCAGCAACGTATACCTTCCTGCCAGATTGTTGAACGTATATACTTACCTTATGCATATCAGTGTACTCAATAGGTAAGGTTATGTAAAATCCCAGAGTAGACACAGAGTTATTCGCTTCAATACAACACACGTAAATCGGTACCTACAATCTATACCCAATCTATACACACACACACACACACACACACACACACACACACACACACACACACATATATATATATATATATATATATATGTGTGTGTGTGTGTGTGTGTGTGTGTGTGTGTGTGTGTGTGTGTGTGTGTGTGTGTGTGTGTGTGTGTGTGTGTGTGTGGTTATATTAGAGTTTACCAACATATATCTGGTACATATTGTGACGATGGAACTAATTAAGAAAGATACAAACAACATATAATGAAAATGGAGGGAAACATGAAAAATAAGATATAAATGATACACAAGAGTTTGGAAAGAAAGAAAATGGAGGATGAAGATGAGGAGGCAGTGTAGGATAGAGGAGAGTGTGACGAAAGCCATGAAGAGATAATTTGACATTGTTTTGTTACTGAACCAACCAATGAACAGGCCGAAATATCAGGATGCTAATATGTACTACGGATAAAGAACAGCTGAGATGTTTGAACACACAAGTCGTATCTGAAGACCCTTCGAATGCAGAGTCGGGTTCGATCTGTAACAGATGTTGCCTTGAGCCGATCGACGGAGAATCATGTGTAATATGTTAATAAATTGTAATTTGATGCAATACTGATTCCTCGTCCTTTATCATATTATACTCTGCTCTGCACGAGCATCGAGTTCTCAACAGGCATACCGTCTACGGGCGCCACATTTACTTGCAACCCTACAACAACTATATATATATATATACATATATATATATATACACACACACATATATATATATATACATATATATATATACATAATAAATATATATATACATATATATATATATATATATATATATATATATATATGTGTGTGTATATATATAAATGTAAGTATGTATGTATACGTACATACATATATGTATACAGACGTACAGTAGCATGTATATATATATATATATACATATATATATATATATATATATATATATATATATATATATATATATATATATATATATATATATATATATATATATATATATATATATATATATATATATACAGGCACACATATATATATGTACGTATCAGTTTACCGAACATTTATTATAATGTTCGCTTTGTTCGTTTGTAAACAAAAGGAAAGTATATACTTTCGAACGTTCAACCATCTGGCAGAAAGGTATACGGTGCTGACGATAGCTAACAAGCTTGAAACTAGTACATCCTTCCTGTGTCAGTGTTGAATAAAAAGGTGACGTGGTTGCCTGAACACTGTACGGCGTAAATCAGGCTGTCCGTTTGTTTACAAACGAACAAAGCGAACATTATAATAAATGTTCGGTAAACTGATACGTACATATATATATGTGTGCCTGTATGTATATATGTATGTACTTATATGTATGTACTTATACATACATACTTACATTTAAGTAAGTGCCATACTAAGAGTGAGAAATGAAATTTCGTTTCATTCTATTCCATGTATACACACACACACACACACACACACACACACACACACACACACACACACACACACACACACATATATATATATATATATATATATATATATATATATATATATATATATAAATATTGAAGTTTCCGTTGAAAATTGAAAAAGTCAGAGGAATGAAGAGTGCTCGATGTAAGTTACAGGGCTAAACATTTAATGTATAATAAACAATACAGTATAATTACCTCATTACCAGAGGTTTCCCGAATAAGACGAATACAAGAAACGTCCGCATTCGTTCATCAGACAAGGCAATATGCGGACGTTTCTTGTATTCGTCTTATTCGGGAAACCTCTGGTAATGAGGTAATTATACTGTATTGTTTATTATACATTAAATATTTAGCTCTGTAACTTACATAGAGCACTATTCATTCCTCTGACTTTTTCAATTTTCAATATATATATATATATATATATATATATATGAATAAAGTTAGTCCTTCATCAGTGATCTTCCAAGCATCATTGGTATTTCATCGCTTTGAAGACCATATACCTCCGGTTGGTGCGAGCAACGGCTAAAAAAAGTCGTTGGGACACGTAAATAAGGGGGACACGAGAGTGTAAACAAACAAAGATGGTGAAGCAACACACTATATACACTACATATACAGTATGTATATACTATGTATTATATATATACACCATATATGATGTTGACCAAGGGAAAGACAATGGCTAATGCAGCTTGGCACCAGTGGCGTCGCAACTAATATATACACTATACATACACTATATAAATACTACATACACACTATGTATAGACTGTATATTATATATACACTACATACACACTATGTATAGACTATATATTATATATACACCATATATGATGTTGACCAAGGGAAAGGCAATGGCCAATGCAGCTTGGCACCAGTGACGTCGCAACTCATTTATACAGCTGAGTAAACTGGAGCAACGTGAAATAAAGTATCTTGCTCAAGGACACAACGCATCAACCGGTCCGAGAATCGAACTCACAACCCCTCAATTGCAAGCCCAATGCTCTAACCACTAATCCATGCGCCTTCTATTATGTGGAGAAATCTCTTTATCTTATCATCCACACAAACCATTTTTCTTCCTTTCTTATTGCAATAGTTCCCTACTTGGTTTGTTCGCGATTTTGCAGCAGCAGTATTGGTCCGTGTCATCATAATGTGCATCCTATCGATATACTGCGGTTGCTCCTCCGCTACTGTCAGTCAATACCTTACTCATTTTCCACTTTACTTCTTGCAGAGAAAATCCTCAAGTGGTTTTGTTACCACGTAAAGAATAACAGGTCCTTTTGTCCTGCATCATCTTTTAGACCGGCTTCCTGTTCGTTCGTTCAATAGATTAAATGTCTGGGATGACTTTGTGGTCTTCGGGGTTATTAATACCTGAAGACCAATGCAAATTCTACCTCAACGTGTGTTGTAGCTAGTCATTTTACGCGCTCATTATCTGTACTCGTATTTTGACACGAATAAAAGAATGCGCCAGGGGTTCATATCAGCACCTTTGGGTGAGCCCATTTTTATTTCTCCTAACAAAACACGCAAAGCATTTCACCCAGCTATCTAAAGATTTTGCCAAGTGGATATTGTAAATGTTATAGATGTCATGAAACTGAATATCAAAGACAGGAATTGGTAAAAGAAATCTGTTGTTGTTGTTGTTGTTGTTGTTGTTGTTGTTGTTGTTGTTTATGTCGTTTTGTCATGTTTATGTTTTTTGTTGTTGTTATCGTAGTCATCTTCGTGGTCATCGTTGAAGTTGTAGAGGGTTTTGTTGTAGATATAGTTATCATCGTTGTTGTTGATGTTGTAATTGTTGTCATTGTTGTGTCGACGATTCTCCAGTCGTGACAATCTTATAACAGCCAATACATAGACCAAACTGTTCTTTGTTAAGACGCTGGAGTGAGATTGATGATGATTTGACTTCTATTTCTAACAGATCAAGCTCCTTTCGTCTAGGAGCTGCAGTTGGCTCAAGAAAAACATGAAACAAAAATGAATTTCAAAGAGAGGTAATTACTTTTAGATATACAAAAATTATTAAAGGAAAGAAAAAGCGAATGAAACAAATCGAATAGAAAGAAGAAATAAATAAAGAAGGAAAGAGCGCTAGAAAGATAGAAAGAAAAATGAAGACAATAGAAAAAGGAAAAAAAAGAAAGAAAGAAAGAAGGAAAGAAAGGGAATATGACTGAAACAAACAAACAATGAATGAGTGAATGAATGAATATATTGAAAAAAGAAAATAGGAGGAAACATGAAAAGAATGGAGAGAAAACAAAGAAAAAAAGGAGGGAGGAAAGAAATGAAGTAAAATGGAAAGAAAGAAAAAGAAAGAAAGCAAAAGGGAATGAATGAAAAAAGAAAGAAAGAATGAAAAAAACGAAAGAAAGAAAGAATGAAAAAAAGAAAGAGAGAAAGAATGAAAAAGAAAAAAGATAGAGAAGCAAAGAAAGAAAGGAAATATGACTGAAACAAGCAAGAAATGAATGAGTGAATGAATAAATGAATGAATATATAAAAGAATGAAAATAGGAGGAAACATGAAAGAATGGAGAGAAAAAACAAAGAAAGAGAGAAAGACAAAGAAAGAAAAGATGGAGGAAAGAAATAAAGTAAAATGGAAAGAGAAAATGAAAAAAGCGAGAAAGAAAGAAAAAAAAGAAAGAAAGAATGAATGAAAAAAGAAAGAAAGAAAGAAAAACGAAAGAAAGAATGAAGGAAAGAAAGAAAAGAAAGAAAGAAAGAATGAATGAATGAAAGGAAGAAAGAAAGAAAGAAAGAAAAAGAAAGATGGAAAGAAAATTGGAAGAAACTAACAATGAAAGAGAGAATTAAGAAATTGGAACTAAAAAAAGAAAGATACAAACAACTTATAAAGAAAATGGAAGGAAACATGAGAAATAAGATATAAATTATACACAAGGGTTTGGAAGGAAAGAAAATGGTGGATGAGGATGAGAAGGCAGTGGAGGATGGAGGAGGGTGTGACGAAAGCCATGAAGAGATACTTTGACAGAGTTTAGTTAAATGTGATATGGTGGCATAACGAGTTGTTTGTTGGTTTGGTTGGTTGGTTGGTTAGTTGGTTGGCTGGCTGGCTGGCTGGTTGGCTGGTTGGCTGGTTGGCTGGTTGGCTGGTTGGTTGGTTGGTTGGTTGGTTGGCTGGTTGGTTGGTTGACTGGTTGGTTGGCTGGTTGGCTGGTTGGCTGGTTGGTTGGTTGGCTGGTAGTTTGGTTGACTGGTTGGTGGGTAGACTGGATGGTTGGTTGGTTGGCTGGCTGGTTGGTTGGTTGACTGGTTGGTTAAATGGTTGGTTGTTTAAATGGTTGGTTGGTTGACTGGTTGGTTGGCTGGTTGACTGGTTTGTTGGCTCGTTGGTTGGTTGGTTGTTTGGTAGACTGGCTTGTTGGTTGGTTGACTGGCTGGTTGGCTGGTTGGCTGGTTGAGTGGTTGGCTGGTTGGCTGGTTGACTGGCTGGTTGGTTGGTTGGCTGGTTGACTGGTGGGTTGGTGGGATGACTAGTTGGTTGGTTGGTTGTCTGGTTGACTGGTTGGTTGGTTGGTTTGCTGCTTAATTAGTTGGTTGGTTGACTGGCTTGTTGGCTGGCTGGTTGTTGCGATGACTAGTTGGTTGGTTGGCTGGTTGACTGGTTAGTTGGTTGGCTAGTTGATTGGTTGGTTGGTTGACTGGCTGGTTGGCTGATTGATTGGTGGGATGAGTAGTTGGTTGGTTGGATGGTTGGTTGGATGACTGGTTGCTTGGTTGGCTGGTTGGCTGGCTGGTTGGTGGGATGCCTAGTTGGCTGGTTGGTTGGTTGGCTGGTTGGTTGGTTGGTTGGTTGACTGGTTAGTTAGCTGGTTGGTTGACTGGTTGATGGTTGGCTGGTTGGCTGGTTGGCTGGTTGGCTGGTTGGCTGGTTGGTTGGTTGACTGGTTGGTTGGTTGGTTGGTTAATTGGTTGGTTGACTGGTTGGTTGGTTGGTTGGTCGGTGGGTTGGTTGGCTGGCTGGCTGGTGGGCTGGTGGGTTGGTTGGCTAGTTGGTTGGTTTGTTGGTTGGTTGGCTGGTTGGTTGGTTAGCTGGTTGGTTGACTGGCTGGTTGGCTGGTTGACTGGTTAGTTGGTTGGCTGGTCGGTTGGTTGGTTGGCTGGTTGGCTGGCTTGTTGGTTGGTTGGTTGACTGGTTGGTTAGCTGGTCGGCTGTTTGGCTGGTTGGTTGATTGACTGGTTCGTTAAATGGTTGGTTGGTTGGTTGACTGGTTTGTTGGCTGGCTAGTTGGTTGACTGGCTTGTTGGTTGGCTGGTTGGTAGGATATAGCTGGTTAGTTGGTTGGTTGACTGGCTGGTTTGCGGGTTAGTTGGTGGGATGTCTAGTTCGTTGGCTGGTTGGTTGGTTGACTGGTTGGTTGGTTGATTGGTTGGTTGGTTGGTTGGTTGGCTGGTTGGTTGGTTGGCTGGCTGATAGTTTGGTTGACTTGTTGGTTGGTTGTTTGGATGGTTGTTTGACTGGTTAGTTGGTTGGCTGGTTGGTTGGCTGGTTACTGGACTGGTTGGTTGGTTGACTGGTTGGTTGGCTGGTTAGTTGGTTGACTGTTTGGTTGCTTGGTTGGCTGGTTGGTTGGCTGGTTGGTAGACCCGTTGGTTGGCTGGTTGGTTGGATGACTTGTTGTTTTGGTTGGTTGCCTGTTTGGTGGGAGGACTGGTTGGTTGGTTGGCTGATTTGTTGGCTGGTTAGTTGGTTGGTTGGTTGTTTAAGGATCAATTAGGTGTTAATTCTCGTATAGCGATAACAAAATAATAATAATAATAATAATTGTTTCTACTTTAGGCACGAGGCCAGCAATTGTCCAGTGCATTACTGGTACTTTATATTATCGACCTCGTAAGGATGAAAGGCAAAGTCAACCTCGGCAGGATTTGAACTCAGATCGTAAAGGGACGTAACTATGCTGGAAAGCAAGGCGTCCGCCCCTCTACCGATACTGCCAATCCAAATAATAATAATAATGTTTTCTTTATTAACCACAAGGGTTTACATAAAGTAGACATTAAGGACAGTACAGGACAATACAGGACGGTACAAATGGGCATTTCTGCGTGTAAAAAAACAGAGGTTGAAATAAAATAACAAAGAAAATTCCCCAATAGGGGGGAGACTTCCGAGGGACATTTGTGGAGAAAGCCCATTAAAAGACCACAGTGGCCCTGACCACCAGGGCAAGTGCCCTCTCCCAGTTTTCCACCTTTAATTTACAGACACATACTCAGAGAAGGCCCATTCATTCGGGCCATACTTGCTTCTCTCACCCATCTTTCAACAAAATGCTGGGAAGAGAGCACTTCCCTCTCAACCCTGATTTTCCTTTTCAAATGAAATTTGAAAAAGTTAATCAGGGCATCACCGAAGAGGTAAGTGCTCGTCTTCAGCCCTTTCAAACGTGTCCACCATACTATCTCTTTCGCCATGGCCACCAGACAGATAAAAACTGCCTGCCCTTCCCGGCTAAAGGAAGGGGGCGGGGCAATCCTCACGATGGACTCAGCTGATAGCCGGATCCGTCCTACACGTGACAGCTGGTGTTCGACATGAACCCACAAGTCAGCAATGCTCGGACACTGGACGAGTGCGTGCAGGACGGTTTCGTCGCACTGCGCGCATCTCGGACATGCCCGGCTGACGGCACCTCCATGCCTGTAGAGTTTATCCCGAACTGGCAAAGCTCCTCGGTAGCACTGCCAGGCCAGGGATTTCTGGAAGTTGTCCATAGGCCCCGGCCCGAAAGTCCTTCCGAAGAGATTGGCTAGTTGATTTTCGTCGACGCCGAGAGTTTCTCCAAGTACGTCGTCGCTCTTCCCCTCCACTAATCCCCTATAGAACGCCAAGGTGGAGTTTCCACCGATCACATTGCCCGATTGGTCGAGGGCTGTGAGCGCCTGAAGACATTCCAGTCTCCAAGCGCTCCCTCTCGGTCTTCGCTTGACCCAGGACTGCAGCTCCGTCAAGGAGACGAGCTGGGGAAAAACGTGTCTAGCAAACGGCGACCACACCTGATCACCGTCGAGGAAGAGGTGGAGATGTCGTAGCCTGAGCGCGTGTCTGCGCATCATCAGCCACGGCATGCCCAGCCCTCCACGTAGCGGGTGTTGACAGCAGATGGACCGCCTGACCATCGGAGCGCGTCCCTTCCACAAGAAGCGAAAGAGCAAACGCTCCAGCGCAGTCAGGCGGGGCTTAGGACAAGGGACGACGGTCAGGCGGTAGTAGATGACGGAGGCGATGTACGCGTTAGCCACCTCCGCTCGACCTTTCAGGGATAGCTTCCTCTCGGCCCATTTCTGGGTGAGAGAAGCCACCCTGCTCGTCACCTCGTCCCAGTTTTTGTCCGTCTGGAGGTCTGGACCGAACCAGACCCCTAGCAATTTAACCGGTCCGTCCGTCCAGCGCCCGACGACGCTGTTGGACGGCATGGACCTGCCTCTCCAGGTGCCGAGCGGCAGGCCCACTGACTTTTCCTGGTTGATCATTGCTCCTGTCACCGCTTCGTATTCTCTTAGTGTAATGCCGATCGCCTCGATGTGTTTGGCGTTCGACACCACTACGGTGACATCGTCGGCATATGCTGACACGGATCGTCCGCATCCTAGTTCGCGCGGGACCCCCCTCAACGTCTCCAGTTTGTGCAGTAATGGCTCGAGAGTCAATACGTACAATAGGGACGAGAGGGGACATCCTTGGCGGACCGAGCGCATGATGTTGAACGGTTCCGAAAGGTGACCGTTCACGCTCACTACTGAGCAGATGTCGCTGTGCATGGCAGCGATCCAGCCTCTGAAGACGGGCCCAAAGCCAGCCGCCCTCAGGACTGCCGCTAGGTAACGATGGTCGACCCTATCGAAGGCTTTCGATTGATCTAAATTGATCAAAGACCCACCCGTGCCAGGTTCCCTAGCTACCCTCTCTACGATGTATCGCATGAGGTGGAGGTTGTCGTGGATGGATCTGTGGGGAATGGCGCATGTCTGTGCCTCTCCCACCAGACCACCAACGACAAGCGCCAACCTCTTTGCTAGCACCTTGGCTAAAATCTTGAACTCTGTGTTTAGCAGAGTTATGGACCTAAAATTATCTATGTTATCCCCCTTGTTCGGATCCTTTCTCAGCAGCGTCACCGCTCCTCGGCTCACAGAGCTGGGAATTCTCCCGTTCTGTTGCCAGTTGCAGTAGACGTCCGCCAAGAGGCCTCCGAACAAGTTTGGCATCTGTACGTAAAGTTCATAGGGCAGACCATTCAAACCAGGCGATTTACCCCTTGTACAGCCAGTCATTGCCTCCCGTACTTCAGCGGTTGTTATCGGCTTTTCGCAACACTCCGCCTCAGTGGCCGAAAGCCGCGGCAGTCCGTCGAGGTAGACACTAAAGTCCATCCCTCGATCCGGCCCGCCACTGCCCCCGAACAGTTGAGCGAAGTGTCGCTGAAAAGCTTCACACATTTGCCCGGGATCGAGTAGCATGCGCCCGTCGTGGTCCACCAAAGACCGGATCGTGGCTTTGTTGCCACGACGCGCCTCCGCCACTCGGGCCCATTGAACGGCTTTCGTCCCCTCGTGTCTGAGAGCACGCACCCTAGCTCTGACAACGCAGCCTTCGTGCTTTGCATTGAAGAATTGGTCAAGGGCCAATTTCGCCGCAAGCACGTCGGTCGCGATGCCTTTGCTAAGCGCCTCATCTAATTTTCTAACTAGTTCTCCCTCTGCTCTATTTTTTTCTATTGATAAAGTCTTACTAAACCTAATGGACTCTATTCTAATCGCTCTTTTCAGAGCAAACCACCACTTGTTGTTGACGATGGCCCCCGTCAACGCTCGCTTAACTAGTTCGCTAATCCGGTCTCTGTAAGCCTTGCGCGCTGGTAAGGACGCGTTTAGCTTCCAGTAGCCGTGTCCTCGCCTATGAAGCCTATCTAAGTCAAGCACACAGATCACGAATTTGTGGTCCGTGTAGCTGACTATCTTGAATTGTGGACAGCCTATGCTAGACCTATCTATTTCCCTACAAAATACTCTATCTAGATATGATCTGGATGACCCTATGCGATTTGTCCAAGTCCACATTGGCACATTCGGGAAATCCAATCGGTACCTGTCAGACAGTTCAAAACGCCTGAGCAGGTTGGTGAGGCTCTTGCATCCTCCACCCCTATCCGCTAATCCCACACAATCCCAGCGTGCATCTAAGATCCCGTTCCAGTCGCCCACTAACACTAAAGAGCGGGACGTTCCAAGAAAAGTCTCCAGACGCCGGAAGAAATCAGGCCGCCCTGCTCCTGTCGGGGCATAGACGGCCACTAACCTGAAAGCTTGCCCGTCTCCGCTGGTCACGTCCAGCACCACCAACTTACCTTCTGGGTCCAGGAAGATGGCCCGTATGGCAAGATCCAAACCTCACCGAAAAAGCACAGCAACTCCTCCCCCCGATCCCGGACGGCTGGGAGATGCGTACACATCGTAGCCGCCGAAGATCGGTGCGAAAGCCTGTGCTTCGGAGATTCTGGTCTCGCTGATGGCCACTACATTTATGTTTAGTGACCTGAGGTCGTTGAGCAGGTGGCCCTGCTTCGATGACGACCCCAAGCCACGCGCATTTATGCTGCCTATTCTGAGTGAGGTCATGTTGAAAAGGAGTGGAAAAGATGGGAAAGACCACTTACCTTACTTCTCGTAGGGGAAGGACGGTTTTTCCATCCTTTTCACTGCTTGTGGCCTCCTCAGGAAGGATGTCCTTATAAATCCTCCTGGAGAGTGCTTGGCGGAAGTCTCCGATGTCTTTGGGGAATTTTTGTTTTAGTGTCATGTACGTTTTCTGTGTGATGTGAGTGATTTGTATGTGTGGAGGTGGTGTGAATTTTGGGGTTGTTGTGTAGTCTTTTTCTGTGATGCTGGTGTTGTGTTGGATGTAGTGTAATAATTGCTTGTTGTTCAAATTTAATGCTGTGTAGTGTGTATCGTTTTGGTTGTTTTGTTTTGTTTGCGTTTGTTGTGGGTTTGTTTCTGTTTCGCATTTTGGTGACTTTTGTGGTGTAGGTGATGGTGGTGTTGGAGTTAATGATGGTGATGGTGTTGGTGTTTGGGTTGATGGGGTTGGTGATGCTGGTGTGGATGGTGGCATATCTGTCCTAACCTTTTTGTTTCTTAGTTTATTTGTTTCCCTCTGTATTTTGTTTTTGGAGGGGGAAGGAAGAGAATTTTTTCTTTTTTGGTTTCTTTTTTTTTTTTCCGGATATCGTTTCCCACTCCTCGTCGTCACAATCTGTCTCCAGTTGTGATAGGCCGGGGAGTGGAAAATCCTCCACAGCCGTTAGTTTTGGTTGTGGTGTGGTGGATGGTGTAGGCGCTGGTGCTAGTTCTGAAGCGTTGGGTGGTGGTGGTGTTGGTTTTGCTGGTGGTGGTAGTGGTGTTGGTTTTGCTACTGTTGCTGGGGTTGTTGCTGTTATAGTTGCTTCTGTTGTTGCTGCTACAGTTGTTGCTGCCGTCTCTGCTACTGGTGGTGTTGATGGTTGTGTCACTGGGGTGGGTAGGAGAGGTGGCCTCAACCTTTTAGCCTGAGGGCAGAAAGCCCTTAGGTGGGTTCCTTCACCACAAACGACACACCTAGGTCTTCTGCCCTCGACAATTACCGTGAGGTGGCTGCCGTCAGTGAGGTCTATTACCTCTGGGATCTCCTCAATGCTTTTTTGGTCCGCTTGGATTAGGAGCTCCATCCCAGATCCGGACCAGTTTTCCTGCTTTTCTTTTGCTATTGCTATTATTTTCGTGTTGGCTTCGATGCCGGCGAGGACAGCCGCTATTTGCCAGGGAATTTCGATGGCCGGTGGAACGTGGGTCACCCTGATCTTTACGAGTCTCTGGCCACAATAGCTTGGGACGAGTGTGAAGTCGTCACTTTTTAATGGGACCATGGAGTGTCCTCTAGCCTCCTCTGGTGTTTCAAAGAATACATCCACGGTTCCATACTTTTGCCCACGTCTGATGTGGGTTTTTCTTGCCCACACATGTCCCAAAGCTTTTTGGATTTGGGACTCGGATGCCCGTTCCACTCGGCGCGATTTTACATTTATTGTTCTATACGACACGGTGCATAGGCGCCGATGCTTCATTTTATTAGGTGGGGGGGGGGGGTGAGGCTGACCCTGTACCCATCTTTCTTTACCATTTGTTTGGCATTTTCTAAATCCTCCTGAGTTACCGTAAATGCTTCGAACTGTTTTGCGACTCTGGCGAAACTGAGGGGGTTTTTATAATGTCATTGTTGTTGTTGTTGCTATCGTTAATATTAATTTTAGTTTCAGTTGTGGGGGTGGTGACGTCAGTCGTCTTTGGTGGGGAAGAGTCCATTTTGCTTGATTTCATTTCGACATCACGAGTTAATTTAATTTTTTTCTTCTTTTGTTTCTGTTGTCACGGTGGTGGTGGTGGTGGTTGTTGTCGCGGTGGTGGTGGTGGCGGTGGAGGCTTTAACACCTGCAGTCATTGGTAATGGCGGGAAATGAATCTCTGCCTGAGACAAATTTAAAATATTGCTAGTGCTTATATTTTTTTTTGTGTTGGCAAACGTAGTAACATTTACAATGGTGGTGTCGGTGTGAGGTGTTAATTTGGGAGGAAGGCTTTCAGCTGCTTCGTGCAGAGGTGAATTAGCCATTTTTTTCAAAGAAATTTTTTTGATAATAATAAAAGCTTAAATTTTGGGCCCAGGGCCCCAATCTTTTTGGGTGTCCTTTTCGGAAAACAATGTATGTGCGCTTATAAACAGTTAACAATAACATTTTCCATAAATGACAATTTTTAACAAACGGAAATAACAAACCTTTGCGGAGGGAATGCTAATGGCTGCGCAGGAACAGGCCCTCAAAACGAAGTGGTTGAAGCACCATATTTACAAGGAGGAGGCTAGGCCACTGTGCAGGATCTGTGGAGAGAGAGAGGAGACTGTGGCTCACATTGTGTCCGAGTGTAAACACCTAGCCCAGACCCACTATAAGGGCTGGAGACACGATGTGATGGGCAGGGTGATCCACTGGCACCTGTGCAAAGTAAACATTTTACCACATTCTGAGCAATGGTATGAGCATAGGCCAGAGGCGGTGATGGAGAACAATCAGGTGAAGGTGCTGTGGGACTTTAGGATACAGACGGACAAAAAACTGGAACACAATAGACCTGACCTGGTGGTTGTGGACAAAGAAAACAGATCGTGTCTGATTGTGGATGTGGCCTGCCCGTTCGATGCGAGAGTGCAAGAGAAGGAGAGGGAGAAAATTAACCGATACCAGGACCTAAAGTGGGAGGTGAAAAGGATTTGGAACTGCCATGAAGTCAAAGTGATCCCGATTGTCATAGGCGCACTGGGGACTATCTCCAAAAGTTTCCAGGGATGGTTAAAGAAAATCGGCCCCTTCACGCTTTTTGGAACGCTTCAAAAGGCATGCTTGCTTGGAACAGCAAGAACCCTCCGATACGTCCTGAATATCTGAGGCTGCAGGTAGTGGCTTGATATTCAATCCAACGGACTTTCCAGTTAACCAACATCAATGACTGAGATTCAAGGAATAACAACAATAATAATAATAATAATAATAATAGTCTGTCCCCTCTGTTGTTTGTCCTTGCCCTGATGCCCCTGACCAGTGTACTGCGAAAAGTGAGAGCAGGATACAGGTTGGGAAAGGGAGGGCTTACCATCAATCACCTCCTCTTCATGGACGATCTTAAGCTCTTCGGGAAGAGTGAGAAGGATTTGGATGTGCTTGTTGACACTGTCCGTATTTTCACCAATGATATATGTATGCAATTTGGTATTAGTAAGTGTGGAGTCATTGTGATGAGGAGGGGTAAGTTGAACAGAAGTAACGGAATCCAGATACCAACAGGTGAGATGATAAAAGAAATTGACTCTGAAGAAGGATACAAGTATTTGGGCGTTCTGGAGGCTGATGACATCAAGAACAAAAAAATGAAGGAATTGATAAGAACTGAATACCTTCGGAGAGTAAGGAGCGTATTAAAGTCACATCTGAACAGTAGGAATGCCATAAGTGCAGTAAATTCCCAAGCTGTGTCTATTATTAGGTGCAGTGCGGGAATTCTGAGATGGAATGTTGCTGAACAAAAAGAAATGGATAGGAAGACTAGGAAGCTATTGACTATCTACAACATGTTCCACAAGAAGAGTGATGTCGATAGACTCTACTTAAGGAGATCTGAAGGTGGAAGAGGTCTTATCAGCATAGAGGACTGTGTTCAGATGGAGAAAAACAACCTACACAAATACGTGACTGATAGTAAGTAGCCAATGCTCAGAGCTGTACTGAAGGAGGGGACAATAGGCCAGGGGATGTTCAAGGAGGAAATAACATCAAGGAGAAAGAGCAGCCTTCAGGAAAAATCCCTTCATAGTACCTTCTTTGAGAAAACTGAATTTAGAGATCCACAGACATGGAACTGGTTGAAAAGAGGATACCTTAAAAAGGCTACAGAAGGAATGTTAATGGCTGCGCAGGAGCAAGCCCTCAAAACGAAGTGGTTGAAACACCACATTTACAAGGAGGAGGCTAGCCCACTGTGCAGGATCTGTGGAGAGAGAGGGGAGACTGTGGCTCACATTGTATCCGAGTGTAAACACCTAGCCCAGACTCACTATAAGGGCTGGAGACATGATGTGATGGGCAGGGTGATCCACTGGCACCTATGCAAAGTAAACAATTTACCACATTCTGAGAAGTGGTATGAACATAAGCCAGAGGCGGTGATTGAAAACGATCAGGTGAAGGTGCTGTGGGATTTTAGGATACAGACGGACAAGAAACTGGAACACAATAGACCTGACCTGGTGGTTTTGGACAAAGAAAAAAGATCGTGCCTGATTGTGGATGTGGCCTGCCCATTCGACACTAGAGTGCAAGAGAAGGAGAGGGAGAAAATTAACCGATACCAGGACTTAAAGTGGGAGGTAAAAAGGATTTGGAACTGCCATGAAGTCAAAGTGATCCCGATTGTCATAGGCGCACTAGGGACTATCTCAAAAAGTTTCCAGGGATGGTTAAAGAAAATTGGCCCCTTCACGCTTTTTGGAACGCTTCAAAAGGCATGCTTGCTGGGAACAGCAAGAACCCTCCGATACGTCCTGAATATCTGAGGCTGCAGGTAGTGGCTTGATATTCATCTCAACAAACTTTCCAGTTAACTAACATCAATGACTGAGACTCAAAGAGTAATAACAATAATAATAATAATGATAATAATAATAATGATTTCTTTATTGGCCACAAGGGCTGACATCAAGAAAAACATTACAGACGGCACAGGGCGGTACAGGACGGTACGATGTGGGTTTTGTGCGTGTAAATATGTTTATTATTTATATAAGAAAAGAAAAAAAGGACATAGAAACATATATATATATATAAACAATAAAAAAGAATATTGATACAATGAAAAATTCCCCAATAGGGGGGAAAACTCCGAGGGTTACTCGTGGCGAAAACCACACGAAAGACCACGGCCAACCTGACCACCAGGGCAACCGCTCTCTCTCAATTTCTCCATTTCTCAAACTACAGACGTATATTCAGAGCGGTCCCGTTCACTCGGACCATTCTCGCTACATTTACCCACCTTTCAACAAACTTGCTAGAAGGCAGCACTTGCCTCTCCACCCTGATTTTCCTCTTCAAGTGAAACTTGAAAAAGTTAATTAGGGATTCGCCGACACAATCTCTTTCGCCATGGCCACCAGGCAGATGAAAACCGCCCGTCCTTCCTCCTCGAAGGAAGACGGCGAGACCATCTGCACAATAGACTCAGTCGACAACCGGATCAGTCCTACACGCGACAGCAACTGTTCGACATAGTTCCACAAGTCAGCAATGCTCGGGCACTGAACGAGTGCGTGCACGGCGGTTTCGTCGCTCTGCGCGCATCTCGGACAGGCTCGACTGACAGCACTTCCGTGTCTGTAGAGCTTATCTCGAACCGGCAACGCTCCCCGGTAGAACTGGGCCCTGGGCTGAAGTTGTCCGGAAGAGAGCAAACAGCCGATCACCTTCGACGTCCAGGATCTCTCCGAGAACGTCGTCGCTCTTCCCGTCCACTAGTCCTCTATAGAACGCCGAGGTGGATGTTCCACCGATACTGGTTCCCAACTGGCAGAGGGCAGTGAGCGCCTGGAGACATTCCAGTTTCCAAGCGCTATCCCTCGGTCTTGTCCTGACTCAGGACTGCAACTCCGTCAAGGAGACGAGCTGTGGGTAAACGTGCCTGTCCAACGGCGACCACACCTGTTCACCGTTAAGGAAGCACCAGAGATGTTGCAGCCTCAGCGCATGTTTGCGCATAATCAGCCATATCATTCCCAGTCCTCTACGCAACGGTTGTTGACAGCAGATGGATCGTCTGACCATGGGAGCGCGTCCCTTCCACAAAAAGTGAAAGAGGAGGCGCTTCATTTTGGTGAGAGTTGGGCCGGGGCAAGGGACGACGGTGAGGCGGTAGCAAATGACGGATGCGATGTACGCATTCGCTACCTCCGCCCGGCCTTTCAGAGACAGCTCATCTCGGCCCATTTCTGGGTGAGGGAGGCCATCCTGCTCGTCACCTCGCTCCAGGTTTTCTCCATCTGGAGGTGCGGTCCGAACCAGACCCCAAACAATTTAACCGGGCCGTCCGCCCAACGCTCCCCGAAGCTGTCGGACGGCATGGACTTGCCTCTCAAGGTGCCGAGCTGCAAGCCCACCGACTTTTCCTGGTTTATCTTTGCTCCTGTCACCGCTTCGTATTCCTTGACAGCGGTGCCGAGCATCTGGACGTGTCTGGTGCTCGACACCACCACGTCTATCAATCTATCATTATAAGTGGGACATATACATAACGGTTTCATTGCGATGAAATAGAGTAAGATGTATGGTTTTGAATTTGATTGGAGGTGTAAGGATTGCTCTCTGGAGTGTATGGACATCTGGAAGATTGTGCGATAAATGGTTCTACAGTCCCTCCCCCAGCCACACATACATGCACACTGATACGCACACACAAACACACAAACACGCAAACACACATATATATCTATGTGAGTGTATGTGTGTGTGTGTGTGTTTGATGGTAGCTGAGTTTATATGTGAACCAATGTGTTGTGTCGTATTTATGTATATATGTATGTATTTTATGTATGTATGTATGTATGTATGTATGTATGTATGTATGTATGTATGTATGTATGCATGTATGTATGTATGTATGTATGTATGTATGTATGTATGCATGTATGTATGTATGTATGTATGTATGTATGTATGTATGTATGTATGCATGTATGTATGTGTGTATGTATGAAGTAACGTATGTATGTATGTATGTATGAAGTTATGTCAGGTCACCAGTTGGTGCTACTGGTAACATGTATCCCAGTACAACCTGTCTCATGGTCGGGTCGTTGACGACTAAACTGGCAACCCCACCAAGGTTTCTTGGTGAGGAGGGTGACTTTGAACATCCTGCAGGACTAAAAACAAAACCTGTCAAAGGGCAAATGAGCTCTTAAGAGTCAATGGCCATCCAAAATCACCGGGAGAGATGACCCCTTAGCCTTTGTCAAGGCAGAATTCTAGGAGAAGGAAAACTCTGATATAACCCCTGCAACCCTGATGGTATCCAATGATGTTGACTTGTTCTTCTTTTTGGTAAATATCATCTTGGTTAAGAGAGTGGGACTGGCTTTGTGCAGTGCCTTTACTCACTATAAAAGTTTCACGGCACAGGCATTGCTTTATATCTGGAGATCGCTCTGCACTTGTCATCACATGGTACCATGGGCCCAGCACTATGTGTCAATGATTGTCACAAGTGTAGTGTTTGTACCAGAGTTTTCAAGTCGCTGGCTGGACTAAAAAGTCACACTCGTTCAGCGCATTGGTAGGCGTTCTCCTACATGGATATAAAGTAGTGGCCGTACTCGAAAACGAGTTGGCAGCCACCATGTATGTATGTATGTATGTACGTATGTATGTACGTATGTATGTATGTATGTATGTATGTATGTATGTATGTATGTATGTATGTATGTATGTATGTATGTATGTATGTATGTATGTACGTATGTATGTATGTATGTACCTATGTATATATGTATGTGTGTATGTATGTACGATTGTATGTTTGTATGTCAGGTTGTTCTTCAGCGCTAGTGATAACATGTAACCCAGTACAACCTCTGCACGGTCAGGTAGTCGGCGGCTAAATCAGCAACCCTACCAAGCTTTCTCGGTGAGTAGGGTGATTTTGGTTCACCCTGCAGTATGAAAAACAAAACCCAACAAAGCGTGAAAGATCTCAAGAGACTCAACGGCTATCCAATAAAGTGTTTTTATGGAGCGAGAGAGTCCTAGTATTCATTAAGATATCTCTATGAGAAGGTCATTCTGATATAAAACCTGCGACTTCATGTGCAGCCAATGATGTAGACCAGTTCTTTTGTGAGGAAAATGCAATCGATGTTCAGAGAGTGGGATTGACCCCGTGAAAATTCTTTCCTCACGTAAAAATGCTTCAAACCACAAGCATCGTTTTATGTGTGACATATTTTGCGATGGAGGTCATTGCTGTCCATAGGCATGTCCCTAAAAAACACGTCAGTGATGCTCATGCTTAAGTATCAAATGATGGCATTACTGGAAATCCAGTTGCAGCCATCAATATGATGTATGTATGAATGTATGTATGTATGGATGCATCTATGCATGTACGTATGTATGCATATATGTATGTATGAATGTATGTATGTATGGATGCTTCTATGCATGCATGTATGTATGTATGCATATATGTATGTATGAATGTATGTATGTATGGATGCTTCTATGCATGCATGTATGTATGCATATATGTATGTATGTCAGGTCACTCTTCAGCGCTACTGGTTACATCTAACCCAGTACAGCCTGTGCATCGTCGGGTTGCCGGCATCTAAAAAACTAACGCCCACCAAGCTTGCTCGGTGAGTAGGGTGATTTTGAACACCCTACGGTATAAAAATCAAAACCCGTCAAAGGGCGGAGGAACTCAGGAGAATCAAGACCATCCAATATTTTTTTTTTTTTGTGTGTGGAGCGAGAGACTCCTAATCTTCATTAAGACATCTCTCTAGGAGAATGTCCCTCCGATATAAAACCTGCGACTTCGTTTGTATCCAATGATGCTAACAGTTATAACATTTGGATAAATGCATTCGATGTTCAAAGAAGGGGAATTGCCCCCGTGCAAAACCTTTCCTCACTGAAAAAAGCCTCAAATACAGGCATCACTTGATATGTGACATGTTTTGCGATTTCTGTTAATAGGCAAGTCACTAGCAGGTCTAAAAAGACACGTTCATGCTTAAATATTAAGCGATGGCATTACTCGAAATCGAGTTGCAACCATAATCATCATGTATCTATGTATGTATGTATGTATGTATGTATGTATGTATTTATGTATGTATGTATGTATATAGCACTCTTGAGTGCTACTGGTAACATGTAACCCAGTACAACCTGTCGCATGGTCGGGTGGTCAGGGACGAAACTGGCAACTCCAAGTTTACTTGGTGGGGAGGGTGATTTTTGGCATCCTGCAGGACAAAAAACATAACCTGACAAAGGGCAGAACTCATGAGTCAACGAGCATCCCCAAAAATGTGTAAATATGTATGTACATGTGTTTATATGTATGTATATGCATGTGTGCATACTTGTATATATATGCACTGGGGCATAGACATAATCGGGCTGGATACCCGATCCCGCAGTTAAAATAGGAGAAGGCAACTCAGGAAACTAGGATAACTCCGATATAAAACCTGCGGCTCAGTAGTTACCGATGATGTTGATCTTTTCTTCTTTTCGGGTTATAGCTTCTGTTGCTCAGAGAGTTGTATTGGCTCAGAGCACAGTCTTTCCTCACTTTAAAAAATATCTTCACGCACAGGCATTGCATGAAACCATTAATTAATAATTACTAATTATTAAGGTCGGTGAATTGGCAGTATTGGTAGAGGGTTGGGCGCCATGCTTTCTAGCATAGTTACGTCCCTTTACGGTCTGAGTTCAAATCACGCCGAGGTTAACTTTGCCTTTCATTCTTACGGGGTCGATAAAATAAAGTACCAGTAATGTACTGGGTAATTGCGGGCCTTCTGCCAAAATTAGAAACAATTAATTAATAATTATTAATAATGGTATATCGTCCAATGGCCATAATCGATAACGAGGGGACAGCCATCATGTTTGTATGTATGTATGCATGCATGTATAATTAAACATAAATTATAATCTATGTATGTGTGTATATGTAAATGCGTGTGACTACTTTTTAGAGATGTGTATATGCCATATTTCCATATATGGGATTGTGTGTTTATGCTCATTCCGGCTAATTCAAATGGTAAATCTTAGAAAGATTTTACAATTATTTACAGTACCATTAATCCATTTGCGTTGGAGGATGCAAGTCATCTTATTTTCTTCCTTCTTGGAAAACACGCATACTTACAGGCTTGTATGTAAACCTGTTGTCACATAAAGGCAGCACAAGGCAGAATCGTTAAAAATTCAGATAGAATGTTTTGCAGTATTCTCTCCTTCTGAGTTCAAATCGCACATGGGTCAACTTTGCCTTTCTTCATTTTGAATCTAGTACTATGGTCTAGTCTTCTTCCATATCTCTTTCCCAGCCTCTCTCTCTCTCTCTCTCTCTCTCTCTCTCTCCCACCCACTCTCTCTCTCTCTCTCTCTCTCTCTCTCTCTCTCTCTCTCTCTCTCTCTCTCTCTCTCTCTCTCTCTCTTCTGGAAGGAACGGGATGTGTTCTGAACAGAAGTGACCGTAACACATTGCACAAGAAACGTTGTATGTCACTACAGTGCTCCTACGATTCCACCAGAAGCTACGAGTCCATACATTATAACATAGATCATAACATGTATTTTTGGCATATCCTCAATATGGCTGACAAGACGTTCGGTGCCAGGACAAACGGAATTAGAGACAAACTATTCTGCTTGTAACTAATGTAATTCGTTCATTTCTTGTAATATACGCTGTGCACTATGTTGAAGTCAGTTTTTTAATGGCATCGACTATATCAGGTGGAACATAGGCAATGCACGATGATTTTTAGTTTCGACGAGTGAAAGACAGAATGAAAAATCATCTTATAGTCTAGCCATACTGTCAATGACCTTTGCAGATGCTACTTTACTTCCTTAAGGATAATTCTGTTAATAAATTGTGTGCATGCATGCACACATGGTTCCCTAACTTTTAATGGAGTCGTAGATGCGCCATATTGACATACGGTGTTTCTTGGGCATTTTAAAACCTGGTAGAGCCCATCTCTCTCCAGGCCTGAGTACAGCAGATTTTTTACAGAGAAGGATGGATAATGAAAGAGAAGTGAAAAGAGATATAGAGGGAGAATCGACCCCAGTGCTAGACTGGTACTTATTTTATCGACCTCGAAAGGATGAAAGGCAAATCTGACCTCGGCAGGATTTTCACTCAGAGAGCAGATTGTCAGAACAAATACCATAAAATAAAGCATTCTGTCCGATGTTCTAACGACTCGGCCAATTCGCTGCCTTAATAAATTGTTTAACATAGCCCAAAGGAAACATTTTTCTTCTTATCC
>OZ024744.1:87186058-87203558 GCA_964016885.1 Eledone cirrhosa
TGGGAATGACTTCAATAATATCTAAGGAAGGCTGCTCCGCATCAGAAAGATATATATATATATATATATATATATATATATATATATATATATATATATATATATATATATATATATATATATATATATATATATACATAGTAATAATAATAAATGTGAAGACTAAAATTCAAAGAGGGCTCGATGAAGATAAATATTTATCCAATATATAAGAACTCTAGAGCAAATATTTATTAAAATAACAGATTAAAGTTAACAGATTAAGATCTTAAGAAGATCTCGTTAAGGGTGAAAGCAGCGATTCTTTGCTTAAACTTTAATCTGTTATTTTAATATATATATATATATATTAAAATAACAGATTAAAGTGTAAGCAAAGAATGTGTAAGAAAAGAATGTATATATATATATATATATATATACATACATAGAAAGAGTGAGAGAGAGACACACAGACAGACTGACACACAGAGAGTGACAGATAGAGATAGGGGTGTAAGGAGCCAAAAAACGTTATATATAGACAGTGAAAGATTGCTAGCTCGTATTCTAGAGAATGAGACAGATAACAATTTAACTTTAAAATGTAAACATTTCAAAGACATTTCAAAGCAAATATTTAAAAGCTAGCAATATTCAAAGATAATTGCTGTAGCCCAAACCACTTGAAAGCATTCTGTCTTCTATAAGGGAAGACAAACAGAAAGAAGACCTGAGCCGCTACCAACACTGCAACCTCAATATCGATAACAAAAGCAGCAACTGCAACTACTACGACCACAACAACGACAGGAGAAGAATGCGCGACAAACATCACAGCCTCCGGAAGGAAATATTCCCCTATTACTATCACCTACATCCGAAAACAAGAATGAAACCGTATTAGAAGAAATAAACCCCATACATGCTCCCAATCTTGTACTACCTCCTTCTGATTCCAATCTCTTGCACACTGAAACCTCACTGTGTGGTAAAAGAAAATGTTCCCTAAACAAAAGAAGCACAAAAGGGGTAAAAAAATGGGGATTTTAAAATTGTCCATACAAGAGACAAGCCCATGTTAACGGCTAGAAGGGAACTAGGATTCACATCAATAAGCCCCAGGTTCACACCAACACCAATGCGTTCACCACAGGAAAACCAGGAGACACTGTTCTGGAAATGGTTGCATCTCGGTGATGTTAAGACGTTCTTCCTCAGCTCAGACGGTAAGCTAGTGATGCTGGGCGGTGTAAGTGTTAGCGAAGGTAGTCTCTTTAGAACAGTGGTTATCTATGCTCCGGCAGGGGCAGCAGGACGTTCTGATTTCTTTAGGTCCCCCGAAACTTACCTAATAAAATCCCGTTCTTTAGTGCTAATTCGTGATTTCAGCTACAACGTAAGTGGAAGTTGTGGGTTTTGCCCATAGGGGAAAGGGATGCAATAGACTCGCAAATCTAATTCCAGCTTCCAACACTCTGAATATTTGAACTGCACGGTTTAGCTAGATAGAATCCACAGAAACAATTTCGGCTACGCGTCCGTCCCTGCATACACAACTGGATTTCCCACATACAAGTTATATGTCCACACTGTTATATTATAACAGTGTGGACATAAAACAACCCCCGTAGGTCATGTAGATCACATTTAGGTAGAGTATTTATTATGCCAACTAACAAGAATAGAGTAGAGTGTCCACAATTTAAACAGATTGATTACACAAACAACAAATTTTTGAACTGCACGGTTTAGCTAGATAGAATCCACAGAAACAATTTCGGCTACGCGTCCGTCCCTGCATACACAACTTGCAGAAACTGACTTAGCGAACTAGTTAAGCAGCAGTTAACGGAGGAAATCGTAAGCAACAGGTGATGTGGAACCCTAAAGAGAGCCAATAATGTAGAATCGGTATGATATTGTAAGGGATTTTCAGTTGAGAAAACCAGGGGAGAAACTAGAAGAATCGATTAGAAATGACAATACAACCGATATGCTAGTAGAGAGAATGGCTTTCGACCATTTCTTCTATTTGAAATATGAAGGTTGCATAGTCAGATCCAAGGCTCCTGCAATAAGACATAGGGGAACGGAAGCCATATAATGGATCCGGATAGTGGTGGCGTGACTTGGCAACACAGCTACGATTCGATTTTGAGGGACGAAGGCAGATGCGTGCTACGCAGGCCTGAACAGATGTGTGCGGCATTTCAGCAGCACTTTGTTCGACTTGTCGTGACTATTGGCGAAAGATGCAACTAGCAGAAGCTAATCGATAACAGCCACCGATGTACAGGAGATGATCAGTGGATGCACAAGATGCAAATCACTTGATTTTTACGAGTCTTTACCACCTTGCATGGCGATTTTATTGTAAAACTCCATTGTCCTAGTATTTGTATTGTCCCCTATATGTCGACACTTGTAGCCAATAAATGAATCCGTTAATATTATTAATATTATTAACGGTGGATTGGCAGTATCGGTAGAGGATCGGACGACATGCTTTGACGCATAGAGTTACAGCCCTTGCCATTCTGAGTTCAAATCGCGCCAAGGTTAACTTTGCCTTTCATCCTTACGGGGGTCGATAAAATAAAGTACCAGTAATGTACTGGCTAATTGCTGGCTTTGTGTCAAACGTAGAAACAATTATTATTATTATTAATATTAATGCTGTTATGATTGTTACTATTATTGTTATTAGGATTATTCGCTGTGATTCACAGAATCTGTTCGGATGTTAGTATTAATATTCACCTATCGTAAACATTATGCACACGGTCCTTCGAATGCCCCACTCACCCATCGTATTCTTATTACTGTTTAAGCTCTTGTACTCTTGTTTCAGAACTTTGGTATTATCTTAGATGAACGTCTCGTTCTTTACAGTAAGGCAATGTCTATATATACGTTACATATAGACGCCGTGGCTACCAATAAAGTTGAATAAGAGATAAATTACGGTTTTTGTAACATGGTATTTCGTTGACCAAGGTTACACCAGTCAGCGTTTATCCTTGGATCAACTGTATAGAAACATAGCTCGGAAACTTATTCAGGCAGGGCCTTCTGGGTAATAATACGTAGGCTAAGGAATTTATTACCATGCGAGCGCAATGGCCAGCACCAGGATTGTATAATCGTTTACTCATTTACCTGTTTTTGGTTTTCAGCCTTTGTAATTCAACCATACTGAAGATTTAATTGGTTATATAGACCACAGTACTCTGTCTTGAACTTATTGTTTTGTCCTTGTAACATACAAAATGTCTATCTTCTACACACAATTTACCTCCTCGATTAAAAAGTCATTTGTACACAAATTATAATGAGTCGTATTCATTGTGTTTTCATCGATATCTGAGGGTCGATCATAAGAATATAGGAATTGATATTTCCTGAAAACTGAAATTCAAATGAATGAATTGAAAATGGTACATAACTTATATAGTTTATTTTACCATCACGAATGAGATTGTGGTATGTTTGTTTTTCCTTTTTCCAAGTCATTAATTTAAGATAGTGACAGAATTTCTATGTCCAATATAATTCCTGTACTAATATTCAATAGGAATATTATTTTCTGTAATATGCTTTCATAACAACCACCATGCTGGTCGCAGCTGGGATGTGTTTACTGATAAGTCTTCTTTCGTAAAACAAAAACTGATGGATGGAACCTTATAACCAAGGAATATATTCTGTATAAAAAAAATAAAAAAATAGGTGTCTACTCCCACCCATTGATTTGGCAGGATCGCAACTCATTTCTGCAGCTGAGTAAACAGGAGCAACGTGAAAGAAAGTGTCTTGCTCAAGGACACAACACATCACCCGGTCCGCAGCTATTTGGATATATTTTCTATAGACAAAGTATAGACACAGGTATTTCGCAACAAGAAGTCATGATGAGCCGATATTATCAAACAACACTCTTTAATCTTAGCCAAAAGGCCGTATTGGAAGAGTGTTGGACACTTTGCTTCGCAGCAGAGAGTTACAGCCCTTTACATTCAAATCCGCGCCTAGGTTAGCTTTACCTTCCATCCTTACGGGGTCGATAAAATAAAGCACCAGTGAATACTGGGGTCAATTTAATCGACCCCTACCACACACACCGTTAAATTGCTGGCCTTGTGCCTAAAGTAGAAACAATTATCAAATAACAAGACTAAATGTGATAGAAACGAAAAGCCGAATGCAGAAATGGACTCACAATTTCAAATTGTAGGGACACCCTCCCCGAGTGAGATGTTACTTTCTATGTAGATAGACAAAATTTAGTGTATGTTAAAATTAGTGATTAGATTTAGTAGTTAGAGCATTGGGCTTGCAATCGAAGGTTTGTGAGTTCGATTCTCGGACCGGGTGATGTGTTGTGTCCTTGTGCAAGACACTTTCTATCACGTTGCTCCAGTTTACTCAGCTGCAGAAATGAGTTGCGATCCTGCCAAATCAATGGGTGGGAGTAGTTCCAGCTGCACGCATCGAAATACTGGTGTAGTGGTTATGAGAACAATGTGGCTTTGTAGATGATCAATACAAATTGAGAATCGAAAGGCGCTCCTTCTCAAGAGAACTATTGACCTTCAGGAGAAGTAGTGACCCCTGATTGTATTCAGCAACCGAAACATATTTGAAGTACACCAAATTCAATACTCCTAGGGGCGGCCCTGGTTCTTCTTATTTGCGGGTGTAAACTCGGCCAGATTAGATTAGATAAACTAGGTCAGAGATAAGGTAAATAGATAATTGGTGAGGAAGTGTATCTTATAATGTTGTATTCACGGAAGAATAATGAATTCAACGAGTTAGTTTTCTAAATGGATAATATATACATTTACCTGTGAATAATTATCTGTGGTACCTACCGCCGAGTAGTAAAGTAGGAATATTCTTGAAGAAGAAGAAGAAGAAGAAGAAGAAGAAGAAGAAGAAGAAGAAGAAGAAGAAGAAGAAGAAGAGGCAGGAGGAGGGGGAGGAGGAAGGGTGGGGGAGAAGAAGAAGGAGATTACGATGATCGTTGGTAATGGGTGTCAATTTAATGACTGCATTCATGTTGATTTTAATTTGTAATAAATTAACAAAGGCCACCAGATTTCCTCCCTCCTTACCTCCAAACAGATATGGAATTAACGATGTGTAACAACTCAGGTCATACTTCGCTGATTTACATTAATCACGTTGACAGTTTTTGATAATATGTTCTACTGTAAGGTCTGCATGTAGGAGCTTGTAGTTAGATCTCATGAGTGGTCTCAGACATGAACCGAATGTTAAGGTGCAGCAATATTGCATAGATCGATCCGAAATGGTAACATATACTGTTATACTGTTTCAGTTTCAGGTAGATGCCCACGATACGGGCAAATAAATAATAAAATTAAATGATCTCTAACGTCGGTTGACATATCAGTAATCTAAGAGCTTACTGGTCTGGACCACGATGAAGGCAACACCAAGAAATAACGATCTGTTTTCCATACGTCATCGGGTCACTCGTTGGCCAGAAACACCAATGTCACCGATACCTACATTGATAGAGACATCTCGGAGGAGATGGTGATCTACATATTGGGTACATGTCACTGCTGGTCACATATATCTTTAGATAGGTATTGTGATGGATAAAACTTGTATCACTGCTAGACAGACATACACACACGGACACACACACACACTCTCTCTCTCTCTCTCACACACACACACATACACACACACACGCACACATACACATACACACACACACACACACACACACACACATATATATATATATATAAATCTTTGAATAAGTTTCAATTGATAACATGGGTGCCAATGCTAAATCGATGAAGATTTTCTTCAGCACCATAAGGTTACAGGGTTTCAATTAGTTGATGTGACAGGTGAATAAGCGTCAACTTTGTGGTTGTGACAGTAAATTGGTCAGGCAGACATTTGTGACACTTCCTTATATAGAAGAAGAAGTATACACATTTCATTTTTTTAAAACCGAAATTATAGGATTTTAAAATCGAATTATTGAAAGAAGTGTTCTTATGACCAACAAAATCTATTACATTTTATATGAAACTTAGATTGAGATTGACTGTTCATGGTGTACCCGCGATGGGAACTGAGATGAATCCTCTAAGCCGCCAAGTACACATAGTAGGAAATACATATCTGGAGATCTTCTTGAATTGGTTCATATAGCGATCCGAATATTTATGTTTATTTTCAGCCTTGTAAGAGTAAAGTCACTTTGGGGATAGACCGCATGTTTCTAGTCTAGTCTCTCTCTCTCTCAATCTCTCGTAGTCAATAATGGTTTCTTATATAGGCACAAGGCCAGCAATTTTGGAGGAGGGGAAAGTCGATTAAATCGACGCCAGTGCGTGACTGGTACTTTATTTTATCGACACCGTAAGTATGAAAAGCAAAGATAACACCGGCGGGATTTGAACTCAGTAAAGGACCGTAACTCTATGCTGCAAAAACATGGTGTCCGACTCTCTACCGATACTGCCAATCCAATGGCTACTAGACAAAGAATGAATTGAAGAGTTTCTAGTATTTTGGTGTGAATATAATTTACTGTATCAAAGAATTTCATATAACAGAGGAAAGATCCTAGAGCACTACCAGCGTGTAAACAAATGCCTAAGTGCAGCCCACCGTAGTACTTAATATGGCGATTTAATCAAGTTCAATTACAATTCTGAGTAATAACACCGATTTAGCCTATTCTCATGACTCGATTTTCTGGTCACAATATACAAATTACCTCATCTTCGCGATCGTGCCCTTGGCAGTGGAGATTTCTAGTGTCCTTGGCCCTAGGGCTACCTCCCTATTCACCTCCATAGGCGCTGAGCTGGCCAGCCGCAAGGCGAGCCTCGCAAGTTGGAATGGCTCTTCCAGCGCATCTCCCTTACCATCGTCTGGGGAAACGTCTTCTCCATCCTGTCCGTCGGGGCTGTGAGGAGGGCAGCACATGGGACCCCATTTGCTCACCATTCGGTTTAACCACACTATTTGACATGCATTTTATATACGTACAGGTAGATATTCCAGCATATAAGCTGATTTTATGCATAATAAATGTTTCTACTTTTAGCACAAGGCCAGCAATTATCCCAGTACATTACTGGTACTTTATTTTATCGACCCCCGTAAAGATGAAAGGCAAAGTTAACCTCGGCAAGATTTGAATTTAAACCGTAAAAGGGCCGTAACTCTATGCTGCAAAGCATGGCGTCCGACTCTAACAATACTGTCAATTCACCACACCTTTATGCATAATAAAGCAAGTTTATTTGTTATATTGTAAATATCATTTCTGTTGTTTAGACAAGGATAGCGCTCACCCAGCAACAGCAACATCAATGGCACTCCAGTGATGACCATCACGTCATTTCCGACGTGAAAAAGTATCCAGAAACATATACGCTATGTCTTTTAGAAAGAAGATAGTCGGTGATTTGAGGAAGAATTCGGTGTATTTTTTAGATTTTTTGTGTGCATGTATGAATGTATGTATGTATTTATATGCATATATATATACACATATATATATATGTGTGTGTGTGTGTACATACATATATATATATATATATATATATATATATATATATATATATAAAGTGTCTTGCTCAAGGAAACAACACATCACCCGGTCCGAGAATTGAACTCACAACCTTTAGATTGCAAGTCCAATGTTCTAACCACTAAGCCATGCGCCTTCACATTCAGCAGTAGAAATGAGATGATAAGACTAGGGTCCCTATCATTAAATCACCCGAGACACCTCCAACGAGATATGCCTTGGAGGAGGCCAGCTAAATCTGCATAGGTATGAGCTGTCACACACACATATATTTATATATGTATGCACGTACGTATTTATGTATATAAATATGTATGTATGTATATATGTATGTATGTATGTATGTATGTATGTATGTATGTATACATATACCGGGAGAGATGACCCCTTAGCTTTTGTCAAGGCAGAATTCTAGGAGAAGGAAAACTCTGATATAACACCTGCAACTCTGATGGTATCCAATGATGTTGACTTGTTCTTCTTTTTGGTAAATATCATCTTGGTTAAGAGAGTGGGACTGGCTTTGTGCAGTGCCTTTGCTCACTATAAAAGCTTCACGGCACAGGCATTGCTTTATATCTGGAGATCTCTCTGCACTTGTCGTCACATGGTACCATGGGCCCAGCACTATGTGTCAGTATTTGTCACAAGTGTAGTGTTTGTACCAGAGTTTTCAAGTCGCTGGCTGGACTAAAAAGTCACACTTGTTCAGCGCATCGGTAGGGGTTCTCCTACATGGATATAAAGTAGTGGCCGTACTCGAAAACGAGTTGGCAGCCACCATGTATGTATATATGTATGTGTGCGTTTATGTTTACATCGATCTAAAAGACGTTATTGTTTCAGAACACACTGGTATCGATATAATCACTAACATTCTCTTGAAGGTCGTTCTCCAAAATGACTGCAGACCTATGGCTGAAACCTGTGAGAGAATAAAGGAATACAATGATAAAAGAATATATGTGTGTGAAGGAAAATTACTGTGTATGGAATGTGTGTGCGTGTGGGTGTGTGTGGATATATATTATGTATACATATATATATAAATATACATATATGCTCATACACACACACATATATATATATATATACATATATATGTGTGTGTGTGTGTGTGTGTGTGTGTGTGTGTGTGTGTGTGTGTGTGTGTGTGTGTGTGTGTGTGTGTGTGTGTGTGTGTGTGTGTGTGTGTGTGTATGCGTGTGTGTGTGTGTGTGTGTATGTATGTATAAGAGTAGTTAAATATATATACGGGTAGATGGATTTACTAACGGGTGTATTAAGAACTTTGAGTGCTAGAAGACAACTATATATTTGATATTGTACAAACATTCGTATTGTCTTCTTAGAAATTTTTGTCAACCAAAGTCAGCGTCAGCTATTGTTTCCCATTATTTCCCATTGAGACCATTTCAATATATTTACCATTTTATCAGGCACGAAATGTAAATATATAAGACACTTAAACGAAACGCTAAGGAAGATCTTGTCCAATATCTGAAATGGAAAAGAAACAAAAGATGTCTATGCATTTGTATAGTTCTGTGGGTGTCTGTATGTGTGGCAAGAAAGAGAAATACAATAGAAATATTGGAATTTGTGTATTTACTAAACCTTAGAATGATCTATGTTGGTAGAAAACTGAAAACAACGCCGTTGTAAATTACCTCACACAGTACATTTCGTTTCAACTTGGGAATCTTTATATGGTAATCAGTCCAGCTAAAAATAGCAGCCAGATTTCCTTCGTAATAGACTATATAGTTTTTTTTTTCTTTTCAAATTGGAAAGAGTCATAATAGTTTCTCATTTAGGCACAAGGCCAACAATTTTTTTTTTGGGGGGGGGGGGGGGGGGGGAGTCGATTAAATCGACCTCAGTGTATTACTGGTACTTTATTTTATCGACCCCCGTAAGGATGAAAGAAAAAGCTAACCTTGTGGGATTTGAACTCAGGAAGGAGTGATAATGAAAAAGGATAATGTGGTACGGATTATTTCTGTACTCACATTAGTTTGGTGAAAGGGACGCTGCGAATGCATAGAACACCATGGCAGATTCAAAGGGATATGAGGAGAGATGTAGGGGATAGATTAATGTGTGTCAGAGAGGATAAGGGCGGTGGAGAATGAGGTGAAGAAGAAGAAGAAGAAGAAGAAGAAGAAGAAGAAGAAGAAGAAGAAGAAGAAGAAGAAGAAGAAGAAGAAGAAGAAGAAGAAGAAGAAGAAGAAGAAGATAATGATGATCATGATGACGATGATGATGATGATGGTGATGATGATGTTGATGATGATGATGATGATTGTGATAATGATGAACCGACTCCCAAGCACGTAGTGCTATCCAAATCAAAACTTCATTTCGTTAAGAATATATTTAACCCTAGAGATCAATACGGAAGAACAAGCAGCGAATTGGTAGAACCGTTAGAACATTGAACAAAATGCTTTGTGTTTGTCGTTTCGTGTCTTTGTGTTCAAATCACACTGAACACCTCGTTGCCTTTCAGCCTTTTGTGACTGATAAATAGATTCTAGTCCAATACTGGAGTCTGGAGTCGACATTATTTAACATTTTCTCTTTCAGTCATTATTTTTTGCTGGGGCAAGAAATCAGCTGTGTTAAAATCTACTGAGTGCTGAGCTCCGTCCCGACAACGATTCTACGATTGTGTATTTGCATCAAGCGCTATGTGTATTTTTCATGGAGACATCCATTTAGAGGTGCTGCTTGTTTAACATACAACTCACAACCTCACGATTGCGAATCGTGAGGTTGTGAGTTCGATTCCTTAGACCGGACATTTTATTTCACGTTGCTCATTCTACCTGGAGTTGCGAACGATAGATAGTATTAGCAATTGGAAAGACCAATGGAAACATTGTTTCCTCGGTCCGATTTGGCGAAAGTCGATCGTTCCTTTGTTAACATAAATATCCCACTTAATTGTGTTGAAACTAACAAATCTGGATTAAGATATTCACTTTGCGGCGTATGAACAAATCAAGATCATACTACTTATAAACGAACCAGCGTCAGTCCAAACGATCTAGAAAGAGTTCCCAGGCCACCCGTAAGAAAAGGCGCCCGAGGATATGACCCATACGAAGAACGCTGAAGCATGTTTGTGACAAACTCTATCACGAATAGATAGAAGTATTTTTTTCTCTTAGTAGGTTTGGAAGAAGTATCGTCACTGCTAATATATATATACATCTATACATCTATTTATAATATATATATATATACATACACACACACACTCACACACACACACACACACACACACACACACACACACACACACATATATATATATTGAATATAGAAATTGGTTCTACAGGACTAGAACGGTTTCATTCAAAGAAATCATCATTATATATATACATATACATATAGTAATAATAATAAAATTGAAGACTAAAATCCAAAGAGGGCTCGATAAGGAAAATATATATCAAATATATAAGAACCGTAGAGCAAATATTTATTAAAATAACAGATTAAATTTTAAGCTAAGAATCGCTGCATTCACCCTTAACGGGATCTTCTGAAACTAACAAAGTCAATCTGTAAACGCAGAACTGGATATTTCAAAAAACGTTGCAACCGGTGGAAGACAGGAAGACGATACTTTGGTTCGTGGAAACGTTCGCTGGCAAAGAACGGGAAAATAATACGTCATTAATAGGAGCGGTGAAAAACAATTACGCGCAAAGACATAACCACGTTTATGGTATAAAAGAGGTCGTAGACTAATGTTCTCTTAGGTGGTGCATAGAGACGTTCTCTGGCAATGAACGAAAAAACGAAGATAATAAGTCATATGTGGAGCGTAGAGAACAATAGCACGCAAAGACAAAACCACGTAAATGGTATAGCAGAAATCGTAGACTAAAATTCTAACTAGGAGACCAAATATATATATATATATATATATATAATATAAGATCAAAAGATGGTTAAAGGAGTACCATGTATTTTATTATGCGCATTTCTAAAACAAACATCATCATGCAATAATATTTGTGTTTTCATCAGATAAAACAGGAGAACATGATATGAAGGCTAAAAAACACTTGTGGATAGTGCAGTTTTAAATCAACATATATTGATTTAAAACTGCACTATCCACAAGTGTTTTTTAGCCTTCATATCATGTTCTCCTGTTTTATCTGATGAAAACACAAATATTATTGCATGATGATGTTTGTTTTTGAAATGCGCATAATAAAATACATGGAACTCCTTTAACCATCTGTTGATCTTATATTATGTATACTCCAGTCCTACAAACTGTAGAGTGCTTCTTATCCGATATCTGCATTGCTTTATTGTACTACAATAAAACTCACCTCCTACATATATATATATATATGTGTGTGTGTGTGTGTGTGTGTGTGTGTGTGTGTGTGTGTGTGTGTGTGTGTGTGTGTGTGTGTGTGTGTGTGTGTGTGTGTGTGTGTGGACTATTGTATGCGCCTTGCACTGGAGAAACACCAGGACTCTGGCTTTACTGTAGCACCGGCTCAGAGCAGGAGAGTTAGGGCGAAAAAGGTATCGGATGCTGAATTTGCCGACGACATAGTTTTGGTGACAAATACAGTGAAGGAGGCAGAGGATTTGATGCGGGAGGTTGAGACTGTGTCGATGAGTGTGGAGCTGAGAATGAATGAGACTAAAACAAAATATCTGGTAGAGAATGTTGAGAAGCCAGAGGGCATCACTAATGTAGGCGGGAAGCCACTGGAATTGGTTGAGGACTTCTTGTATTTGGGAGCAAAGATTGGGAATACGGAAGATGATGTGGTTGAGAGGAAGAGCAAGGCCTGGGCGGCGTGCCACAGCTTGAGATCGGTATGGAAGTCGGACCTTCGTAGAGACCTGAAAATCCGCCTCTTCATTGCTGTAGTGGAGTCTGTGCTGCTGTATGGGTCTGAGACTTGGACACTGACCAAGAAACTCACTCAGATGGTGGATGGGTGCTACACGAGAATGCTGAGGATGGCTCTGAACATTAATCAGTATACACTGAGGATGAAAAACTCAGAGCTGTATGGGAGCATCCTAAAAGTCAGCTCAAAAGTGACACAGAGGAGACTGAGGTTAGCTGGACATGCTCACCGACATCCAGAGTTGACATTGCACTCAGTACTCCTTTGGGAGGCCCTACATGGACACACTAGAAGAGGAAGACCGAGGTTAACGTATGTTGATGCCCTGAGGTCAGACACTGGTCTGTTGGAGACGCAGGACATGGCAGCGATAATGAGGGACAGAGACCGCTGGAGAGAACACGTCCATGGATCTCGGGAATTTTACCCGCCTTAGATATAGATGTGTGTGTGTGTGTGTGTGTGTGTGTGTGTGTGTGTGTGTGTGTGTGTGTGTGTGTGTGTGTGTGTGTGTGTGTATGTGTATGTATACATATATATACACACACAAACACATATATATGTATATAAATATATATATATACACATATATATACATATAAATATATATATATGTGTGTATGTGTATGTACATACACACGCATACATATATATCTCGAAGAAGATCATCATGCTACTGATGTCTGTCGAATGAAACAGTTCTAGTCCTGTAGAAGCCATTTCTATATTAAATATTTATTCTCTGCTATGTATTGAGTACCTTACTGTGGTCACCTCCGATTGAACCCGGAATACACACACACATCTCTATGTATATATATATATATATATATGTGTGTGTGTGTGTGTGTGTGCGCGTGTGTGTGTGTGTGTGTGTGTGTGTGTGTGTGTGTGTGTGTGTGTGTGTGTGTGTGTGTGTGTGTGTACTTGAAAACAACAACAGAAGGCCGGGTTGGAAAATTTTCATTCAATATAGGTATTTCGATGGCCCAGCTGTGTCATCCGATTATGATGCAATACAAGGCGATTTCATCAGGTGTTATTTACAGAATTATGTAACAGGAATACATTGAACTGAAACATAGAATGGAAGATATGAGATAAAGGAAAAAAAGAGAAGATAAAAAATAGAAAATTTGATTCGGCGAAAGCCTGCAAATACGATGTTATATCGATAGCAGACGGTCCCCGAATGATATATATATATATATACATATACATATACATATACATACATATACATATATACATATACATACATATACATATATATATATATATATATATATATATATATATATATATATAACGAAGGATAAAGTTGTATGCTGGAATTATACATCATATTATTGATTAAATAATTTCTGTTATACGTATTTTGATGGTATAAATTATGTATTAAATAATAAAGCTCCCAGGAGATTTATTATGTAAATTTCTCATACTGTCATATTTTCTAGGCGACTATTTTGATGTGGCTCCTTGAAGTATACTGTCTTATTCTTCAGTATTATAAAAAAAAAAAAACAAGACCGTCGTATATAAAACTGTGATTACATCTCAATCTTGAAAGTATACTACGTCGAGTTCTAAATCCTGCTTACACAAGTGTCAATCGATCAACACGTACAACTGGGGAACAATTACGGATTGGAAACCAAGAACAAATGAAATATATATATAGGATCCCTATATGAGATGCACGATGCTGCATGGTAGTGAGACATGGGCTGCAACTGCTGAGGATATGCGACGGCTGGAGAGAAAAGAAGCATGTATGCTCCGTTGGATGTGCAATGTCAATGTGAACGACCGAGCATGGATGTGATGAGAAAGAAACTGGGTATAAGAGGGATAAGCTGTAGTGTGCGGGAGAGAAGACTGAGATTGTATGGACATGAGATGCGCATGGAGGATGACCGCTGGGTAAAGAAGTGCCAAGAAATCCCAGTAGAAGGAAGACGCAGTAGAGGTAGACGACGAAAAACATGGGCGAAGGTGGTGAGAACAGACTCAGATCGCTGACTCACCGAGGAGATGACGAAGGACCGTAACAAGTGGAGAGATGCTGTGCTGAATAGGACCCGTCCAACACATGCAAGCAGAGAAAAGCGGACGTAAAATGATGATGATGATGGTATTAGGATTGGTGCTCTGAAATAGCGTTGTATACATGAATGTACATATAGTATATTTGGCAATATACTGTATGTTTAATTAAAAACATTTTGAAGACCATACGCTATCGGTTTTAAAGTAGTGACTATGTCACTTACTTCTTTTCGGAGAAAGAAAGGAAAGAAGCTAACAGTCTGTTTCACGCTGTTTGGCGATCATCAGAGCCACGCATTCCCTGCTTCCGCCGAAAAATAAAGAAGCTGGATTTTTATAGAATTCCAGTAATAATCAGGAGCTGATTATACAGAACGATTGCCGGTCCAGCAAAAATTAGATATTAGAATTGGTGCTCTGAAATAGCGATGTATAAATGAATGTATGTATAGTATATTTGGCAATATACCGCATGTTTAATTAAAATATTTTTAATAATTTTCGGCGGAAGCAGGGAGTGCGTGGTTCTGATGAGTGTGGTAAGGAACCAGATCGACCAAAACGCACCAGAGTACTTAATACTTAGGGTAGTACAGTGGGTAATAGGAAAATGTTTAACCCCGACGGCAGAGCTCAATCCGTTTCGACGGGTATTTCTGGACTTTAGTCCAGAAATAGCCGTCGAAACGGCTTGAGCTCTGCCGTCAAGGTTAAACATTTTCCTATATATATACTGTATATATATATATATATATATATATATATATATATATATATAGAGAGAGAGAGAGAGAGAGAGAGAGAGAGAGAGACACGAGAGGCAACTGAAACTTTGAATCTTCAAGAAACAGTAGCATATGCAGATATTATTTTTTCTCAACATAGTCTCCTTTTAAATACACACAATTCTTCTTCCATCGGTGCTGAAGTATCTGGATCCTACTGAAATAGAACTCCTTGATTTGGTCCTCTAGGTTCTATAACATCATCTATGGTATAGTGTTGTCAGACCATATCCTTGATCATGTTTGAGAATAGGTGGAAGTCGGAGGGTATGAGGTCTAGCGTGTATGGTGAATAAGAAACGAGTTCGAACCCACAGTAACGGACTGTTGTTATTGCCACCAGTTCGGTGAAGGTGTGGATTTTTGGAGATAATCCACCAACAACTCTCCTTGTGCATCCCAGATAGTAGTAGCCATGACCTTTCCTGCTGATGTTGTGACCGTGGCCTTCGTTGGGGTGGGTGAGGATGGCTGCTTCCACTGTTTACACAAGTGCTACTCAAAGTGGTGGTCCGCAGACCTGTGCCGGTACGCGAGCCATCAGCTACCGTGTATGAACAAAAATATAATTGTTTCTACTTTTGGCACAAGGCCAGCAATTTCCCAGTGCATTACTGGTACTTTATTTTATCGACCCCGTAAGGATGAAAGGCAAAGTTAACCTCGGCCTTTCATCCTTACGGGTTTCCAGTATAAATTAATATTACTACGAAATATTAGCGGTACGTGGCACATTGAACAAAAAAAAAATGCCGGTCCGCCACATCAGATAGTTTGAGAAGCACTGGTTTAGACTACTCTTTCGTTTCCGGTTTGTAGTGATGGACCCAGGTCTACTTCATGGGTACACATCATGAAATCGTACCAGGAAATCTTCCGGGTTAGCTTCAAAATGTTCCAAAATGTTGTAGAACATGGTGCGACGAGTGCGTTCTCTTTCCTCACTCAAAATACGTGAAACCCAGCATGCAGACACCTTCCTCAAACCAAGATCGTTTTTACAGAATATTATTGGTTCGCATCTGAGAGATGCCTAACACGTTAGCTATCTGACGAGATGACAGTCGCCACGCCAATCCTCCTTCACCATCACAAGGACATGGTCAATTCTGTCTGGTGTGGTCAATATTGATGGCCTCCCAGACCTCGGACCATCTTCTACACCTTCCTTGACACGCTTGAATTCATTGACCCATATATATATATATATATATGCCCGTGGCATATGAGGAGCATCTTCGCCAAATGTGTACATCAAATTTAAGAATCTGCGAAAAGAAATCAAAACGTGATTAGATCATGAAACTGTAAGAAACATGTCGCAGATTCCACAGACAAGATTTGTTTTCTGTGTGAGGCTCAACACACACACACACACACACACACACACACACACACACACACACACACACATATATATATATATATATATATATATGTGGAGGCACGTGGCCTAGTGGTAAGGCTTTCCGACGATCATAATGTTGTGGGTTCGATTCCTGAGTTGCGTTCTTGAGCAAAAACACTTCATTTCACATCGTTCCAGCATACTCGGCTGAAAATGAGTACCAGCAATAGCTGGAAGTTTAACCCTGCGATGGACTGGCGTCCTGTACAAGGGGTAGTCTTGTACACTCAGTCGCTTCACGCCAAGAAACCGGGATAAACACCGGCCAAATAAGCTTTCTGGCTTAAGACAGACTTTAGACTTTACATGTATATACATATAATTATATGAATACAATTTAGATATGCCACGAGAGACAAATCAAAACATATCTAATTATAGTTCAGTAGAAAGAAGAGTTAGAAAAGCTTAAGGTCAGGAAAAATTTGACACCCGATTTTGATAAGACCTCTTGATCAACCCAAAGTGATTTTCAGTATCAAATTCTGTACGTATGAATGTCTTTATGTAAGCATCTTTCTTTCTCCCCACCCCTCTCTCTCTTTCTCTCTCTCTCTCTCTCTCTCTCTCTCTCTCTCTATATATATATATATATATATATATATATATATATATATGAGTTTTGCCCTCGATATAGTTGCACAAAACCAACAAGAGTCAATAAAGCTGGAATGCGCCATCTAAACTTAATGATGAATGGGGTCAATCCATTTGCTTCAGGATGTGTATAAAATTGAACAGGGGAAATTCATTTACCTGGACGTGTTTCCTGAGACCTTCT
>OZ024744.1:87211058-87213558 GCA_964016885.1 Eledone cirrhosa
GTGTGGGGGGGGGGGTGACTGTGCGTGTGTGTCAGCGTGTTTTTGTCACTGTGTGTGTGTGTATGTGTGTGTGAGTGTGTGTGTGTGTGTGTGTGTGTGTGTGTGTGTGTGTGTGTGTGTGTGTGTGTGTGTGTGTGTGTGTGTGTGTGCATGTGTGTGTGTGTGTGTGTGTGTGTGTGTGTGTGTGTGTGTGTGTGTGTGTGTGGCTGGGTGTTTCTCTGTGTTTATGTGCTTAACCTTTTCCTGAATATTTTGGACATCCTAAACTATTTGTCTTCAATGTGTATTTAAATGTTTTGTGTTTGTTTTGCCCTTGTGGCATATAATGAAATCCTTATTAGTATTGTTATTATCAGTTAGTGTAGAATTGTCAGAGTCCCATACATAAGGCTTTTAACTATTTACTTAAATCCCTTTATGTTCTTAGTTCAAATTCCATGGAAATCATTTGTATTCTTTCATCATTCTAGGGCCGATAAATTATAAACATGAAGGCGCATGGCTTAGTGGTTAGAACATTGGACTTGCAATCGAAAGGTTGTGAGTTCAATTCTCAGACCGAGTCATGTGTTGTTTCCTTGAGCAAGACACTTTATTTCACGTTGCTCCTGTTTACTCAGCTGTAGAAAATAAATGATAGGACTGGGGGTCCCTATCATTAAATTAGCTAAGAGACCTCCAACGAGATATACCTTGGAGGAGGCCAGCTAACCTACAAAGATGGGATCTGTCAGACACACACAAACGAGTCCTACACTAGTATACGCGACGTGTCTCTAACGTAGCCACGAATATGTGAGCCAATATATGCCTATATTTGAATATATATTTATATGTGTGTGTGTGTATATATATATATATATATATATATATATATATATATATATATATATAATACATATATATATATATATATATATATATATTTATATATGTATATATATATATACATATTAAAGATGCTATTTATAGTTATGTATATTTTAAACCCTAAACAGGGAAGGTCAGTAATTTATTACTACCTTATTACCAGTATGATAAATAGATCAAGGTAAGAACATCAGTTGTTCAACAGAGCAGTTATATAGAATTCACAAGAATCAAAGCTATGTTCAAAACATTTATTCACTTACAATTGTTTCGTCCAAACCTAGGCTTGGAATCTTCGGAGCATTTTTTAATGCTTGCACATATAATTGACCTCCTATCCAACGCAAGAAACATACAGATACATGTATATATATTGATGTACAGTGTCTCTTGCGTTGGATAGGAGGTCAATTATATGTACAAGCATTAAAAAATGCTCCGAAGCCTAGGTTTGGACGAAACAATTGTAAGAGAATAAATGTTTTGAACATAGCTTTGATTCTTGTGAATTCTCTCTCTCTCTCTCTCTCTCTCTCTCTCTATATATATATATATATATATATATATATATATATATATATATATATATATATATATATACTCATACATACATACATATATAAATATATATATATAAACGTTTGAAGTTTGAAGGCCAGAACAATGGTGATATGGATAGAATATAAATACAAATGCAAAAGATAGCGCTGACAGTTTTGCTTTGCACTTATATATATATATATATATATATATATATATATACTTATATATATATATATATACTTATATATATATATATATATATATATATATATATATATATATATATATATATATATATATATATATATATATATATATATATTTATATATATATATATATATATATATATATATATATATATATATATATATATATATATATATATATATATATATATATATATATATATATATATTGAAAGGATAACAAGGACGATTGGTTACTCCTTCATTACATTTATTGGTAGGTGACGCGCGTTTCGCCACTGATCAGCTCAAGGTTCGATCTGTATCGATCTTAGCCGACTCTATAATCGGCAGTTCGGCGGACCCTTTCAAATACATTTGAAAGGGTCCGTCGAGCTGCCGATTATAGAGTCGGCTAAGATCGATACAGATCGAACCTCGAGCTGATCAGTGGAGGGCGAAACACGCGTCACCTACCAATAAATGTAATGAAGGAGTAACGAATCGTCTTTGTTATCCTTTCAGCATATTACACTCTGTATAGCTCTACACCTCAACACAGAAAGGAACCTAAACATCGAGTGCTCACTCGGGTGAACCTGTAGTAACTCCAAGTTACACTCCATATATATATATATATATTGTATATAAAATATTAAAAAAATAATGAATAAAACAATGAAACAGTTCCTTATATTAAACAAAAAAAGTTCATTATTTAACGATCGTTTCTAGGATATATATGTGATGTGTTAGAATTGGCATGCTACATATATTGTATATATATATATATATATATATATATATATATATATATATATATATATATATATGTATTAAAATAACAGATTAAAGTTTAAGCAAAGAATCGCGTAACTGGATCTTCTGAAATATATATATA
>OZ024744.1:87218558-87221058 GCA_964016885.1 Eledone cirrhosa
TCCTACCGATGCGCTGAACAAGTGTGACTTTTTAGTCCAGCCAGCGACTTGAAAACTCTGGTACAAACACTACACTTGTGACAAATATTGACACATAGTGCTGGGCCCATGGTACCATGTGATGACAAGTGCAGAGAGATCTCCAGATATAAAGCAATGCCTGTGCCGTGAAGCTTTTATAGTGAGCAAAGGCACTGCACAAAGCCAGTCCCACTCTCTTAACCAAGATGATATTTACCAAAAAGAAGAACAAGTCAACATCATTGGATACCATCAGGGTTGCAGGTGTTATGTCAGAGTTTTCCTTCTCCTAGAATTCTGCCTTGACAAAGGCTAAGGGGTCATCTCTCCCGGATACATACATACATACATACATACATACATACATACATACATACATACATACATACATACATATATATATATATATATATATATATATATATATATATATATATATCCAGGGGGTGTAACTTGGAGTTACTGCAGGTTCGCCCGATTCAATATATATATATATCTTTACGGTAGAGGGTAGGGGCCCGACGGCTGAGATCTTGCCGTTTCGACAGCACATTCCAGACTGGAATTTTCTGTCAAAGCCCCAACAGCTCTATTATAGTTACACTTTACTATACCAGGTATCGAGTACTCTGCTGAAAAATTGGCTTGCTATTTAAAAATTGGTAAAATCCTGATATATTTCTCTCTAAATATATAATATATACATACACATGTGTTTATGTATATACTATCTTGTATGAAATATATGACAAACTGGCGTTTACCTTCCTATGTACAGCTTGTCCCTCGAGGGCATTCAGTTTTTGCTTCGTTCCTCAGCCTTATACATTGCTCTTTGCCTACATATTGCATTATTGAGACTAAACTTTGTTGTAAATACCAGGTACTCGTTCTCACTCTTCTTAGCGGTAACCAGCAAATCTCAAGGAACTTACACAGTGTTATCTCACTGGTAATCTTTAAAAAAACACACACACACACACATATATATTTATTAAAAATGACAACAGAAGGGTGGTTGGAAGCTTTATAATTTTAATTCTGCGAAAAAATTATTCATATTTCAAGAATCAAGTTTCATCATTCGAATATAATGCAAGACCCAGACGATTTCATCAGGTGTTAATTGAAGAGTTAGTTATATAAAAGAACAGTATTTGAGCGAACACACACAGAGAATAGGAAATAGAAAATAGAAGATTGAATTTGACTCGAGAATGGCAAACCGATTCCGTGATATTTTAACGGCAGGTCATCATATATATATATACATATATATAGTGAGTATTGGTGTGTAATGGTTAGTTGCATGTGGTTCATCTGTTTTAGCATTCATTGGTAATATGTGGCCCCGACTGTGGAGGCGGCATTCTACTTTTGCTCCTTCACCATCTTTGGTATCTGTAACATGCAGAGTATTAACACTAAGAAAGATTGGGAATATAGTATCAATTAATACATTTTATCAACCCGAGACATGAGTTTCGCAATTCGTCAGCTCAATTTCGAATGAGTAGCGATAGGGCCGACTCAGGAATCGATAACATCAAAAGACTTGTAGATTTTCTCTCTTACCCCCACCCCTCTCTCTCTCTCTCTCTCTCACTCTTTGTATATATATATAGGAAAAGATTCAGGGCCTCGACGGCCGAGCTCGGAACTTGTTCGGATCTAGCTGTCGAAACGGCGAGAGCTCAGCTGTCGGGGTCCTGAATATTTTCATATTACCCACTCTACTACCCCAAGTATCGATGACTCTGGTGGGTTATGGTCCACCTGGTATTTTACCACACCCACACCCTATCTGATATATATATATATATGTATATGTATATATATATATATATATATATATATATATATATATATATATATATATATATATATATATATATATATATATATATATATATATATATATATATATATATATATATATATATATATGGTCTTTAAAGCGAAGAAATACCGATGATGGTTGGAAGATCACTGATGAAGGACCACTTTATTCATATATATATATATATATATATATATATATATATATATATATATATATATATATATATATATATATATATATATATATATATATAGCTGTTTCTCGTGTTGTAGAACAAGTTGGGTAAGAATAGGGATAGAGAAGGTCGAAGGATGTTAAAATCTTTGTAAACATTCGATTTCATATCATTGATTTTTTTAAAACAAATACAATAACGATATATTCGAATGATGAGAAGCGAGTTTTCTGCATCTCGTCCGTATTTTGGCCACATTATTTTTATTATTTTTATAAGGACGATGGATTGGCAGTATCGACGTTGCAGTATAGAGTTACGCCCCTTTACTATCTAAGTTCAAATCCCGCTGTGGTAAACTTTGCCTTTCATCCTTACGGTGTCGATATAATGCGATATAATGTACTAGGATAATTTGTTAGCCTTGTGCCAAAAGTAGAAACAATTATTTTTATTATTTT
>OZ024744.1:87228558-87236058 GCA_964016885.1 Eledone cirrhosa
CGCATAGAGTTACGTCCCTTGCCATTCTGAGTTCAAATCTGGCCGAGGTTAACTTTGCCTTTCATCCTTTCGGGGTCGATAAAATAAATTACCAGTAATACACTAGGTAATTGCTGGCCTTGTGCCTAACGTATCATAGAAACAATTAATTATACCCTAATACTGCCTATACACTACCTCAGTGTTTAGCCACATGGCTAAAATGGGCCATAGCAAATTTCAGGTGGGCCACAGAAATGTTATCATTTTTACTGGGCCACGAGGCTAATATATGGGCCACAGCTTATTGAATGGTCCATGGAACTTTTATTGACTACTAGACCTTAAATTAATTAAATTAAATGTATTTAGATTATTGTGAAAGTGTGTGTGTCCAATAAATAGACATAGTTGTGACTTTATTGGATATGTTCTATGCAAAATGGGAAACCACTGCACTATCTAATATTGTCTATAAATTAACCAATCCTAACTATATCCTCACAAATACTAACTAAACCCCATCTTATCTCAACTATACTCTGTATAATTTTGACTATGCTCTAATTAATATTGTCTATGCTCTATCTAATCTTCACTATAGTGTAACTGATAATTAGTGGACCGTAACTGATATTATCTATAACGAAACTAATATTAACTATATCGTGTAGGTGACACGACAAAAAGCTCCTAGTCCACACTGTAAAGTGGTTGAGTAGGTGTCACAGTAAAAAGGCTCCCAGTCCACACTGTAAATGTTGTTGGTGTTAGGAAGAGCATCCAGCTGAAGCAAACTAGCCAGAAACAGTTCTATACGAGCGAGACATGGTCATCCGACTAATCTTGCCTCAATTGGGACAAACCCATGCTAGTGTGGAAGATGGACGTTAAACGATGATAATGATGATGAAGATCTCAAATAATATTGAATATATCCTATTTATCATTAAATACACCCTAACAAATATTGACTCTATCCTGACTAATACTTATTATACTCTGACAAATCATAACTATGCATAACTAATCATAATTATATCCTAGCAAATCATATCTATACCACAACTAATATTAACTATAACCTAACTAATACTGACTATTCCCTACCGAATATTGAATAAATGTTAACTAATCTTGAATATAATCTAAATAAGGTTTACTATATCCTGAAAAATAATGATTATACCTTAAAATATTATCTATAATTCAACTAATATTAACTATAACCCCATACATATTTATTATAATAAAACTAATCTTAACTATAACCTAACTAAACCTGACTCTACACAAATTAATCTTCACTGTACCTTAACTAATTTAACGGTATGCTGACTAATATAAACTTTAACTTAACTAATCGTAAATAAAACATAACTAAGATTAATTTAACACTAACTGATATTAACTATACCCTATCTAATAATAATTATATCTTAACTAACATTAACTATACCCAAACTAATATTTAATATATACCAATTATCTTGCATCTGCCCTCACTATATTGACTCTACTCTAAATAATATTGACTGTACTCTCAAAATATTGTATATACCCAAACTAATACTAACTACACGGCCCTTTATGGTCTGAGTTCAAATCCCGCTGAGGTTAACTTTGCCATTCATCTTCACGGGGTCGATAAAATAAAGTACCAGTAATACACTGAGATAATTGCTGGCTTTGTGCCAAAAGTAGAAACTATTATATTCTATAGTCTAACTAATATTAACATCTAATATTTAGTATAACTTAACTTATATTGACTGAACCCTGACTAATATTAACTATAACCTAATTAGTTTTTATTATACCCGTCGAGATTGACTTTGCCTTTCATCCTTACGGGGTCGATAAAATAAAGTACCAGTAATGCACTGGGTAATTGCTGGTCTTGTGCCAAAATGTAGAAACAATTATAATCTAGTACTATTTATACTCTAACTAATATTGACTATACTCTAACCAATATTGACTGTACCCTAATATTGCCTGTAACCTTACTTCTATCAGTTATACTCTACCTTATGTTAACGATCCACTAATTAATATTGATTATACGCGAACTTATATTGAATATGCCCCAACTAATATTGTCTAAGCCCTAATTTATATCAACTAGAACTTAACTAAAATTTACTTATCTCTCACTAATCGTAACAATACTCTACATAATCTTGCTTCTACCCTAACAAATATTGATTATAACCTAACAAATCTTGACTATAGCCTATCTCAATGACTATAAGCTGACCAATCTTAATTATACACAAACCAATTTTATACTATATTCTATTTAATATTTACCATAGGCGGCGGTTTGGCAGAGTCGTTAGAACGTCGGATAGAATGTTTTATAGTATTCATTCCGACTCTCTGCTCTCTGAGTTCAAATCCCACCGAGGTCAACTTTGCCTTTCATCATTTCAAGGTCGATAAAAAAAAGTACCAGTCTAGTACTGGGGTCGATTCTTCCTCTAATATCTCTTTCTCGTTTTCTTTCTCTCGCTTTCTATCTTTGTCTGGAAGAAATCTGCTGTACTCAGGCGTGGAGCGGGATGGGCTGGCTCTGCCAGGTTTAAAATGCCAATGAAACACCGTATGTCAATACGGCGTCCCTACGACTCTATCAGGAGTTACGGTATCATACATACATACAAACCGTAACTAATATAAACAAACTATACTCGAATTAATATTGACTGCACCTATATTAGAATATACAGTATATATTAGAAATATATACTGTATATTTATACTTCTAAATTAGTAAAGATAATCATATCATACAGATGTTCTCATCCAGTATTATTTGGTATTAAAGAGCGGTGACGTGGTAGAGCGTCAGACGCCAAGCTTTGCACCATAGAGTTAGGACCCTTTACGTTCTGAGTTCAAAACCTTGCCTTTCATCCTTAGGGGGTCGATAAAATAAAGTACCAGTAATACACTACGATAATTTCAGAAACAATTGTTTGGTATTAAAACCAATGACGTGGCTAGAAAAAAAAAAAACATTGTATAAAGATAGACAAACACATATCGAAACAGTGACTATAGTAAATAATAGCAAATCACTTGCACGCGCCCCCTCTCTCTCTCTCTCTCTCTCTCTCTCTCTCTCTCTCTCTCTCTCGTAGGGAAACGTTGACCTTTCATTATTCCATTATTCGAAATTCGTTCAAAGAATTCTAGTGATGGTCAATCATCTTTAGTTACCGGGGTTAGAAAGTCTGTCTGTGATTGATTGTTGGATTAAATAAGGAGGGAATATTGGAAAAATCCTTTTGTTTCGTAATGTTGTATGTGTACTTGCGTGTATGGGTTTTGTTGGTGTCTTTGTGCTTAGGGGTTAATAGATATTTAATGGGTATGATGGGTATGGGGATGTTATGCATAAATAATTATCTGTAAAGAAGTTTAAGATTGACTATCTCAAGTGTTTCTATTGTCATGTCATTGAAGGGGCTTGCTAGTGATACATAAATAACTTTAATATGTATTTTCGTGTTGGTAGTTGATCGAATTGGTTTACGGTTACGTGCAATTTTAGTGGGGGTGGTAAAATTTAGTGCTTATTTATTTGAAAAAAAAAATTAAGTGATTAATGAATGTTTAAAGGAATATTAAAAGCATATACTATATATATACCTACATACACACGCAGTCAAAGGTACATAGACAGTTATAGATATACATACATATGCATGCATATCTCGCTCTCTCGCTTTATCTATCTATCATTCGCACCGTTTCCTTTCGCTATATGTCTCTCCACCACTCCCCTACAGACCCTTTGAACTCTGTTCCCACACACTTCTCACCTGAGGAAGGGCTTATGCCCGAAACGTCGTCCCCCACCAACACCCCACTCTCCAGAGCGTGAAATTAATAAACATTCGTTGTACTGCCTCTCTGTTTCGTCCCTGTTCAAATTTTTCCATTATATATATATATATATATATAAACTTTAATCTGTTATTTTAATAAATATATATATATATATATATATATATATATATATATATATATATATATATATATATATATATATATATATATATATATATATATATATATTTATATATATATATATATATTTATATATATATATAATTAAGGTTTAGCAAATAAGAAAAAGTTTTAAAATAAATTTTAAAAAGTTCACTGTACCCGCTGTAATTACCCTCACCGCGCGGTTTCAAGTCTCAAAATAAATGGATAATCCATGAGGAAATCCATTGAGAAGAAGACATTTGTCAGAAGGTTCTTCTCACTCGGAGAATATAAAATTCCCGAGTTCAAATCACGAACTGGCGCCATACAGAACTGTTCCCGAGATGAGAGTGTATGATGAAGAAACAATTTTGTCTAGTGCCGTGTGTAAAGATAGAAGGCAGGTGCGGAAAGGTCAATGTACTGCCACTAGAAATAGCAGCAGTTAAAACGACCAAAATGTTATCTCGACCAGGGAGATTAATAATAATAAAGTATAATGCATATAGGGACACATGTATTATCCAACCGTATGCCAATGTGGTTCTATGGCAGGTTAATAAATTAACGAGCCAGAACATATATAATCAAGGTTTAGCAAACAAGAAAAAACATCGAAAATTCCACATCCTTATAAATGGGCTCAACACGAATATTTATTTTACAATGGAATACAGCCATCAACAACTCCCCATCCTCGACATCCTCATTAAGATTCATAACAAAAAAATAGAAACAGACATATACTACAAGCCCACAGACTCCAAGCAATATCTTCCTTTCAATTCATGTCACCCTAGACACGTTAAAATTAATATTCCCTACAACTTAGCCAAGAGAATCTGCACTATAGTTTCAAATAAAAACACATGTTACTTACGTCTACAAGATCTAAAGGACACACTCATAAGCAGGGACTACCCTGCATCACTAATTGACAATGTAATCCAACGTGCCCTGAAACTCAATACCCAGGACCTTAGACACCCTAAAGTTAATCAACCGAAACTAAAAGCACTTCCATACATCTCCACACACAACACCCTCAACAATGAGGCCTTTGAAACCATCCTCCAGAAACATCCATAGAATGAACCAAATCCTTCGAACACACGATATCATAAAGAGCAAAAGACAATCTAAGTCAATGAAAAACATCCTAACACATGCCAAAGTACTGCCCTCCACAACAACGAAACCCACAGTAAAACAATGCGATAGAACCAACTGTGGTATATGCATCAATCTAATAGAGGGTTCGGTATTCTATTTCAAACAAGGACAACGTTTTATAGTAAAACACAATTTCACATGCGCATCAGAAAACCTAATATATGTATTAACTTGCTCAGGTTGTCGCGAACAATACATAGGCAAGACTAAAAACAGCCTCCGCCAACGCATGACTGTCCATAGATCCCAAATTAAAATACAGGAATACAGAAAAAATAACACTGAGTGAACACATTGATACCTGTGCCGCCCAAAATCATCCCAACTTTAGAATCTTTCCCCCTCTACAAATTTAAGGATAATGCCACCCACACCCAGCGCATCTGCAAGGAATCTCACTTTATTAACAAATACGGACCCCGTCTAAACACTTCTTCCTAAGACGAACCCACAACATACACACGTTGACATACATACTTACATCAGCATACATCCTACATACATGTCTATCCACATATAAACACAATGACATACGTAAACACATGTTCTATGGTGCAACACAAATATACACAAATTCGCATACCTTTTGATGTTTATAGATATACACGTGCCGATGCGCACACATACACACACATGTATTGCACATTGATGGGTGCATACATATTTGTACACAAGTATCCCATACGGCAGTGCCTAATGGATTCCCCTTGCAGTACGTGCAATCTGGACTCACACACGGCTTGTTGTTATGACAATACTATACATCATTTCACCTCTTTTATTATTGATATTATTGATGTTCTTTTGAGAGAATCGTTTGTTTTCGCAAATGACTGAAAATGTCGAATAATGTAAGCCATTTTTACCAGTATCACAAAATACTGGTCAATGCACACACACACACACACACACACACACACACACACACACACACACACACACACATGCATACGCACGCGTACACTAACATACATACCCCCCCCCCCACACACACACACACATTTGTCTTAATAGAGACCTGAACTGTTGACTCTCAACATGACTGCAACTCAATCAAGCGGAAAAGGACACTCTTCGACAAACAAACATTTGGCGCGAAACCAGTTCGTGCTAAAATCAATTTAAACATTCACGTGACTTCTACCGACCAATCAAAATTGTTTTCGCTACAAGAATTTTTGCAACACGAATTGGCGCGAAATTTATAGTGCTTATTCACAGACATTCAACAACCAACCAAATCTTAATACCTCCCAAGCCACTTTTTTCACATAAAACAGGAAGAATTTCCAAAACTGATCAGATTAGAGCAAAAATCACGAGCACTCTATCTGAAAATTATTTTTGAAAAGCATAAGAAATGCGCAACGGGTAAAAACTTAAAACTAAAACTGAATACTAACTAATACTTATTACTAATTTATACTTATTCCTAATTAAACTATTTTTCACTAGGAAAAATTTGTCAGCTTTTTCTTTTCCTTTTATCAGAACTCGTGTATCACACCTCTATTAAAAAAAAAAAAATATATATATATATATATATATATTATAAAATAACAGGAGGCCGGACTGGTGTAATTCCTTAAAGGTTTATTATGCTATGAACATTCCAATGACTGGGCTCAGTATGAATCCGGTTACATCATCAGGTATTCGAAATTTAACAAAGGAATATAATCCATGGGGCTGAAAAGGCAGAGAGACGAGAAGGCGGCCACACATTTAGTAGTTTCAAGTTCGGTCGGCCGCCTTCAAGTGCGTGTATAATTATACACATATATATATATATATGTGTGTGTGTGTGTGTTTGTGTGTGTGTGTGTGTGTGTGTGTGCGTGTGTGCGCGCGTGTGTATGCGTGTGTGTGTGTGTGTGCGTGTGCGCGCGCGTGTGTATGTGTGTGTGTGTGTGTGTGCGCGCGTGTGTATGTGTGTGTGTGTGTGTGTGTGTGTGTGTGTGTGTGTGTGTGTGTGTGTCGGGTACAATCGGGGGTAACCACAGTAAATAACGCACTCTCAATACATAACGGAGTATACATTTTTAACATAGAAATGTCTTTTACAGGACTAGAACTGTTTCATTCGAAGGAAATGACCCAGATGCTTTCCTTCAAATGAATCAGTTCTAGTCCTGTAGAAGTCATTTCTATATTATTAATATACACACACACATATATATATAAATAAAATATAGAGTTAATAACTCATATAGATACCCTGCAATTAACAATCTCAAAGTATAAATACTGAGCATTATAATATTATTATGTGTAGAAGTAAACACAGTAAACCCGTGTCTAAAATTACGAGGGTAGATTACACCACAAATGTTATATATCATTCAA
>OZ024744.1:87238558-87253558 GCA_964016885.1 Eledone cirrhosa
TAAAATATTAGGTCGTTGTGCGTAAGACTACATCACCCACTATGTCCTTCTGTTTTTCTCTGTATATAAGACGTCCTGAAGGTTGTTTGGTTGCTATTTCTATCAGGATTTATTTTTTGTATATTTATATTACACTTTAATATTGTTTTGTCAACCTTCTATTCATAATGTGGCTTCTGCTGAAATCTTTTCATGTGTTATGTAGTGATTCATTATCTATAATTTATTTCCTGTTGAACAAATGTATTGAATAATTTTATTGATGCAAATTTTCATAATTATTTACAAATAAGAATGGAAACAAAAAAAATATTGGGGGTGGATATGAAGAAAAATATTTACAGTTGGGGAGCGAAATAGGCAAACTCTACACTCTTCGCTGGACGGTACAAGCCGTGCCCTGCTGATAAGATAGTAAAAGCATTACCGCGGAGAACAGCCGGCGATACCCAATGCATCAGCCATCTCACCACATATTGCTGTGATTTTGTTTTCTTTTTTTTTTGTTTGACACTGAATCAATTCCGACATGATAATATTTTTTTTTTTCCCCAGCAGTAATCCTAAAGCCAATCTCTAATGCGCCCTTCATTATACAACGTGGTAATATATGAATTGGGCGAGGGGATGTGATGTTCACCGGTTATATGTATCATGCCGAAGAATCACGTAGAAGTACTTTCTTTAGCTTGCCTGACTCTTTCCATATTTGGGAAAGATATGTGCTTGAAACGTTTATTTGTAAATCAGACACATGCAACAATTCGTAATATATTTTCATTCTGCCCCGTGGCTGTGTTATCTGTAATTAGTTAACCATTTGCAAGCATTCTTCTTTTAAAGAGATTTTGTAATTTCTTGTGAATAAAGTCAATATATATAAGTCAATATATATAAAGGAAATATATTACTTCTTTAAAGATTGGTGAAAAGTCGGTCTTTCTGAATATAAGGGATTTGTTTAAAGTCAATGTCTCCCTATTTTCATGTGAGTAATGTCACATGAAAATAGGGAGACATTGATTTTAAACAAATCCCTTATATTCAGAAAGACAGACTTTTCACCAATCTTTAAAGAAGTAATATATTTCCTTTTCACCTGCCATACCATTCATATTATTATTATTATTTTTTTTTTTTTTCAAGGACATGCGAAACAATTTCATTCTTGGATGGTGCTCATTGCAGAATGAGCAACCACTATCCAAAGTAAACTATCCAAAGTAAAAGAGGCAGGCGAAATATTCTGCGAATCCATCCAAAGCAACCTCGACTCACTCAACAAAAAAACAAAAAACAAAAAGAAAAACAACTCTCCAACACTTTCTTAATGATAAGACAAAGATCTGTATGGAAGATAATACTCTTAATAACTGTATTCATATGGATATTGTCTCCAAACTTTGGCATTGAGAGCTGGACCAACCCCCGAACAGGACGTCACTGTGTGGTGTCAAAAGTCCCGTCTTCCACATCTAGAATAAGGAGAGCAGATATTTCAATAGCCTGGGCTCCAAAGGCCCTCAAATCTTTAACAAGCTGCCAAGGAATTTGAGAGATATGCAAGGTGTGGACTTGAATGTTTTCAAGAAACATCTCGACACCCTGCTATCCAGGATCCCGGATGGGCCCATATCACGGTACGAAGGTAACCTAAAGGCAGCAGCAATGAACTCCCTGTTACACTAATGGCCAGCCATTAGTGTAAGAGGGAGTGTAATGGCCGTAACTCTATGCTGCAAAGCATGATGTCCGACCCTCTACCGATACCGCCAATCCACCACCCTGTAAAAATAATAATAATAACTGTTGTGACTGTACGTCCCTCCTCTACTTGTAATAGTCATAGATGGCTATCGCCGTCACCACCTTCATGGGACTTTTCCTCATTGATATTTTTGTTAAGTGTTGCGTTTGGTGTTTCTTTTTAAACGTTATAATTGTTTCTACTTTTGTTTCAATCCAGCAATTATCCCAGTGTATTACTGGTGCTTTATTTTATCGACTCCGTAAGGACGAAAGGCAAAGTTAACCTCGGCGGGATTTCAACTCAGACCATAAAGGGTCGTAATTCTTTGCAGCAAAGCATGGCGTCCGACCCTCTAAACCTCACATTGTCTTGCATCCCGTCTTTCGTAAAGTCTCCAGCATATTTCGACTTCTGTGTCTAACAAAGAAAAGCACATCATCGTCGTTATCATCATGATCATCATGATGATCATCATCAGCAGCATCATCATCATCACAACCACCACCACCACCACCATCATCATGATCATCATCATCATTGCCACCACCACCACCACCACCACCACCACCATCATCATCATCATCATCATCATCATCATTGCCACCACCACCACCACCACCACCACCATCATCATCATCATCATCATCATCATCATCATCACCGCTACCACCATCACCACCATCACCACCATCACCATAATCATCATCATCATCATCATCATCATCATCACCATCACCATCATCACCATCATCACCATCATTATCATCATCATCATCATCATCATCATCATCATCATCATCACCATCATCATCATCATCATCATCATCATCATCATCATCATCATCATCATTATCTTCATGACCCCCACCACCACCACCACCGTCATCATCACCACTACCACCATCACTATCATCATCATCGTTATGACCACCATCAAAATAAACACCTCCATCCGATACCTTATGTTACTCTTGGATGGACATTAATAAATTGTAGAGATACGAAATCAAACACACACCAGAATTGGTAAGAGATTTGCTTATGGCTACAAATGCTGTTCAGCCATTTCGGTGTCATAATGGTCTCCAATGACATCCAGTTAACCAGTGGAGACTAAATGTAAGTTAGGGGGAAAGTCTGAAGGTTTCCATGCTACTTGTGTGGAAGCATCGAACATTTAAAAAAAACGGCTTTCTGTTTTCAAGTGTGAGTGGACTTGGATGTTTTCAAGAAGCATCTCGACACCCTGATATCTAGGATCCCGGATGAGCCCACAACACGGTACGAAGGTAACCTAAGGGCAGCAGCAACATTGAACTCCAATGGCCAGCCAACACAGGCCGGAGATAGAATGTGTAGAAGCATGGGCGGTGAAACCACCCTTTCTGATAAACCCTCGTCCGCATCAAGGTCACCAGCAACAGGCAAAAACAGCAACAAATGGAAAACATCAACATTATAAACGTGACAGAGAAAGCCAAAGCCATCATATCCACTGTCAAGTGACACCTCACATGATAAGCCCGTACAGCGTCAACACAAACAAACACACATGTACAAATCAATCTCCAATTCCCACTCCTGGCTTTTCTCGTCAAATAAAGATGGGCAAAAGGAGAAAGCCTAAATATGGCTGATCGTATTAGGTACCAAGCAAAAACCACACACACACACTCACACACAGCTATCGCCCCAATACAAAGAATAACAAAAGAAAAGTATATAGTATAACAAGGGGAAAGTATAAAACACCGAACAATTTGCAACTCAATCAGCCACAACAACACCAAGAATAAAAAAAAAAAAAAGAGAAAAAAGAAGAAATACAAAAACCCATAATCACCACAGTAGCCAAGCAGGCAACTACAGCAACAACAACAATAAGAAGACATATAAACCCAACAAACAACAGCAGCCATATCCACAGCTACCCAAGCAACAACAGGAAAATTCACAAATATCAAATTTCACACTAGCGACAAACAAGCGTGCTGGAAGCTTTCATACCACAATATAGAAACATTCAAATGGAGGGGAGAGGTATGAGGATAACACTTTAAACCCCTATCAAACACACAGTTAATCAGAACGCCCCTAAGATTGTACACCACCGAGAAGACAAGTACGTTTACTGTCAAAAAATTATAGTGCTCAGTGCAAGACGCGCCGGCTTGCATGCGAAAATCATAGAATGAGGGATATTGTTTCCCGCGCAGGTTTCCCTAAGATTGTACAGCAATGGTAATACCAGTTCCCTTTCAACTAGACAGTGCCGAATTCAGAATAAAATGCACAAATTTATGTGACATGAGGTCACTTTGGGAGCAAAGCCATTTACACAATGATCTAAGTAAGGTCACCGTATATAGATGTGGTAGTCACCAGCGAGACCAGTATGTCCAGGACGTATTTACTTGCTTCCATTTTCAAAGAATAGAAAATTTATGTATCATTTAGGCGGCCTGATTCCGGAACGGAATAACCGTGTTGTTTGGGAAAGGTGTAGATCCCGACATACACACTGATAAATTAGACTCGGTGTGTACGTCAGTGGTGCTAGACGTGAGCAGCAGCAAAGGTTGTGTCTTTACACTAGTACAGTCTAAGCTCCAGCCTGGGCAGAACGGCCGCCTTTCTTCAGGCGCTCACAACGTTTCCTGAAAGTTTCACGCTTTTTATAATAATATTAATGGTTTCTGATTCAGACACTAGGGTAACAATTTTTTTGTAGTGGGGAGCCGATTAAATCGTGTGTTACTGGTACTTTGTTTTATCGACCCCATAAGGATGAAATTCAAAGCTAAACTCGGTGGGATTTGAACTCAGGGTGTAAAGGGCAGTATCTCTATGCCACGAAGCAAGTTGTCCGACACTCTATATAATAATAATAAGGACGTAGATCACGGTGACATTCGTCAACAACCGGTTATGAGGCGTGTGAAGAAGGTGATCAGAGTTGACTCGATAACGTTTTGGAAAGAAGTAGCTATAGATAAAAAATATATTAGAGGGAAGCCACCAAGCAATTTAGAAGACGGGATTAGGAAAGACATTACGACCAATGTGCTAGCAGTGAGAATAGCCTGCAAATATTGCTTCAATGGGAAATACAAAGGCCGTGATATTATAACTCTGGTACCTGTCCTAAAATACAAGGAAACGTAAACCGATCGTTAAACCCAAGTTGTGGATGCACAACATATCACCCAAGCAACAATTCCATCATCGACTGGTTGGGATCGGAGAGAAATTCAACACCGATACATGCAGCTTTCCAGCCACATTATACTTATTTGTTCTGATCGAGTGACATGGTGGGCTTTTTTGCACATTTCGGCGGCCTCACGCGACTTTTGACCTAGGTAGTCACAAAGCGTTTGGCGCTTGTCGTCGGTAGTTTGGTCAGGGAGGCACAGAACTGTGTGCCCCCGAATAGATCTATCCATGACAAACACCACCTCATGCAATACATTTTAGAGAAAGTGGATCTACCTCCGATAGGTCTGCCTCCGATAGGTCGCTCATAAATTTGGATCAATTGAAATCTTTCGATACGGTCTACTGTCGCTACTGGGATAATTAGTTTTAATTCAGTTTGCAGAGGGCAGACTGCAGCAATGCAAAACGGTATTTGTTCGCTCATCAGCAAAGGATATCCATTTTCATATTTACTCTACCTGTGCTGATTGCTTTGCCAATACAGCTGGAGAGAAAGCTATAGCGAGGCATCCTTTTTCAATTGGAACGTGAGGTAAACTTGTCGGCATATGTGGATGGTGTGCTCTAATGGCGACGGACACCACAGAAGTGGGGTAGTTGTAGCGTCCTAAATGAATACATGGAAAAAGGATCAAACTAAACAAATCGTGGGCTTGTGGCATGACACACGAAGAAACATATTCATACACTCGGACACTCGTGCTGTGCGGGACTGACGGACGAGTTACGCTGCATACAAAAACAGGATGCGTGGCAACTGGAATATGTTTAGGTACTCAAATCCTACGTGCCGAGCAAAACGATCGGTAGAATTTCCACGTTATGTATCTATAGAAGACCAGTTATCGTGAAGAACTGGCTGGCCTGTTCCCGTTGACATTCGGTTTAGAGGCTACTGTTAACCTCCAGATATCGCTAGTGGGATCCTGACAATATTGGTTTCTGATTTAGGTACAAATTCAAACATATTAGAGGTGGGGAATGTTGATTAAATCACCCCTAGTACATTACTGATACTTTATTTTATCGACCGCTTAAGGATGAACGGCAAAGCTAACCACGGCTGGATTTTAACTCACAAATAAAGGGATGTAACTCTATGACATAAAACATGTTGTCCGGTGCTCTACCGATACTGCCAATCCACCGCACTGACAATATCGCATGCTTAGTATATACTCTACAGAAACAAATGTGAAGTTAGATAAGCTTGTCCAAAATGGTTGACGAGCGAATAAAAAGTTCTTAGAAGCATTCGTTCAATGTCCGAATATTGTCATCTTATAAAGTTATACCGAACAACTAATTTCGCTTGTGGAACGGACCCGGCTGCCTATCGAGTCCATCGTGAACGCCGCCTTATCGTAGACCTTCAACTCGTTAAGTCAGGTAGTTTTAATCTGTCTTCTTTCTTTGGTGAAAGAGGTTGTGTAGTGCACCTAACTGAACAGATTGAAGACAAACCTGTTCATTTTCAGTCAAACCTTGTAGTATCTAATGCATGTTTCATTCGTACAGCATCTAGTTCAGAGGTTCTTAAACTTTCGGGGCCATCCCCACCCTCACGGCCACGTAATACCCTCATAACCCCAACCCTATTTCCAGAAAGACCTGCCTATACGTAAATTGTAAATTATATACAATGAATAAAATCGTTAATTTATATTGGGTCGACAAGATGAAATTTCTAGAAATTTGTAGAAAAAAAAAGAAATTTCTACAAATTTCATACTTGACGACCCAATATATACTATGTATAAATAAATAAATATTTTTTATTTATACATATTATTTATATATAATATGTATCATTTGTTATTTAATATATTATTATATCATCTCTACCCAGCGCCCCCTGGACTTTCTCAACGCCACTAGTGGGATGGTAACGCCCACTTTGAGAACCTCTGTTCTACTTCATTGATTCGTACGTCTTTGTATTTCTGTGTCTAATTTGTATGTCAGTGTCTTTATAACAATACTAATTTTAACTACTTTTTCTCTCTTCAATGTCCCATTGACACCTTTAAAATATCCAAATCTATTATAAGTTCATCTTGTAATTCCATGCACTGTCAGGAATATCAAGATCCCTTGTCTTGAACAGCTTCAAATCATCCATATATACAAAAGATAGTTGATTTTCTTAACAGCATTTCTATCGAAGTTCAGTTAATTTTAACGTCTCGGTTAAGGGTTTAGGCGTCATAGAGGTGGCGGTAGAGAGATACAGCCCCTTTGAAATATTCTCCTGTTAATTGAGGCTGATTTAGTCAGTATGAAGCGAATTGTTTGCCTTTAACCTGTGACATGTTTCGGGTATTTTCTTATGATTGATGCTAACTTACCCATGGTTGGTCTCTCCAAGATCTACATGGGAAATACTGTCAAAAGCCTTCAGAGAGTTAATCCACTCCATGCTGAGGTAGTTTACCCTATCTGCAATCTTATTTATTGATCTTTAATTGATTTTCACAACCATATGAATTTTTGCAGCGTCGTCTATGCTAATCAGGAAACGGCTGTTTTCTATTTCAGGCACTTGTTTAGTCTCTGTGTAATGGTGGGGTGGAATGTTTGATTCACTTCAGATTAACCCTGATCGAGTAGTACTATGATAAAAGGCGTTTCCAGTTGTAACCATGTAGTATGTTTTCTATGCCCAGGGAACACGGGACAACAGACAAAGTGTCCGTTCGGACAGAGATTTTATAGTTTAAGATTTGTTGTTTGTGGTCTATGACTGGGAGGCAGTTCCATAGAACTTGAGGTGTTGTAGTTATAGTGTCGGGTATCTAGTATTGTCGGGTATACAGTATTTTTTCTATGCCCATGGAACACAGGAAAACAGACAAAGTGTCCTTTTGGACAGTGATTTTATAGTTTAAGATTTGTTGTTTGTGCTATATGAATGGGAGGCAGTTCCATAGAACTTGAGGTGTTGTAGTTATAGTGTCGGGTATCTAAGAGTATATGTTGTATAAGTTGTATTATATGTTTGGTAGTAATTATATATACTGTATTGATTGTTTGGAGAACGTGTATGTTTTGGGGTGTGTCTTTGAAATGAAAGTGTCTTACATAGGATGTCGGCTTTCTTTTACGCTTTGTGTAAGGTTATAAGCCATTGAATATTTAGTATATTTTTGTTCATATTTTTAAATTTCACTTCTAAACATAAATCGATTCAAAAGACATTGATGTCACACAACATATCTCCATTTATTAAGCCAGTTAAATTATCTACAATATTTTTTTTCTCTGGTTGACTTGATCGTTTACTTCAACAACAATCGTTGTCGAGTAAATGAAGGTGCTTCAACATGTAAAAATAGAAGTTAAATATCTTTTAAATAAGGGAGATCATATTTAATATCGGAGACCTAATTAACATCAACGTAGAACAAAACAATGCATATTATTATACGAGTCTTTATTAAACACAAATAAATAAAAATTAAAATATATTAGAATTGCGGTAGACAGAGTATCTCCCCGATCATGTATGTTTCAAATTCCATCCATCCAAAGTAGCGTCTCATTTAGAATTCACGTAAGAGCTACATATTAATGCCATAGAAAATGTATACTTCAATATTTATTTTCATGCGAGAGATGCTAGACTTTGCTGCAAGACCAGAAGATAACGATACAGTACAATGAAGAAATATATTTGTGTGAAGCTTAAAATAATAGCAAAAGTGTCTTAACGTTTCAGAAACTAGTCCTTCCTCAGAAGATAGAATGGAAAATAAAAGATGAAATAGAAAGTACAGAGTGAGAAGAGGAAAGAATGGGAAAAAAATTGAGTAAAAAAAAACACACGTGCGTATTTAGTCAGCCGATATATATATATATATATAACGCCGAAACCAAATCTGTTCCGAGGTGTATAACATATAGATGTTGGATATATGCATGGCTAGATGTATGACCCTAGAATAGACTGACTTGTTGTTGCGTCAAAAACCCTCAACTAACACATGAAAGTGTGTGTGTATTGATGTAAATATTTTGTATAATATATTTAACTATTATGTGAAATTTACACGAGAGAGAGAGCAATGAGCCATATAATGACTTTAGTGGATTTATATGAATGCATATAAACGGTAAGATACCGAGAGTACAGTAGTTCTATAATATCTAATATTTATTTATATTTGATAATAAGCAATATTGTTTTGTTCTACGAAGACGTCCAATAGATTGCAAGTTATTATTTGATCATTTGACCATTTGGCGAGTTGTACGATTATGTACGTGTAGCTTTATACACTTCACCAACTTTCTGTATATTAGTGGTGACTGCTGCAATTGGTGTCCTGCTGCTTCTAGCCTCTCTGTTTATGAAATATATATATATTTGGCAGGGGTTTCCGAACTCATTCAGATTATATATACGTGAAATAATAATATTACCGTATATTCCTGGATTCATTGAGCATCAAAAGAATAAAATTGGACGCTGAAGATCTGTAAGATATCAAGCCGAATGGGGTCAGACTAGGTTGACGAAGAATGGGGATTCAGGGGTAAATACAGCAATATACACAAAACAAAAAGAAAAACGGAACAAGTAAAAACAAAAGAGAAATTGCGTTCTAAACCAAGGTATTTGTGGCATTCCATGTTCTCAGAAATTCATATTTAACTCTTTATTCATACCAAAATGATAGATCGTTCTTACTCCAATGTCTATTCTAGGGTTATTATATAATATTTGGCAGTATCAGTAGAGGGTCGGACGCCATGCTTTGACGCATAGAGTTACGGTCCTTGCCATTCTGAGTTCAAATCCCGCCGAGGTTAACTTTGCCTTTCATCCTTACAGGGTCGATAAAATAAAGTACCAGTAATGCACTGGGTAATTGCTGGCCTTGTGCCTAAAGTAGAAACAATTATAATTCAAGTGTCTTTTGTGGTTATGAAAATGGAAAAGGAAGAGAAAAGCAAGGGCTCTAGGATCACAGAAGAATGGGGGAAGGAAGGGGGAATGAGCTCTAGGCCTAGAGCGTGGCGGTATTGGGGCTGCGTCCTGCGAAATAGACCGCAAAAGCATTCCCGCAGGCAATGGCCAGCGATACTCGCTGCAACAGCCACACCACCTCGTGGAGCTCCTTTCTCAGACGGACTGCTGACGTTCCGATCTTGTGGAGGAGCTCGGCTGCATCGGGTGCAATTAAGCCTGAGGTCTCAAAAGTGACCGGTGCGAAGTGGAAGCGACCGGACACTCCCCGGGATATTATATTAAGATAAATTACAGGTGATTTAGCTTGCTGGTTCTGCTAAAACAAATGAGTAATCTAAAGAGAGTCTACTCCCAGTCAAGTTTGTATAATTATGCTTGTACATATGTTTGCTTACTTATATGTTTATATAAATGCAAATAAGAGATTATTCATTACTTGAAACCTATGATGGTTGCAATGTGAGCATCAAATTTTGATTCAGCTTGTTGCTGGCTTGACGAATTTAAGCATTTAGATAGAGGCCCTCGCGTTGCACAACAAGCCTTGGTCACTATAATAATTCGATGTAAGATCTTTTTGTATTCCTTTCCCAATTGAGATTTTAGTATATATGAAAAATCGGACATCGGCGAATTAAAACAAGACGAAGGTGTTCTCTCTGCAGTGATCGGGTTATCACGAGTATTTGGCCCACGAGCGTGCAAGAAAATGCTATGACTTCCATAATTTTCGTATATATAGATGTAATTATATTGTTTAATTCGTTTATACTTTTACCTATTCCAGCTATGCTGGGGCACTGCCCATGTGGCATATCTATCTATCTATCTATCTATCTATCTATCTATCTATCTATCTATCTATCTATCTATCTATCTATCTATCTATCTATCCATCTATCTATCTATCTATCTATCCCATTCATACACTGCCCGGGCGTCACTGACCTGTGGGGCTATGTAGAACGACTATTGTCGCGGGTGGGACCAATCCAGTTGACCACCGAGTCCATTGTCATGATCAAACCGCCACCCTCCTTCAAAAACGAAGGAGAGGCGGTTTTCCTTTGTGTGATAGCTATGGCGAAAGAGGTTGTATGGTGGACAAGGTTGAAAGGGCTGAGGTCAGACACCTTTCTCTCCGGCCAACAACTGATTCTTTTTTTCAAATACCACTTTGGAAGAAGAATCAGGATGGAGTGAGAGGTGCTGTACCCCAGCAAGTTTTATGAAAGGTGGGTGAAAGTGGCGAGAATGGCCCAAGTGAATGGGCCTTCTCTCTATATCAGCCTGTAGGTTGAGGAAAAGGAGGAGGAGAGGAAAGGAGTACAAGCTCTTCGTACTCCTGGAGATGAGGGTTGCACATTTTTTTTCGGGGGTATAAACTGTCTCCCTCTATTGGGGAAAATCGACTAACTTTTAAATTCCATCTGTGATAACATTTTACACGTTTTTATTGTATGTAAACTTCCCCCTTTGTATTTGTCCCCTTCTTTTGTACCCCTGTGGCTAATAAAGAAATATATCTATCTATCTATCTATCTATATTGTATTGTGTGTATGTGTGTATCTGTGTTTGAGTGTGCATATGGATGTTTGTAAGAATGGAGTTGGCAGATTTGTTAGAGCTTCGGATTAAATGACATTACTGTGGCTCACTGTTGGGGTTAGCAATGAATTTCAGTCTTGTGGCGTCGATAACTAAAGTCCAGTGTGGGTGTAATGGCGGAATTGATAAATGTCAGATATGCTGCTTTATGGTGTTATTTTTGCGTCAGATCATCTCGGAGATGGTCTGCCGCAACATTAACATCAGATTTGCGGGCCATCTCAGAATCAAATATATTCTCTATTCTCTGTTTGTGATTCCTTTCATTCATTAACTTATTATGCAATCCACACCTGATGATGTTGCCAGAGTTTTATGTATCCATGCCATTGAAATATATACAGTGTTTTTTTGCAACAATATATATTTAAAAGAATATTTCCAGTCCGGAATTATGTTGCTTTAATTGTATATATATATATATATATATATATATATATATATACATATGTATGTATTCATTTTACTTTTGTCCTGATAAGGAAAAATGCTGCGGCAGCGTAATTCCAAGTACATACCTTAAATGTGATATTTATTTCATATATTAATGTTTATAATGTTTATGGAAAGGTTAAATTACAGAGCATAAATATACCACACTGAATTTTAAACCGTCTCAATGTAAATACAGAAACACGCACACTCAAAAATATATATTTATTTATTTATCACCGAATTTTTTGACAATAAAAACATTAATTTAACCCTTTACCACATACATTATTCTATATATACTATTGTATTTTTGTGGTAAAGGCTTTATCTCATATATTATCTCACATAATATCGAATCTATGAGATTTTGGTGTAATTTATTTTGAGAACAATACTTTAACATCAGTATGAGCAGCCAGTTATGGCCGGTTTGAATAGAAAGAGTTTAACAAATTCTGGCCGGATATGGCCGCTTCAAATGCTAAAGGGTTAAATAATGGGGAATAAAAAGCCACCATAACGGAATAATTACACATCTCCACCCGCACGACACGAACTCACACCTATATGCTGGCTGGAAAAAACTCTGCCATTGCACCTAAATACCCTTCACATTTTCTTCTGTTATTTAATAGCCACGCATACATAGCGAAAAATAAACAAACGAATGAAATTAGAAACGTTGAATGAAATTTGAAATTTATGAGAAAGTTAGAAAATTCATCATTTACTAGGGAATAAAGGTCCTAGGTTAGGACACCTTAAAGGTAAAAACGGACATTAGCACCTGCTAACGTGCTATGTATGTATGTATGTACGTATATATGTATGTGTATATGTGTGTATGTATATATGTATATACATGTGTATATGCGTATATATATATATGTATATATATGTATATATGTATATATGCGCGGGGACATAGTAATAATCGGGCTGGATACCCAATCGCGCGGTTAAACCACTGGGAGTGAAGGACCCCTAGCCTTTGTCAGGGCATTCTTCTAGGAGAAGGCAACTCAGGAAACTTGGATAACTCCGACATAAAACCTGCGGCTCAGTAGTTACCGATGATGTTGATCTTTTCTTCGTTTCGGGTTATAGCTACGGACGCTCAGAGAGTGGGATTGGCTCAGTGCACAGTCTTTCCTCACTCTAAAAAAAATTTTCACGCACAGGCATTACACGATAGCATTAATTGATAATTATTAATAATGGCATATCGTGCAATGGCCATACTCGACAACGAGGGCGCAGCCATCATGTATATATGTATGTATGTATGTATTTATGTATATATATGTATGTATGTATGTATTTATGTATGTATGTTAGCATGGACCGGTAAGAGCTGGAGAGGTAGGTGACCGTTGTGACATACGGAATTTCTTGGACGGTATAAACATGGCGGATCCCATCGCTCTACAGGACAGGACAGGAGCACAACCGATTTCTCCCAGAATAGGTAAAAGAATGATTTAGAGGAAAAATTGTTCCCAGCATTGGACGAGTGCGATTTTACCAAGGGGTAAAGTGACCGCAGTGGGATTTTAACACTGTCCGGAATGAATAACACGCACACGCACACACACATATACGCACGCACACACACACACACACACACACACACACACACACACACACACACACACACACACACACACACACACACACACACACACACACACACACACACACACACACACACACATACACACACACACATATATATATATATATATATAAGGAGAAAAGATGAAATCGAAAATGCAACTGGAATCTTTTTTTATAAAAATATATATTTATTTGGTTCCTTTACCGGTTTCGCAGTTCTTCTGCTTTTCAAAAGTAGAGTTGAGATGTGAGAAAAACCACATACCCTCCATCTCAATTCTACTTTTGAAAAGAGGAACTGCGAAACCGGTAAATGAACCAAATAAATATATATTTTTATAAAAAAAGATTCCAGTTGCATTTTCGATTTCATCTTATTTCCTCACACACACACACACACACACACACACACACACACACACACACACACACACACACATATATATATATATATATATATATACATATATATATCAATATGGATTCTGTAAAAACCATTACTCACCAGAGTACTCTATATTTGGAGGAGTAGAGTATGGTTATATGAAAGAGCCGTTTCAACAGCTAGTTCCATTTAAACACACACACATACAAACATACATACATATATATATATATATATATATACATACAGGGTGTTCCCCCAAAATGGATACACACTTCGATTACCTGTACAAGCAATATTCATTAGAATGAGATTGAAGTGTGTACATGTATGTATCCTATATATGTATGTATCTATGTATGTATGTATGTATGTATGTATGTATGTATGTATGTATGTATGTATGTATGTATGTATGTATGTATGTATGTATGTATGTATGTATGTATTGCTCACTATAAAAGCTTCACGGCACAGGCGTTGCTTTATATCTGGAGATCTATCTGCACTTGTCGTCACATGGTACTATGGGCCCAGCACTATGTGTCAATAATTGTCACAAGTGTAGTGTTTGTACCAGAGTTTTCAAGCCGCGGGCTGGACTAAAAAGTCACACTCGTTCAGCGCATAGGTAGGGGTTCTCCTACATGGATATAAAGTAGTGGCCGTACTCGAAAACGAGTTGGCAGCTACCATGTATGTATGTATGTATGTATGTATGTATGTATGTATGTATGTATGTATGTATGTATGTATGTATGTATGTCTCATGGTCGGGTCGTTGGCGACTAAACTGGAAACCTGTCTCATGGTCGGGTCGTTGGCGACTAAACTGGCAACCCCACCAAGGTTTCTTGGTGAGGAGGGTGACTTTGGACATCCTGCAGGACTAAAAACAAAATCTGTCAAAAGGAAAAGGAGCTCTTAATACTCAATGGCCATCCAAAATCACCGGGAGAGATTACCCCTTAGCCTTTGTCAAGGCAGAATTCTAGGAGAAGGAAAACTCTGAT
>OZ024744.1:87264439-87271939 GCA_964016885.1 Eledone cirrhosa
AGTTTGCCGATTTGGACCATTCAAACAGGAAATCTTAATTAGTCCCCGAAGAAAAGTTTTTGACGTATTTATCTTATCTGCCTTTGTATTTTACTGTTTCTAGTCACAATATTCGAGCGTTGCTTTCTTGGCACCAAGATCAAACGTACTTGTTGTATTTATTTATCTATTTATTTGTTTATTTGTTTATTTATTATTTTGGCAAGAAATACAATGTGCATTTTGAAATTGCCAGACTGGAAATTGGTTACCAAGCTAGGTTCTGATTGCTTTAGATAATTAAGGCATAATATATTGATTCTTTTAGTTCGAAGATTAAATTATGCCAAAGGGAATTAGCCCATTCTTATATTATTGATTGTAGCCGACAGAATGCACAGCTTTTGTGAAGTTAATTTCTGAAATATTAAATATTTCAGATGAAAATACCAGGAGATCTTGATTTCACTTTTATTCCCAATATTCTATACGAAACTAATTGTTGTTTTTGAAGACAGTGATTTGTATACGTTTAGCCAATCGAACATGATATCAAGTCATAACTTCTTATGGAGGTTGAGTTCCAGACAGAGAGATGATTACATGTATTTTTTGCTATTCCAGATATTAGTTTGGGGTTTGTATTTTGAAAAACTGTTTGCACAAGTAGAGAAGGGTAGAAGCCATAACGCTGTTTAGAGATTTAGAAACAATGGGAGAAATGTATATTTAAAAAAGACACCTGGTATGAAAACTTGCATAAGCAGGAATCTCATTAAAAGCACCCAAAAGCTGTGTGACAATGTTTAACAAGCGACGGATTAATTCAATAACCCCAAGTATGCAACAGAGGAATTTCAGCACAGAAAAGAAACGAGCAAGAACAAACAACGCAAAACATCTCCTTCAAAAATTCAGCATATTTAACCATCGAGCCAATTTCTAGATAGCTCAAAAGCGCTTTTGATCGTCGTATATATATATATATATATATATATATATATATATATATATACACACACACACATATATATATGTATATACAGATACAGTTCATCTTGTATTATGGTGTAAGTGGCTGAGTATTCCACAAATACGTGTGCCTTTAAAGTAATTCTCAGAAAGATTTGCCCTAACAGTGTGACAAGGCTTGGCTGGGCGTTTCAATTACGGGTTTAGCCATCTTTTATTAGAGTATAATGATTTATTTTAGGCGTTTCGCAGACATGCGTACCCTTAACGTAGTTCTCAGGAAGATCCGACGTAACACAATGTGTGGGAAAGCTGGAACTTAGAATTGCAAGTACAGACCGTCACACGGCCTTCCAATCAATTTCCACCCACCCAATTTGAATTACAAATCATGGGTCTACCTAAAGCTAAGGTAAAAGTTGCTTGTTTAAAATGGCGTGCATTGGGATCATATGCTGCCGTCCATACTGTACGGCATAATAACGTCATCAATTTTTCATATCAGGTGCAGTCATTCTAGCCGTTTTGGCAGTTAGTATCATGTGTGTATACGCATACACGCACCTATACAAACACACGCACGCACACACACCCATATATATGAGTGTGCGTATGTTCATGTAAATCTCTGTATTTATATATATATATGTATATATATATACATATATAAATACATATATATATATATATATGTGTGTGTGTATTTATATATATATATGTATATATGTGTATATATGTATATATATATATATATGTATACACACACACATATATATATGTGTGTGTGTGTGTGTGTGTGTGTGTATATATATATGAGTGTGTGTATGTTTATGTAAATCTCTGTATTTATATATATATATGTATATATATATACATACATATATATATATATAAATACATATATATATATATATAAATACATATATATATGTGTGTGTGTGTGTGTATATATGTATATGTATGTATAAACACACACACACTCACACACACACACACACATATATATATATATATATATATATATATATATATATATATATATATATGTGTGTGTGTGTGTGTGTGTGTGTGTGTGTATATAATGCAGGAACAGAGAGATGAAGAGATATATAGATAGATAGATAAAAAGAGAAAGAGAGAGAACAAGTTATATCGTCTGCTAACCCAAACGAGAAAGCAAACAACGATGAATAACTTCCTAGATAGTAGTCGATTGTTGTGTATGCAGACAGCTGGCCGAATAAATGTATACAGTGGGACAATGAGCTGGCCGTGTCACCTCTTGACCGCAGCCAGTTTTACAAAGCCGTGTCTCACTCATTACTGACAAGCTAAAGGCGGGTGTTTGGTTTAAACAGGTTATTATTACGCGGCGAAAACGACATAGAAAGAGCCTATATTTATTCACACCTCTCGAATAGCTGACCCTGACATATACACTATTTTGTATTCTATTTTAGAGGGTAATTTAAACAACTGTGTAACAAAAGTCACCTAGCTTTATTATGTGTATATCTGTCCACACATAGACACATACACACACTCACACACGTACGTACAGTGTGTGTGTGTGTCTGTGTGTGAGTGTGTGAGACAGGCGGAGTATGTGTTGCGTGAGAGAAGGAGAAAAGAGATGAGATTTTTTTTTTTTTTTTTTCTTTTCTGTTCAGCATTTTGTTACGCGTTTGTTTGGAGCCATATTTACAGTCTCCGGGGTGGATAGCCAACACGGCATATCCACCCTCTGGTCGATCTGTAAAAGTTATTACAGTATCATCAAGTATCTTCAAACTCCATGTTTCCGTTGGTATCGGTATTGGTATTGAAAAAAACTTAGTGTTACCTATATACACAGTTAGATATATACCTTGATAATAATTGTTTCTACTTGTGGGACAAGGCCAACAAATAACCAGTACATTACTGGTACTTTATTTTATCGACCCCGTAAGGATGAAAGTTAACCTCTTTCTAGTATAGGCACAAGGCAAGCAATGTTGGGGGAAGGAAAAGTCGATTAAATCGACGTCAGTTGATTACTGGTGCTTTACTCTGTCGACCCCGTAAGGATGAAAGGCAAAGCTAACCTCGATCGGATTTGAACACAGAACGGAAAGGGCCATAACTCTATGCCGCAAAGCATGCTGTCTGACACTTCCGATACTGCCAATCCACCGCCCTCTACCTTGAAAATGATAAGATTTCGAACAACAAAGCTATGTTGTATGGAAACAATAAATGGAATATATGTTTGTATGTCTGAATGAATAAATGTGTATATATGTATGTGTGTGTGTATGTTTGTATGTACGTTAGTGTATTTGTGTATATGTGTATGTAGGTATGTGTGTATGTACGTATATATATATATATATACATCTATGTATGAAAATATGTATATGTATATTATACATTGATATATATATATATGTTTGTATAATCATAAATGTTTCTACTTTTTGGCACAAGGCCAGCAATTATCCCAGTGCATTACTGGTACTTTATTTTATCGACCCCCCCCCCCTATGGATGAAAGGCAAAGTGAACCTCGGCGGGATTTTAACTCAGACTATAAAGGGGCGTAACTCTATGCTGCAAAGCATGGCGTCCGACCTTCTACCGATACTGCCAATCCACCATAATTATCCATAATTATATGTGTGTTTGTATGTATATGTATATGTATATGTATATGTACATACACACACACTCACATATATATATATACATATATATATGTGAGTGTGTGTGTGTAAGTGTGTACGTATAAGTTAAGAGTATGGTGATAGCACAGGATTACGTGCGTCTGCTCGCTTATACACACACACACACACATTGAAGAAGCGAGGATGTGAGAGACAGAAAGAAGGGGAGGGAGAAGAAATAATTGTTTCTACTTTTGGCACAAGGCCAGCAATTATCTCAGTACATTACTGGTACTTTATTTATCGACCCCGTAAGGATGAAAGGCAAAGTTAAAGAAATAATGAGTTGCATGTAGATTGGCAGTATCGGTTGAGAGTCGGACGCCATGTTTTGAAGCAAAGAGTTATGGCCCTTTATGATCTGAATTCAAATTCCGCCGAGGTTAACTTTGCCTTTCATCCTTACCGAGTTGATAAAATAAAATACTAGTAATGCACTGGGGTAATTGCTGGCCTTGTGCCAAAAGTAGAAACAATTATATATATTTCATAGGATGGTGGATTGACAGTATCAGTAGAACGTCGGACACCATACTTTGCATGTATAGAGTTACGGCCCTTTCTGATTCAAACCTGAGTTCAAATCCCGCCGAGGTTAACTTTCTTTGCCTTTCAAACTTACGGGGTCGATAAAATAAAATACCAGTCAAGCACTAAGGTCGATTTAATCGACGTCCACCCCCCCCACCCCCCAAAAAAAAAATTGCTGGCCTTCTGCCTATATAAGAAAGTATTATACATATTTCATAATTTTCATATCAGATAACATAAGTTTGAATCGGTACACACGGTCCTCAGTATCTCCCAGACAGACATCCTCAGTATCAGGAAAAACTAAGGAAAGCATCAATCATTTTCACTATCACTTGTTTAATTAGAATCAAATGCAGTCACTAATATAAGTACGTTGACATATTTTATAAACAGGCTTTGACAGAGAGACATACGATATTGTTTATTATGTTATTTTTGTGCGTACAATGAGAATAATAATGTTTTTTTTTCGGTTCTATAAGCTTTAAACGACGAGGTTTATAAACTGCAGTTGAACTTACATTACACAGAGAGAGTGGGTGGGTCTGGGTGAGAATGTGTGCGTATCTAAATATGTGCATATATGTGTACATTTATATACATACTACATACCTATATATATATATATATATATATATATATATATATATATTATGCGTGTGTAATTAATACACGCATACATTTATTTTTTTAAAATTAATTGAGTTCTTAACACGCAGGATTGATAATGTTTTTTGAAAAAAACTAATTAACCCACGTGTATATTATTTTACTTTCTTGTGACTCGCGATTGCCTCCCTTTTCCGCTTCGTGACGCTATGATATTTCCTCAGTCTAAAGACTGCTGGGAGAAAAACCACAGACCCTCCATCTCAACTCACCTTTTGAAAAGCAGAAGAACTGCGAAACCGGTAAAGGAACCAAATAAATATATATATTTAAAAAAAAAATAAGACTCCAGTTGCATTTTCGATTTCATCTCTTTTTCTTTATATATATATATATATATATATATATATATATATATATAAGAACGAGTAGGACCCCGACGGCTGAGCTCAAACCGTTTCGACGGCTAATTCGTCCATATATATATATATATATATATTTCGTTTCTGAATTTGTTTAGCAAGATTCTTTATCTGAAAACGTGTGTTGAAACCGGTATTGTTATACTTTGGGACGGTCATGTTGCCAATAAGAAACACACGCACCAGTTGTTTAACTTCAATTTATTATAAATTAAATTCATAAATTTAGGAATTTATAAATTTCCGGTTGGTTGGTTGGTTCCACAACCAGACGATTGTTCATATATTATCAAAGTTCTTTCGTCACACATTCTGTGACCTCTTCAGTGACTGGGGATTCTTTTCTTTGTTTTGTGCCTCTTCTTTGTTCTGTCCTACGCCATCTTGTTTTTGTGTGTGTTGTGTGCTTAGTTTGCGCATGTGTTACATCCGGGTGTCTGTGTGTTTATATTTGTTTATTTATTTGTTTATTTACATGTTACTGGTTGGTCGTTTGTTCTATATATATAACAAAGAATATGAATGAATATATATACGGGTGTTAGTTGTTGGGTATATATTTTGTATACGCTAGGGCCATGGGGTGGCATACGCCTGGGGTGATTCTGACAGAGAGAGGGACAGAGTGGATGAACGGGTGGAGGGAAGGAAACAAGCGTCCATTGTCTGGCTTGTGCACTTAATGTTCGGCAAGGTGAACTGAACACACACGTGCTTTTCCTACAATTTTTTTTCCTCTTCTCACTTTCCTCTTTAATTATATTATTTCTCTTATTTTCTATTCCGAAGAAGAACCAACGTCCGAAACGTTAAGTCTCTTTTAAAAGTATGCCAATTTTTTCCTACTATAAAAATCTTTAAACTAATGTATATCTCACTTTAAATGTATCAATTGGTGTGTTGTTACTTTTCGCATACATACATAGTGGCTGTGCCCTCGTTATCGAGGATGGCCATTGCACGATATACCATTATTAATAATTATTAATTGATTCTATAGTGTAATACCTGTGCGCGAAGATATTTTTTAAAGTGAGGAAAGACTGTGCACACACACACACACACACACACACACACACACACACACACACACACACACACACACACACACACACACACACATATATATATATATATATAGTAATAACAATAAATTTGAAGACTAAAATCCAAAGAGGACTCGATAATGGTAAATATATATATATATATATATGTATATATATATATATATATATATATATATATATATATATATGTATGTATGTATGTATGTATGTATGTATATATGTACATATATATATATATATATATATATATATATAGTTATGTAATAAACAACATAAGATAATTTTTTCATTTACCAGTGGTTTCTTGAAAGCAACCAAAATTGCTTTCATTAATCAGAATGAAAAAATCCTGGTGTCTTTATTGACAGTGGATTTGAAAAACTAAAATATAACAGATATGAAAATGACAGTGGAGGAAACAAAAGGAGGGGGGGGGAATAAATAAGAATATATAACAACACACACACACATATACACACATATAATCATATATATATATACATATATACACGCATATATCATTTTTCATCATTTTACGTCCGCTTTTCCCTGATTACAAGGGTGGGACAGGAACTGATTCTGGTTCGATTTCTACAGCTGGATGTCTTTCCTAACACCAACCTCATTTACAATGAGTGCTGGGTGCTTTTTTCCCGTGGCACCTCCACGACCACTTTACAGTGGTATGATAGGGACCTCAGTCCTATCATCTCATTTCTACAGCTGAGTAAACTGGAGCAATGTGAAATAAAGTGTCTTGCTCAAGGAAACAACACATCACCCGGTCTGAGAATTGAACTCACAACCTTTCGACTGCAAGGCCAATGCTCTAATCACTAAGCCATGTTCCTCCAGCATATATATACACAGAGACACATATACACACACACATATATATATATATATATATATACATACATAAACACACCAACACACACACACATATATATATATATATATATATATATATATATACACACACATATATATACATATATACACATGTATATATATACATGCACACACACACACACATATATATATATATATATATATATATATACATACACATACATATATACATACATACAAACACACATACATACACACATATATACACACATGCATACGTACTCACATATGTGTACATATGCGTGTATATATGTATATATATATATATATATGTGTGTGTATATGTGAGTGTGTGTGCGT
>OZ024744.1:87286939-87294439 GCA_964016885.1 Eledone cirrhosa
ACTTGCCTTGTCACCGGAATTTTTCAAAATTTATTATGACAATATCGCAATATACCAAAATGCATGATGATAATATCCCAAATGTATTTAGACTTCCAATTCTACGCTCAAGATGAATTTTTATCGAAAAATGTAACTGATGAAAATCGCTATTGAAGGCTTTCATATATATATATATATATATATATATATATATATATATATATATATATATATATATATATATATATATATGTGTGTGTGTGTGTGTGTGTGTGCGTATGTATGTATGGAGTGAAGGACTCCTAGCCTTTGTCAGGGTATTCTTCTAGGAGAAGGCAACTTACGAAGGTAGTTACCGATGATGTTGATCTTTTCTTCTTCTCGGATTACAGCTCCTGTCGCTCAGAGAGTGGGATTGGCTCAGTGCACACTATTTCCACAGGCATTGCACGATAGCATTAATTGATAATTTTTGATAATGTTATATTGTGCAAAGGCCAAACTCGATATATATATATATGTATATATATATGTGTGTGTGTGGGGGGGGGGGGGTATTGAGTGTATTTGAATGGATGAATGTGTTAATCCATTGTTTTGCGATCGCATGCGCGAGCAACATTCCCGATGAGCAATCGATACCAGTTACGCTTCAATATGATATTCACATCAACATTCTAGTTAGAACTCAGAACCATATGTATCTCTCTCTCTCCCTCTCTCTCTCACTCTCTCTCTCCCTCTCTCATTCTCACTCTCACTCTCACTCTCCCTCTCTCTCCTTCTCTCTCTCTCTCTCTCTCTCTCTCTCTCTCTCTCTCTCTCTCTCTCTCTCTCTCTCTCTCTGTATATATATATATATAGTAATACTAATAAACGTGAAGACTAAAATCCAAAGAGGGCTCGATAAGGATAAATATATATCAAGTATATAAGAACCCTAGAACAAATATTTATTAAAATAACAGATTAAAGTTTAAGCAAAGAATCGCTGCTTTCACCCTTAACGGGTTATTCTGAAACTCAGAAGATTCCGTTAAGGGTGAAAGCAGCGATTCTTTGCTTAAACTTTAATCAGTTATTTTAATAAATAAATAAATAAATATATATATATATATTGTTATACTTTGGGAGGGTCATGTTGCCAATAATTCAGAAACCAAATATACATATATATATATATATATATATATATATATATATATATATATATATATATATATATATATATATATATATATATATGTAGAATGTGCATCTGAGTTTGTGTGCGGGTATGCGAAATGTAAATGAAAAAACTATACAAGTTGTGACAAAATACAATGAAGATATATAAGAGTTTAACGCTTGATATAGTAGAAAAAAAAAGATTAATGATTCGGGCGTTAATCCGGCATCATATATACATATATACGCACATGCACGCGTATTTATATATACATATATATATATGAACTTCGAATGAATCACTTATTTCGGCACATTTTACCCTTTCCTTGTCTAAATCTCTTTCACTGTGTCTTTCAGTATTCATTCATCCACAAATTGTGAACAAGCAAACAGATTCGTACAACTGCGAACATATATACTGAACTAAACTGTGTAGGCGTATATATACATGTGTGTGCATATGGGTATGTGTATGTTTATATATATATATATATATATATATATATATATATATATATATAACGAATGAGAGGTGGTAAGGAATCAGATGGACCATAATGCACCAGAGTACTCAATACTTAGGGTAGTAGAGTGGGTAATAGGAAAAAGTATGACCCCGACGGCAGAGCTCAAGCCGTTTCGACGGCTATTTCTGTACTAAATTAGAATTTTTAGCCTGGTAAATATATAGCCGAAGTTCCACTTGACAAGTTCGGCTATTTATTTACCAGGCTAAAAATTCTAATTTAGTCCAGAAATAGCCGTCGAAACAGCTTGAGGTCTGCCGTCGGGGTCATACTTTTTTCTATATATATATTTAATATAGAAAAGCTTCTACAGAACTAGAACTGTTTCATTCGTGAGAAATCATCAGGAATCTGATGATTTCTCACGAATGAAACAGTTCTAGTCCTGTAGAAGCGTTTCTATATTAAACATTTATACTCTGCTATGTATTGAGTACCTTACTTACTGTGGTTACTCCCGATTGAACCCGGAATAACTTATATATATACATACATACATGTACGCAGACGCACACACCCCTACGCACACACACACACACACCATAACACGCGTATAGAGACTAACTTACCCTCTTCCTAAGCCAACGTCTGTATCATACACTCCTTTACATTTGAAAAAAAACACACACATACATACAGATAATCAACTGCATTAAAAAAAGCACATTGAAAAGCATAACGGAATAACTGTTTATCGAAGATACTGTAAAAGAAAAAGAACCCATTTTCTTTTCTTCCCTCAAAATACCCAGATCATCGAATTTGAATAGATATTTACATGATAGGTGGGTATGTCTATATTGATTGACAGGGGCAGATAGGTGTGTCTTGGTCGTGTGTACAATTATGTGAATACATAGGTACATATCACATAAATGCATATGTTTATGTGTCACGAGTGTATATGTGTGTGTATATGTATGTGTATACATGTAAGTATATAATATATATGAATATACACTTATATACGAATATAGGCATCTATATATATATATATATATATATATATATATATATATATATATATATATATATATAAGTATGTATGTTTGTATGTATAGGTGTGTAAGTGTGTGTGAAAAGTCAACAAAGAAAATACAGCACAGATCAATAGAGTACAAAGTTTAATGACTGATATAGTAGTGTAAGACGTTTAATATTTCGGGCATTTGTCCTTCTTCGGAAGATAGAATAAGAGATAAAACAGGACATAAAAGGATACGCAGGTGTCTGTGTGTGTGTGGAGGCGGGAGGGGGGCAGGTAGTTACTGTAACTAACGAGTAACGTACAACCAACCTCCTTGTTTACCCAATACAGACGCTGCTGTATCATTCTGTAATATATATATATATATATATATATATATATATATATATATATATATATATATATATAGTTATGTAATATATATATATATATAATATATATATATATATATATATATATATATAGTATATATATATATATATATATATATATAGTTATGTAATATATATATATATTCTCCCGTCCATTCTATTCCCATCTCATTTCCCGTCGCAATTCTATTTAATTGAAGATGAGAGATTCTGGGTTGGCTCTTCCTGTTGGCCGAATAATTTAGCATACCGTACTGTACCTCCGTAAAAGATGTGCTGCGTGTGCATATGAATATGGATACTGGTTTCAACCTAAAAAGGCCTGAAACCAGATGACTTCCAGCGACCAAGTGATTAGAAAATACAGCCCTGTGTTTCGTACACTTTGTCGCTTCATTCTATTGACCTTAGCCACGCGAGACACCTTTTCACATTGATATGTATTTAAACTTTACACCACATGCGTTCTCTGTTCTCTCCTCTTTTTTTTCTTTCTCTCAATTACTTTCTCTCTGCTCGTTGTGTCTGTCTATATAGAACTTCCGTCCAAACGAATAATTATTTTTATAATGTTTTGTATATTCTCTGTCTTTTCCAGCTTCATTTTCTCACTTCGCCTTCTGTGAGTACTTTCACTTCTTAGCTAATATGTTGGGAATTGTTTCTATTTCTTTTTTTCCAGTTGCAGTTCATTGGTTTGTAGCAAATTTTATTTTATTTGTAAATAGTCGAAAGATCGATCTTCCTGTTTTGTGTCCATTTGATACTTCCCCATGTGCATCGAAACCACGAAGAGCTCCAGCAATCGATTGATGAGAAGGCACTGGACTGTGTTTCGTCAATTTTCCCGTTGTCTTCGCCCACTTATTTGTATACATTTTGTATGTTCTTAGCCACGCGGGACACTTTTTCAAATTGTTGTGTGTGTGTGTATATATATATATATATATATATATATATATATGTAGGAGTGGTAACACAACACTTAGTTCAACATACCGAGAACAATTGTTTCACCTTAGCCTCGGTATGGTGGACTAACTGTTGTGTTACCACTTCTACCTAACCACCACAGATATTGCCTTCCAGTGTTCTACACACACACACACACACACACACACACACACACACACACATATATATATATATATATATGAATAAATGTACGAGTAAAATTAGTTTGTGTAGATAAGTGTACAAACAAAAATAAAACAAGTAACATTGCCTACCAATGTATTTTTCTCAATATGGTCCTTGTATATTACGGTAATATATATATATAATTGTTTCTACTTTAGGCACAAGGCCAGCAATTACGCCAGTGTATTACTGGTAATGAAATATATGGAGAATAGAAATGGCTGTGTAGTTGTTATTTAAGGTAACTTAAAATGAAGTGGGTATACGAAGAAAGCAAGAAGGGCAGGGGAGGAGTTCCTCATCAGTTGTCTACTGGGGGTGTAGGATATTTCTACGCTTTAAAGACAAGATACCACTTCACCCCAGGGCGTCAATAACTGGATTATTTATTGGGAAAACGAAGGAAGGAGGGAAAGAAACCAAAAGGGAAGAAAAGAGAAACAAATACTGTATATATATATATATATATATATATATATATATATATATATATATATATATATATATATATATATATATATATATATATATATATGTGTGTGTGTGTGTGTGTGTGTGTGTGTAGTTTTCATTGTGTCTATAAAAGGTAAACATAAATAACAACACAATCGGTACAGTATATGGACGAATATATTAGTTTAACGCTTGAAGTAGTTGGAAGAGGGTCTTAACGTTTCGGTCGATAGTCCTTCATCGGAAGAAATTAGAAAGATTGAAGAGATGGGCAAGGTCGAATCGGAAAAAATGCTGCTATCTCTTGGAAAACTGTTGATGCTGGCGTTTCGTGTATGATATATGTTTTTTAGGAAAGTGATACATATATATACATATGTGTGTGTATATATATATATATATATAAATTAATTGTGTGCTAATATTAATATACTAATATATATTTTGCTTTACTATTTATTCTTTCTTTTTTTGTGATGTAGGTAGAATACAGTAATTAGGATTGTTTTTCCTTTAAAGTAAATTTTTGCTATTAACTAAAGATTTTCCACTACATACAAACACATTTATGGCTTTACTCTTCTTCGGTGTAATTTTGTGGATATTTCTTATATTCTCTAATATTAAAATCTGAAGATCAAAAGATTTAGCTGACATGTTGTCTTCACTGTGAAAAAAACAAAACAAAATAAAACATACTACACTCATCATATAATTTCGTGTTTGATTGTCTTTCCTCTCCCTTCTCTCTCTCTCTCTCTCTCTCTCTCTCTGTATATAGTATATAACACACATACATACACACACACACACACACACACACATACACACACACACACACACACACACACACACACACACACACACACACACACACACACACATACATATATATATACCCATATATATATATATATATATATACACAAACATATGTGACTGCGTCTGTCAGTCAGTTGTGCTCATTTTCATATTTTACATTGATTGGAAACTCACGCACATTTTATCTATTTCTCTCTTCTTCTTTCTTTCTTCCTTCCTTCTTTCTCCCCCCTCTCTCCTTCTAGCTATCTCTCTCTGTCTCCCTCTCTCTCTTTCTGCACTATCAGAATGCTATTCTGACCTATTTTTGTCCACTCCATTTCAACAGTCGAACTTCGTTTCCTGATATACAGCTCTAGTGTTAATATAACTTATATTTGTCTTTCTCCACATCTTAACTGAACGAGACGAAAAGTTATTTTTCTTTCAGTGATGTTCCACCTGCAGACATGGGGCACGTACTTTTACATTCGAAATATTCTATTCGTTTTATTCCTATTGGTTTTCTTTGCAGTAACCATGTGTTTTGTATAGACAATTTCGATTTATACCTCGTCTTTATATTTTTGACACAGATCTGTTTCCTTATATCGAAAGACGCTCGCATCCAGTATATTTATCTCTTGTTTTGGGCCTATTCGCTACTAGCTCTAGCAACAGATGCAGCTTTATGTGCAGTATTTACCATATGCATCGGAACATCGAAATCGAAATGTTAGGTTACCTACAATCAGTGGCTAAAAAAACTAACATTGTTCTCCGTTTGGCTGTCATACCTATTTTTGTTCATGTGGTACATATTTTGATGTGTGTATATATATATATATATATATATATATATACATATATATATATATATATATATATATATATATATATATATATATATATATATATATATATATATATATATATATATATAACAGAGTTTTGTAGCTTGCTAGAAGCATTGTTTAATAGGAAACACAGATTTAAATTTTGAAGACCAACACAATGCGTATGAAGAACGTTAAATTGCCAAGATAGCAAAAGGATCTTACACTAGCAAATTTAACGATATATATATATATTTGTATATACTACGTGTATGTATTTGTTTTGCAAGATGTCTAGTTTAATAACTAGATAGTTCTTTATTTGTTGATTGTCTAAGTTCTTTCGCCACGCATTCTGTGATCTCCTCAGTAACTATTTTTGTTGTTTTTGTCTCTCTCCTTTCTTGTCTCCTACACCATCATCTTGTACACACACACACACACACACACACACACACACACACACACACACACACACACACACACACACACATACACACACACACACACACATACATACATACACATACACATACACATACACATACACATACACATACACATACACATACACATACACATACACATACACATACACACACACATACACATATATATATATTTATATATACTTGTATATACACAATTGTAAGAATGTCAATCAACTCTCAATATGTTAGTGAATGGGATGGAGATTACTCAATACATGTTCAAGGGTATATGGTCTGTTTAAACTGAATTCTCGCAAACATGCATTATTTTCTGTCTGCAATTCTACAAAATATCTAATAGTCTCTGGGTTTCCTGCCTAATTTCCTGCCTTAGTCAATTGTTGGTGCGCATGCTTAAACTTAGTTCTTCATCAGCCCTTTATGCTTGTGTGAGTTTTGTTATATACACCTTTCTGTATGTGTGTCAGAATAAGAATTTATACAATGCGCATAATTTGTATTATATTGCTTACATATATGTACATTTGACTATATATGTATATTTGAAAAATTGTTTGAATTTTACTTGTTCCACTTATCTCAATTTTATAGTTCTGGTATGTCAAATCAATACCATAGAACAACAACTGTATCATAGACACCCTATATATTTCCAAGGGTACTTAGTACCTGTGGTAATATTGATCTCCTTTTTATATATTTTCCTATGTGTAGAGAAAAAATCCGTTGTTTACCTAGCTGCTATTTTTAGTGGCGTGATAGACAACACGTCTATGTTTA
>OZ024744.1:87296939-87301939 GCA_964016885.1 Eledone cirrhosa
ATAGTGTTGATTGTGGTGTGGTGGTGGTGGTGGTGATGGTGGTGGTGATAGTGTTGATGGCGGTGGTGGTGGTGGAGGTGATGATAGTGTTGATGGTGGTGGGCTGGGGTGGTGGTGGTGGTGGTGGTGACGAAAGTGATGATGATGGTGGTGGAACTGATGATAGTGTTGATGGTGGTGGTGGTGGTGGAGGTGATGGTGGTGGTGGTCGTGGTGATGATAGTGTTGATGATGGTGGGGTTGGGGTTGACGACAGTGTTGATGATGGTGGTGGGGGTGTGGAGGTGGTGACGATAGTGTTGATGTTGGTGGTGGTGGTGGTGGTGGAGGTGGTGATAGTGTTGAAGGTGGTGGGGTGTGGATGGAGGTGACGATAGTGTTGATGATGGTGGTGGTGGTGGAGGTGATGATAGTGCTGATGGTGGTGGTGGTGGTGGCGGCGGCGGCAGAATTAATGTGAATGGCTGTAGTAGTAGTTCTGGCGAGGTGTTAGGCGGGGGAGCAGTAGTGATGATCTTTAAGTGTCCGAGTATGTTGTGGCGCTGATCGTAATTATGGTGATGATGGTGATAGTGGTGGTCGTGGTGGTGATAGTGGTGGTGGTGGTGGTGATAGTGGTGGTGGTGATGGTGGTGGTGGTGATGATGGTGATGGTGGTGGTGGTGATGTTGGTGGTGATGTTGGTGGTGATGTTGGTGGTGATGTTGGTGGTGATGATGATGTTGATGATGTTGGTGGTGATGATGTTGATGATGGTGATGATGTTGATGATGGGGGTGCTGGTGGTAATTATAGTGGTGCAGATGATGTTAATAATGATGATGATGATGATGATGGTGATGATAGTGATGGTGATGTTGATTATCATCATCATCATCATCATCATCATCGTCGTTCGTACGTATTTTTTCTATTAACGATTTAACCGTAACATGTTTTCTTTTGGCTTTTCTTTTTTTTTTTGTTATTTCCCTTCAAAATAAGATATTCCAGTTTTTCTTTCCTTCATTCTTTCATTCTTCCGTTCCTTTTTAATTACATCGCAATTTTAGAATGCATCTGCCTCACATTTGTGTGTGTGTGTGTGCGCGTGTGTTTGTGTGTGTATATGTGTGTGCGTGTGTGTCTCGCTCTCTGTGTGTATTGGTTACTCTAACATAGTATATAAATAGGTAGACATGCTACCGCAATCGGTTGTTATATTCAACGGTTAAGTTCGGAGGACGTAGAGAACTATATGTACACACGAACTATATGTACACACGCACACACACATACACACACATGCGCGAGCGCGCACACACACATATATATATGTATATATATATATATATATATATATATATATATATATATATATATATATATATAAACATGAGAAGAAAGAAGAATACTGCGTGGTTGCACATGAGTTACATTTGATAAAATAGTCCTTCGTCAGTGATTTTCCAATGCGTGTGTATGTCTGTATGGGTGTATGCGTGAATCCCGGGTTCAATCTGGGGTAACCACAGTAAGTAAGGTACCACTCAATACATTAGTAGAGTGTATACAACAAAATGTAATATAGAAATGGCTTCTACAGGACTAGAACTGTTTCATTCAAAGGAAATTACCAGGAAAGCTCTCCTTTGAATAAAACAGTTCTAGTCCTGTAGAAGCCATTTCTGTATTAAGTTTTGTTTTATATATATATATATATATATATATATATATATATATATATATATATATATATATATATATATATATATATATATATATATATATATACATATATATATATTCTTTTACTTGCCAGTGGTCACAATGAGGCACCACTAGGAACAGATTTAGTCATTAATATCCACGCTAGTATATATTTTTTCGAGTCTGGTATTTTTCATTTTATTGATACTTTTTCGATGAACGTTAGAATAGTTGATATAAACAAATTGAAAACGGAAACAGACCTATGGACGCGCATGCGTACACGTACACACACGTACACACACACACACACACACACACACACACACACACACACACATACACAAATACATACATATATAAATTCATACATACATGAGGATTGCAGCGTTTTCACAAATGTTTGCCGTTTCGTATTGTCATCCCATCTTCGTCCACGACTTCGTAGATGACTTATGTAGGCCAGCTGTAGATCTGCATGGGGACAAAGGAGAGTTGTGCTTTCCACAGGACCGGTGGTCTCACCCTGTGGGACACAATCTTTATGTGCACCATGTGTTTTTTTTTTTCCCGAACTCGTTCTACATACAGATACACAAATACATACAAGCATAGATACATACATATGCCGATCCGCTTGGACCAAAGTACAACTGAACTTAGATATGTAGAAAAAAAAACGCAGCTCCCTAATTCATAGACTACAAATTGTTGCGATAGCTGGCACCTTCAAAATTTGCAAAACATTCTTGCGATTGAAGGGATGACAATTTCCTTTCTTTACAACCTTGCCGCCAGGAAGGTGGCCGGTCAAAATGTACTCGAAATTAAGAGAAAGAGAAACATACATACATATATACATATATATAATACAGAGTACTCACAACCTCTAACTGGATTACCTATAACGATAACTTGTTATCCCATATATATATATATATATATATATATATATATATATATATATATATATATATATATATATATATATATATATATATATATACATATAGTACTCTGTGTTGTGGATAGTTTTATAACGTACGGCTTTGTTTGACTCAACAAGATGTTTCCATTGTTAAGTAGCGAGTTCGCGAGAATTCCTATGCAGGTTATACTTGGAGTAATAATAGTTAAAGAATGAAGAATAACATGGTCGGCTGTACAACAAGGGGCTTTATTTCAAGTATTAACAGTTGTTTCATTGATCAGGTGAGTCTTAAGGCCGCTAATCACTCGAAGTTGCATCACTCGATCTTAAATACAGTATTTACCTTTGATCAAATCCTCAGAGGATTTGATCAAAGGTAAAGACTCACCTGATCAATGAAACAATTGTTAATACTTGAAATAAAGCCCCTTGTTATACAGCCGATCATGTTATTCTTCATTCTTTCGCTTTTATATATATATATATATATATATATATATATATATATATATAGAACACAGATGCACATACAATACAAGCATACATTTGCATACAGATATAATCTTACATGCATACAGCCGGCATACGCTCACGATTACACACACCAGAAAAAATAATATTTGACAGAAAGTAAAGGAGAGAGAGAGAGAGAGAGAGAGAGAGAGAGAGAGAGAGAGAGAGAGAGAGAGAGAGAGAGAGAGGGGGGGGGGGTGATAGTGTAAAGCAGAGCGAGCGAGAGCAAGATTGTGAGATAAAGAGGGGAGAGACAGACAAGACATGTAGGCATAGACAGGATGGTGAGAATTGGTTGGGATAGTAAAAGGAAGGAAGAATCGTAGTAAATTGCTGGACTTAATTTCTCAATTACTCTTCAGACAGTATTTGTGAAAGTTATCTGTTGATCTATAACGGACAAACAGACAAGCTGTCTTCAGATCAGATTGAATTACCATTTATTGCGACTCGACAAACGTCGCTTAGAAGGTCAATCCTCCACCTGGTAATGCTTCTGCCTAGCTCTCTCATTTGTTCTCTCTCTCTCTCTCTCTCTCTCTCTCTCTCTCTCTCTATATATATATATATATATATATATATATATATATATATATATATATATATATATATATATATTTCACTCTCTCTATCTCACACACTCTCTCTTTATCTCTCTGCTCTCTGTATTTTTATATATATATATAATATCAATTCAAAATATTAACAAAATAGATATTCTCGTGATCAATTATATATTTTATTATACATATTTCAGAGGTACTGAGGTATTCAGTCATGGTAGTTGACTGAATCTTAACCATCTACTATGTCATGTATCATTTTATTTTATCTGATGAGGACGTACTGTTGAACTTAACTCAGTACCTCTGAAATATGTATAATAAAATATTATTGATCACAAGAATATCTATTTTGTTAATATTTTGAATTAATATTAATAACTCTGGAAAACCCTTATTAACTGTTGAGTGCTTCCAAACTATTGTAAAACTCATTCTTTGATGTATTCATTTATATATACATATATATATATACATTTATATATATACACATATAGTTACCTATATACATTTTATTTCATATATAATATATGTGGGTGTGGGTGTGTCTCTTCATACATATAAATACTATACATAAATTTAAAGATATATAGTCATTCATGTGTATGCATATAACATGTGTGCGTGTGTGTTGTGCTGAAAATATAATATAATTTCCAGTATGTCGAGAACTCGAACGCGTTTTAAATCATTTAAAATGAAGCTATGTCGATTCTGACCAGCTTCTACGAAAATAATCTCGATAATGTCTTGAATATCTCTTTATATATATTCAACATTCCGTCTGACATCATACAAGAACATAAATTATTTTTCTCGTGACATCAAAATAATTTAAGAAATATGAAATCTACAAAAATATTTCTTCATTTTCTCTATGTCCTCCTTAAATTTCGTCCGGAAGTGCTTGTGTCTCTGGACGAAATGAGTGAAATTTAATGATGACAAGTAAAAAATATACGGGAACAAGAGGTGTTCTAATGAATGAACGTTTGTTACGTGCAACTACAAAAATATTAGTACATGCAACATTCTTTATTGCAGTATTTTTGCTTCCAGACAATCTTGAACTCGATGCATAAATACCAGCCGCGTTTCCATCTTGTTAGAGCCAACGATATTTTGAAGTTACCATACAGTGCATTCCGGACATATGTCTTTAAGGAGACTGAATTTATTGCTGTGACAGCCTATCAAAATGAAAAGGTAAGATTTCATTTATTTGATTTGACGTATGTTCTTGTGTTTCTTAAGTATTGCGTTAGTATGTATAAAAGAATGTATGTATGTGTGTGTATGAGTGT
>OZ024744.1:87311939-87319439 GCA_964016885.1 Eledone cirrhosa
TAATTCCAAATAATTTCTTTCCTTCACAGTTGGTTTTTAAACAATCTATCGTCCATCATCAGTTATTTCATTAGAACAAAACCATACATATATACACACAGAGAAAATATTATTTTGCAAGCAATTATAAATAGAAATATGCATGTTTAAGCGAAGGGGATACGCACAGATGCACGCATATTCACACGCATACATGCATATACACACATATGCATACTCATATATATATACACATTAAACGGTCAATTGTTTTGCTAGGTCTGGTGGAAGGGACTGTGTCCATAAATTTGTCAGACACTTCAGCATCAATAAGATTGGTGCTGTTGATATTCAGTTTAGAGTGTTACAAGTCGACACATCATTGAAAGACATGTGCAATGAAAGAAATCCAGAAAGATGGTATTCTGAGGTGAAAGAAATGCACGGGCTGGTAGGCTTTGATTCAATATGGCCGATAAATGGAGGAGGAACGAGGAGTGAGGTGAGAGAGCTCGAGAGAATGTGGCATGTGCTCAGCCAGTTCCGAGGAGCAGATGTCATAATAATAGTGATAGAAATGTTGGGTCAAGGTTGTATCATGTCTGTCAGTGAATTTATGCCAAGTAGACGAGTGGCCATTTCCTGGATGTGGTCCAGAATGTATATATATGTGTGTGTGATAGCAGCAGCGTCACAGATCTAGAAGCATTACATCATTGTAGAACATTGAACATTGTAGAAGGGCAGAATTATTTTCTGGCTCTTATACCGTTAGATGCAGTTCTAGCTATGTTTAGGATGTGTTTGCCATGAGAGATCTTCAACGACAACGATGCCTAATATTTGGAGCGAACACAAGGGTTCTTTTAATTACATACTGTACATGTGAAATGGTGAAGTGAGGTTTTAGATCCATTCACATACAATCAACAAAAGAAACGATCGACTTTCGTCAAATCGGACCGAAGAAACAATGTTTCCATTGGTCTTTCTAATTGCTAATACTATCTATCGGTCGCAACTCCAGGTAGAAGGAACAACGTGAAATAAAGTGTCTTGCTCAATGACATAACACATCGCCCGGTCCGGGAATCGAACTCACAACCTCACGATTGCGAATCCAGGTATCTAATCACCCAGCCACACGCCTTCACAAAACAAATGAAAGATAGCAGTAAAAGAGATCGGATCATTTAGTTTTAGTCATTCGACAGGACTGCAGTGATACAAGGAGCAAAGTCGTAAAGAAGTTTAGCAATCATATTGAAGCCATCACCTATATCAATTTATTACTCATAATCGATTATCGACCATTATATGCCGAACTACTACGTTATGAGACAAAAACAGGAACACACCCACTCACCCACACCACAAACACACACACTGAGAATAAGAGTATTCGAAACAATATATTTATACAGAGTTGCGCAGAGTTGTGTTTTTGTTTTTGTGGAAGACCAACAGCACCCATACATTCCAGTCTCTTCTCCCCACGTCAACAATGATGACCAAGGTAACAACAAAGGCCGATACTTGGCACCCGTAACGTCGTATCTCATCTCAACAGTTGAATAAACTGAATGGGCATCAAAACACAACTCACTGCCAAATCTAGGATTCGAACTGATAACCTCACGACTGTGAATCTGACGTTCTAACTACAAAGCCACGCGCTTTCACAGTTTCCATTACATACTATACATATATATATATATATATATGATCAAACACCATCCGCAGAGTGTGTATATCTAGTCAGTATGTGGAACATTTTTCTCTCCAATCAACATCTATACACTATATCTCTCTAATGGACATTTTCACACTGTATCTCCCCAATGAACATTTACAAACTAAAGCATTTACAAACTAAAGCATTTACAAACTGAAAGCAGTCAATATAAACGTACTCTGTCTCCGCTGTCAACATTTGTATGAATATCAACGTTTTGTTTACCTCTAGTTAACATCTATATAATAAACCTGTCTGTCCAGTCAACACATACGGTCTAGCCATATTCTAGGTGTCCACTTAATAACCAAATACCCTGTATTGCTATGAAATCAATATAAATAAACTACATAGAAACAGCCATGGCTGTGTGGTTCGGGTATTGGCTTCGCAACCACGTGGTTTCTGCCACCGTGTTATTGTGTGGTATCTTGGGCAAGTTTTTATTTGAGTACATATGACATTAGTATACTATTAAGTTATCAATTTTCTTTCTGATACATTACCGATTTGGCTACTGATATTATATGGCCAATATGTGCCAAAGGTATTTGGTACATATTAACATAATATTTTCTCCAAACAACAAACGTATTGTTTTAATTATATCCAGTTCAGTTTAAATACCACAGGTATGGAATTTTATCCATAGACTTTTGAATTAATGTATGTTCAAGTCGTGCACATTGATTGAATACTTAATATAGTGCACAGTTCTGTGAATATCTTGTAATAATTCTTATTCTTTCTTTTTCTACAGAATACCGATGTGTAGAAGTTGATAATCCGTCACCAAAACCCACAAGTTCTCCACGACCGTCTTCTGCTACAGGTGTCACCGGAAGTGGATCAGGTATTAGTGGGGCTAGTAGCGTGAACAGCAATAAAATTAACACAAACCATGATATCAGCTCGATTACAGACAGCTCTTCCTCGCATCCCATTCCAGCTCATACTGGTAGTGTGGTAGGGAGCTTGCCAAGCTATATGTTACACCGACCCACTGAACGGGTGATCAAAGAAGAAGTACAAGTCGTAGACGAGCACAGCAACACTACTAACTCCTTCCACCGTCATCACCACCGCCAACAACAACAACACCACCATAATCACCATCACCACCATCACCACCATCACAAACGAAGTGACAGCGCTCACAGTGATCAAGGTAACTCTGCAGGAAAGCATGATGCAGACCAAGGAGAAAGCAACAGTTCCAGAAATTCCTCTCCTCACAAACCTCATACTGAAAAAGAACACACTTCTACAGCACATGAAGACAGAGAAAAACACCGATTGCACGAACGTCTTTATCCAGTGGCAGCCTTGTCACCAGGGTCTGATATTGGTTCAAGCCCAACAAGAATTGAAAAAGAACAACGGAGTCCACCCAATGTAACAGTCATTCAACCATCTGTTAGTCACCCTATGTTCTCATACCTCTATCCACCGACAGGTGTCTATCCGACTCATTCGGGTGCTCTACCTTACGTCGGCCATATGCTTTTCAATAGCAACAATTCATTCCATCACAGCAGTCTGCCAATGCAATTCATGTCGTCCTCCTCTCCTGGCGATCTGAGCCACCTCTCATCAACACATGCACACCATGCATCCTCTAATATAATGTTGAATGCGCATATGCCTCTGCATGGGACTCCACTTCTGCCGCACACGTACTCACTCACATCCTCTTTAGCTGGAGGTGGAATTCCCAGCGGTCTTTCTCCGTTAACCGGACCCCATCTCGGATCTCTTCTGTCATCACGAACCAATCATCGTTTTTCGCCATATACTGTACCACTGACGAAAACCACGATGGTCACAAATACTTCTCCGCTAGCAGCGAGTGAGCTGCACTCTGGAAGTAGATTAGATGCTGACAATAGCAGTATCACACCGGTCTGTACAGTACCAAGTGCTACAGGCTTATCTTCGCCGTCAAGAGGCTCTCCATCTTCCTTGAGAAGTCGCAGTCCAACTCAAATTACGACGTCCTCTTCTTCTTCATCTGCTGTTGTTGGGCCAACGACAAATCAAGGCAGTGAACTCCGAAATATTGAGCGTATGTTAAATGGACTTGACAAAAAACCGGAAGTTGGTAGAAATGACGTAAATGAGAAATGAATAACATTGGTGTAGTTAATTAAAAATTTATCATCTCGAACAAAAAAGAAATAATACTTCTGGTTTGAAACAAAATAATAAAAAAAAAAAATGAATATCAGTGAAGAGGAATAAAACAGTATGAAATAATTATTGACTGCATCGATAATCAATAACTGTCGATCAAAATAATGTGAGAAAAATAAATGAGAATTCCTAACAAGTTTCCAGTTAAAAGTGCTCTGTGCAAAGACTTACTTGGAAATTATAAAATCTGCCAGAAACGTAACATCATGTTTAAGTGGCTGCAAACATATAGGCACACAGACACACACGCACACACGCACACGCACACACACTCTCACACATATACATATATATATAATATGATATATAACATATGTGAATACAAGTTTGTTAGAAATTGATGGAAAGAATCAAAACAAAATTAAAGAAAAGAGAAAAGAAGAGGTTTATGGAAAACAATGGCATTTTACAAAGTTTGAAATAAAAACTACATTTTTCTACTTCCGACATTAAGCGGAAGTTGGTCTCCTGACAAATCACCTGATGATGATAATAATGTTGACGAAGTGAGGATAAGGATGAGGATGAGGATTATGAGAGGCTATATTTCTATGGATATCAAACACTACCTGTTGAGTTTGAGTTGCTACTATTGTCTTTTTACCGTGTGCTTTTCCTTGAAGAACTAGAAATTATAACAACATTGTGTAAAAGTCTTTGAGATATTCTGAGCCAAAGAAACATTCTCATCGATTCAAAAATAAAAAAAAGAAGAATTAAATATCAAAACATAAGAGGTAAAGATCCAAAAATGACGGAAAAATTCACATTGCAGCTTATATATATATATATACATATATATATATATACGCCTATATATATATATATACATATATATATATATATATATATATAGGCGTACACGTATATACATACATATACATGTATATATATATATATATATATATATATATATATATATATATATATATATATATATATATATATATGATACAATGACGCTTAACTGAATGTGCCCAAAATCCGATCATTATATTTATTTATTCAGTAATTTAACAAAGAAAAAGAAGCAAAAAATATTTATAATAATTCATAAATATCGGACCAAATTTAAATGGAAACACACAATTGAAAAGATAATTATAAGAAATGGATTGGAATAGGGTAATTAATTTAATTGTACAATTTTGAAATCTGACGAGTAAAGAAGAGAAATCTAATCTAATCACAGGCAACCTAAAGTTATGCATAGACAAAATCACACAACCTGAAAAGCACACACAAACGCTCACGCGCGTACACGTACACGCACACACACACGCACACATACACACATATCCATTCTCGTAAAACATGCGCAAACCTATGTACTTATACATATTTATATATGCATATTTGCACCTTAAATACTTATGCGGTAAAAAGCAGTATTTAAAGCGCAATTAAACAATTAAACGATAAAACGGGTTGAAATCGCTTTATATATATATATGTGTATATACATAGAATTGTTAAGTATATGTATATATATATATATATATATATATATATATATATGTATATGTATGTATATGTATGTATATATATATATGTATATATATATGTATATGTATGTATATATATATATGTATATATACATTTATATATATGCATATATATATGCATGTGTATATATATGTATATATACATATATATATATATATATGCATGTTTATATATACATATATATATATATGTATATGTATATGTATATATATATATATATATATATATATATATATATATATATATATATATATATATATATATATATATATATGCGTGTGTAACTATCAGAAGTAAAAAAAGAAAATTCAACAAAGAACGCTCAGTAAAACAACAGTAATTATCATATTTCTTGAAAATTCTGGAACACCTGTAGATTTGTGTTCACCTGTTTGTGATTATCTTCGTGCTTTGGCGTTTTTATTTATTTTGGTTTCTGAAAACATGATAATGATGATGATGATAATGATGATAAAGATGATGATGATGATGATGATGATGATGATGAGAATAATGATGATGCCGACGAAGATAATGATGATAAACGTGATCATGATGACGATGATGATGGCGATGTTGATTAATATGGCGATGTTGATGAGGATGGCGATGATGATGATGATGATGATGATGATGATGATGATAAACAACGGTGACGTCGATTAGGAAGACGAAGACGACGACGACGATGATGATAATAATGATGATGATGATAATGATGACTATGACTATGTCGACGTTTATGATTCACATATGAAGAAACAACTTTGAGCAAAATAGCTAATAAGGCTGATGATAATAATGATGGTACTGATGATAATGATGATCATGATAATACCAACAAAACAGCAAAAACAACAACAATAACAATTATAATATAACTTGAAAAATAATGGTGTGGCTATCAATTATAACAGCGTCAACTTCAATAGCATGTTGTAAATAACGATAATGATGATAATCTTGATGATGATGATGATGATGATGATGATGATAATAATAATAATAATAATAATAATAATAATAATAATAATAATAATGATAACAATAACAATAATAATAATTAATAAATAAATGAATTAATTAATTACGACAATATAACAGTAAATAACGCAAATATGTCCGTTAAGTAGACCGCTCCCCTATAATAAGTGATAAAAAAGCAAAGCAAACACAAAAAACAAAAACGAAATACTGAAATCCGCCATACTAAACAGCTCTGTATCACTGCGCGTTTGGAAAAAGCCAAGTTTGAGATTGTTCATCCAATAAGGTTCAATTTGGTAGAAACGGGTCTATTAACATGCAAGCATACACAGTTACACAGAGACACACAGACACACAAACATACGCATATGCATGCATTAACGTTCTACCTAATTAAGTTAGAACTCGATGAATGCACTACACACACACACACATATATTTATATATATTATATGTATGTATGTATATATATATATATATACTCCGACAGAATTACTTCATTTATATATATATATATATATATTCCCCTATGTCTGATGTATGTGTGTGAATATATATATATATGTGTGTGTGTGTGCGTGTCCATATGTATGATGCATGTATACGTGCAGCTATGTAGGTATATATATATATATATATATATATATATATATATATATATATATATATATATATATATATATATATATATATATATATTTATTTATTTATATACTTATATAGATCGTGCATACACACTTAATTACAGATATAAATACACATGTATACGTATTCAGCGGGTTGTATAACTTGAGGTTTGTGTCGGCTGTGAAAGAATGTAAGGAAATGAGAGCAAGCCTGAGTTATAAGATAATCATATGGAGATATTTTTTCTTATTACAAGAAACAGAGTGTTTTAGGTAAAATGTTCATATAAAAATTATATCATATCATTAAACGATGTGTAAGTGCAGAGGATTGGCAGAACTTTAACTGCGTCCTAACAAAATACCTTGAAGTATTTGCTCCGATTTTACATGTTCACGTCGAAGTCAACTTTGCTATTGTCATTCCAAGGTTCGACAAAATAAGCAGGATTTAAGTACGGGCGTCAATTTAAT
>OZ024744.1:87326939-87361939 GCA_964016885.1 Eledone cirrhosa
GTATGCATCACAGTCGCGAACCTTTTTTCCAGATATTTAGATATACACCCACGTTGTCTAATAGTGTTATGTAAGATTCTTTTCTTTAAGAGTTCAAGATCCTCAGCTGTTAACTTTGCATTTCATCATTTCTGGGTCGATATAATAAAGTACCAGACAAATATTAGGGTCGATTTCATCTACTTTCCCTTCCCCAATATTGCCGGCCTTGTGCCTATAGTAGAAATCATTATTATCATTATTATTATTATTATTATTATTATGGATTAGCAGAATCAGTAGAGCGTTGGACACCATACTTCGCGGCATAGAGGTACGGTCATTTCCGTTCCGAGTTCAAATCCCGCAGAGGTTAGCTTTACTTTTCATCCTTAGGGGGTTGGTCGATAAAATAAAATACCAGTAATGCACAGAGGTCGATTTAATCGACATTCCCCCTCTCCAAAAATTGCAGGCCTTATGCCTACAATAGAAATCATCATTATTATTATTATTATTGTTTATTGTTTGAGGGCGGTGACTTGGCAGAATCGGTAGAGGGTCTGACGCCATGCTTTGAGGCATAGAGTTACGGCCCTTTCCATTCTGAGTTCAAATCCCACTGCCGTTAACTTTGCCTTTCATCCTTACGGGGTCGATAAAATAAAGTACCAGTAATACACTGGGATAAAAACAATTATTATTATTGTTTTCCCATAACATATTTAATTCTAAATCCCTGTGCGTGAGATCTGTCCACTCTGCTAAAATGATTTGGGGTGGTGGATTTTAATTGCCCTAAGTTCCTCTGTTGCTAATAAAATAGCTCTCACTTATCTGTTTCTCAACTAGAAAAAGACATACATAGACGCACACATATATACGTACATATATGCATACATACTCACATTAACACGTAGATAGACACGCACACACACACACACACACATATATACCTTTTTATCTATCGACACACACACACACATATATATATGTATGTGTATATATATAAATATATATATAAGTGTGTTTGTATGTATATGTGTGTATATATATATATAATATATATATATATATATATACATATATTTATATATATCATACATTCATAAATATATATTATGTGTTTGCGTATGTGTCTACAAATAAGCTCACTTTTTTTGCACATATTCCTATTGTGTGTGTGTAGGTAAACATATGTGATTACTTGTGTGTAGCACGCAACGCTAGTCTAATAGTAAGAATATCGTGGAATTTGCGCTTTAAAAAATTTGACTTTCTTAGCATTTATATATTCAATTTTAAACACATCTCGTTCCTAATTACTCCCATGAGTCACATTTATGTACACAACTACACGTAGATACATACACACACACATACATATATATATATACACACACAAATATATATATGCTTTTATTTATATATATATATATATATATATATATATTAGTTGTATACATGCACTTACATTCAGATACACTTACATTCACATTCGTATACATGCACTTACATACACATACAAAACGAGGGATCTTTTTCATTACCTATATATACACACTTACAGACACTAATTTTACATTTAGATCCTTACTTTGCATACTGAAGCACTGTTCATTACTCGTAATGCATATAATTACATATACACATGTACGTACGTAAAAAAAAACACATTTTACACCTATACACGCTAGATATCCATTCCACGTACATACACATGCACGCATACATCAATATGTATTCACATACTGTACCTAACCTAAACATTAAACTATTCCAATACTGGTAATAATGAGCAAAGTACTTAAGTGACACGGAAGTCGTTAATCCTTGAGACTGTAGCAAGTTACGAACTAAACACTGCACGGTACAAAATACACAGCCCGCGTATACACACACACACACACACACAATTCTCTGCATCATAAGGCAAGTTGAAAGCACACACACACACACACATATACGCACACATACAGATACACACATCCACATACAGACACACACATGCATATACACACGCACACGATCACACCAACATATATAAATCTGGTAAATCAAACTTGAAGTTAAAGTAAAAATTGAAATAAAAAGCCCAGCCAACTAGAGTATATTGTCTTTCATTATATATATGAAGGGCGGTGAATTGTAAGTATCGGTAGAGGGTCGGGGGCCATGCTTTGCAGCATAGAGTTACGTCCCTTTACGGACTGAGTTCAAATCCCGCCGAGGTTAACTTTGCCTTTCATCCTTACGAGGTCGATAAAATAAAGTACCAGTAATACACTGGGATAATTGCTGGTCTTGTGCCAAAAGAAGAAACAATTATATATATGAAGGGCTAACTTTGCCTTTCATCCTTACAGGATCGATAAAATAAAGTACCAGTAATGCACTGGGTAATTGCTGGCCTTGTGCCAAAAGTAGAAACAATTATATATATGAAGGGCGGTGGGTTGGCAGTATCGGTAGAGGGTCGGATGCCATGCTTTCCAGCATAGTTACGTCCTTTTATGATCTGAGTTCAAATCCCGTCGAGGTTAACTTTGCCTTTCATCCTTACGGGGTCGATAAAATAAAGTACCAGTAATGTACAGGGTAATTGTTGGCATTGTGCCAAAAGTAGAAACAATTATATATATGATACCAAATTTGGAACAGGCTCTTTAAATATTAATTTTTTTTTCTAAATTAATTTTTTTTATTTTATTTTATTTATTTATTATTATTTTTTTTTTAGGCACATATATTGCTTGTTTCTTGATTAATACTTTTGCGTTTACTTCTTTTTTGAAAGAAAAAAAAATGAAGAAAAAGAAAAGAAGGAAAACACAAAATAAATAGAAAGAACAAAATAACGATATTATATATATATATATATATATATATATATATATATACTTATATATATATATATATCGTTTATATAATTGTATTGATATATATTTGTAATTATATGTAAGTATGAATGTATATATAAATGTGTGCGTGCGTGCGTCTGTATAACTTATGTATGTATAAATATCTATAGTTATATGTGTATGTATACATGTATGGTGTCTCTATTACTTTGGCACAACTTGGCACAATGCTCCTACGACATTTATTGTATGCGAAACTAATTATTGAAAAAAAAAAAAAAAAAATTCCGCAAAACAAAACAAAAAGACATTTAAACTTTAAAAAAAAAATCAACAACAAATAAACATGATATTAACAAAAATGTATTGATCGATCTTAATAAAGCTCCCGAAATTATGTCCTAATGCTTGTCACGTGTTCTTTTCATTTATTTCATTGTTTTTCAATTGTACAGTCAATCAACCAAGCGAAACACATTTTATTCTCTATTGAAATGTATCTATATATGTCTCTTTGCTCTCCTCATGATATAAGTTACATGCAGAAACTGAAGCAGAAAATTAAAAACAAGCCACTGATGAAGAATAATTCCCTTAATATGTGGGTATGTAAATATGTGTGTGTGTATATATATATGTATATATATATATATATATGTGTGTGTATCTATATATATATGTATATATAACCAAAGATTAATATGGTTCATTAATTACTCAATTAATATAGTTTTACAATAGATTAAAAGCACTCTACAATAAAAGTTTTCTGGAATTATTATTATTCAGAATAATAATAAATGAAGGCATTCACACAATCAAAATATGTTTTATTATATATATTTCGAAGGTACTGTTCTGTTTTTTCAGTACGTCCTCGTTGATGTTGATATTGATTGCCGATACTGGAATTGAACTATCAAGACCGTTGAGGTATGTCATACATCAATTCATGTATTTTATCTGACGAGGACGTACTGAAAAAACAGCACAGTACCTTCGAAATATATATAATAAAATATATATTTGTGTTTTTATATATATATACACACACACATATATATATATATATACGATATTAAATAAATGGACTTGTTGTATCCCAACAATTTTAAATAGAACTTTTGCATATATATATATATATATATATATATATATATATATATATATATATATATATATATATATATATATATATACATTCATATATATATATATATATGTATAATTATGAGTTCTTTGTATTCTTTGCCGTGTAAATTGATTATATGTATATGTATATATATATATATATATATATATATATAACAAAGGAACCAGATGGACCATAACGCACCAGAGTACTCGGTATTTTGGGTAATAGAGTGGGTAATAGGAAAAGAGTTAGAACCCCGGGGTTCTGACTCTTTTCCTATATATATATTGAAGATTTCTTTTCACCAATTCAGCATCAATCTAAAGCTCCGTCACATTTTTCTCACATGTGAAAATTAGTTATTTTAAAATACTTTTTTTAAATTGTCCGACCTTCATATGAGGTGCTAAGATGATTATTATTTATACTATTTATAGCAGCTAGAGTAACCTTAAATTCTCTCAAGTTTGAACGTGTAGATCAACAGTATTGGTGGATTGTCAGTATCGGTAGTGGGTCGGACGCCATGCTTTCCAGCATAGTTACCTCCCTTTACGATCTGAGTTCAAATCCCGCTGAGGTTGACTTTGCCTTTCATCCTTACGGGGTCGTTAAAATAAAGTACCAGTAATGCACTGGTTAATTGCTGGCCTTGTGCCTGAAGTAGAAACAATTATTTGTTTATGTGTAGGTTATTCAATTCACCGGGAGAGTGGTCATGTGAACCTATACCTCTATGATAGTATATCATGGGCGGATACTGGAACTTTACATTTAGCGTTAAATCTAATCCGGTGTCTATTTAGCTGTGAAACCAATCATATACGTCATTTTGCGTACCACTACATCTTTCAGTGCCACCTTGTCAATAAACGGTTGCTTAATCCTCCACTGGAACCTGGGTACGCGCCATCTCCTTCTGCTCATCAGCAATTAAATATAATGTATTTATCAAACAAGGAAAAGGAAATGTAGCTAGATAGATTACCTGTTTTTCTTTTAAGATTTCGATGGTGTCCTACTATTAATGTGGCATCAGGAATATTCAAACAGCTGTTGTGGTCGTAGCTGATATTGTTGTTTCAGCCCCAAATCTGCCCTTTTTGAGAAATTCCTATGATAAAATGCTTTCCAGCTGACCATGGTTTCTTAATATTTGAAGTAGCGAATTTAAGATTACAATATTTAAGACTTAATCTCAAATGTAATTTTCCTTATTTTAAACGGCAGAGTGGAATTTATTGAAATAGGGCTGCTATTTTTAACAGGTTTAGTTTATCGGGATATTTAAAGGACTGGGACGTTGTCTGTGACTGCGGCATCGAATCACAGACTACGCAGCACGTCCTGATATCCCCCAAGCCCAGCATTGGACTTGGCAGAGTTTAATGAGAAAGGACAGCAATGTGTTCAGCTGTAGCGTGACCACATGTAATCAAGTTTTGTAACTGACACTCTTGTGGATACAACAAGAAGAAGAATCGTAGAGAATCTCTTGTTTTCCCAAGAGAGTGTTAAATGTATTTGTTATAAGGCTGCAAACTATGTAATATTTAAACCAGAAAACAAGTAGTACATGTCGCTCTACGACAGGTTTGTGGTCGTGCTCTTGTCAGTGGAGACCTCTGGTGTCCTTGGCCCTAGGGCTACCTAACTACTCACCACCATAGGCACTGAGCTGGCCAACCACAGGTGTGAGCCTCGCGATTTGGAATGACTCTTCCAGCGCATCTTCCTTGCCATCCTCCGGGGAAACGCCTTCTCCATTCTGTCCGCCAGAGCTGTGGGGAGGCCAGCACGTGGGATCCCATTTGCTCACCATACAGAGAGATGGAGGGAATTCGGCTCTTCCATGTTCAGACCATATCCTTGTGGTTGTGTTCATCAAGCCGTAGTGCAGTAATGAAATTAAATGCCTCAATGATCACTTATATAAATTTACAGTTAGTGACAGAATTCTCAACGGCAATCTATATAATTCGTGAGAAATAAAAAGTGTTTAATCGTTCTTAATGCAACATCTTTTCCAGACTTTGAATTAGTTCGACGTTTCAAATATTATACATGTTGTCATTATTTTCTTCATACTCGCGTGTCTTGAGAAGACAAACAGCTAAAGTTTGCTGAATTAATTGTTAGTATCAGGTTTTCCTAGTAAAATCTACGTCGAATTTATTTATAAAATGTTTATTTGTGGAACCATATATCTACCGACCGGAAAGATGTAAATATATTGAGAGAAAAATATAACTCATAGAGAACAGAGACACAGCAGATACACAGACAGACATGCGTGCATACATACACACACACACACACACACACACACACACACACACACACACACATATATATATATATATATATATATATATATATATATATATATATATATATATATATATATATATATATATTTATATATATATATATATATATATATATATATATATATATATATCCATGTGTATATATATTTCTTTCTTTATTTATTTATATATATATACACACACACATATATATATATATGTATGCATACACACACATACACACATATATAATCATTAAGCAACTGCTTTTGAGTGTATAAACATATAATCAAATAACTAAGTTGACAGAGAAAGTGGCACATTACGGAGCTAGAGACAGATAGCTATTAAAATACACACACATATACATACATATACATACATATACATACATACATGCATACATACCTACATACATATGCTGATAGATAGATAGATAGATAGATAGATAGATAGATAGATATGTTTCTTTATTAGCCACAGGGGCACAAAAGAAGGGGACAAATACAAAGGGGGAAGTTTACATACAATAAAAACGTGTAAAATGTTATCACAAATGCAATTTAAAAAATTAGTCGATTTTCCCCAATAGGGGGAGACAGTTTATATGGGTAACACATACCCCCTTCATCTCCAGGAGTTACGAACAGTTTGTACTCCTTTCCTCTTTTTCTCAACCTACAGGCTGATATAGAGAGAAGGCCTATTCACTAGGGCCATTCTCGCCACTTTCACCCACCTTTCATAAAACTTGCTGGGGTACAGCACCTCTCTCTCCATCCTGATTCTTCTTCCAAAGTGGTATTTGAAAAAAAGATAGATAGATAGATAGATAGATAGATAGATAGATAGATAGATAGATAAATAGATACCGAATTTTACTGAAAGCGTGTCATGTCGTTGCTTGAAATTCTGATAATAGGGAATGCTTTAGCAAGTCAGAACTATTAAACAGCCTGTAATATGAGAGACAAGGATCAACTTCACTTAAGATATTATACAACAATAGTTGATTCAATGTCGTAATAAATTATATGTTCTACAAATAAATAGCGGACTATCTAATAGAAACCTTGAGTTATTCTGGCAGTAATTGTCATTTCACTATTCCGTTGTTTCTCTAGATGCAAAGACATCTGAAATCCTTTCTGATTTGCCGGATGCACTAGTGAAGTGCATCATTTAAATCCACCAATTTATCATGGAACCACTAGAATTGGTGATAGATATTCAGACATTTTAGCACACATTTATAAATACCTCCTCACACATACACTGGATACACAAAAGTATATGTGGTATAGTTTAACGCGCATGTTTGTGAGTGTCAGCCTTTGTGTATCAATGTGCATATGATTGTGTGTGTTTGTGTGTGTGTACTCATATGTTTGTGTGAATTGGCTTTACTTAATTCAAGTTTAGATTTCCCGTATAATTAGTATTTTTCGACAGCATACCTAGTGGTTAGTGTATGTTTGCACGCACAAACGTTCAACACACACACACACATACATGCACACACACACACACACACACACACACACACACACACACACACACACACACACACACACACACACACACACACACACACACACACACACACACACACATATATAAATATATAACATTAAACTTAAGCTAAAAAAATGTCAATTTGATGGTATATAAGTCGGTTTTTCACAGTTCCCCGACCTGAGCAGATAATTTATTTATATATCTTATCCTTTGATTGACCTCTCTACGTATTAGAGACAGTTTACTTTATAAATTAATATTAACTGCTACATCATCGTTGAGCATATTTAGACGGTTTTGGCTGCTATTTCCAGCGTCACTATAAACCCGTTTATTTGTCCTAATTCTTTGAGTTGGATATATTCATATAGTAATGGAGTGATACAATACATTGTTCACCATGGAATCTGGCAATGACATGGTATGTATAATATGTATTCAACTTGACCCCTTATTCCTTAGTAAGAATTATCCTCCTGATGAATGAACGGCAATTCTTCCAAGTCTTGGAAGGATTAGTGTTGTTTCTTGACTTCCAGAAACCATGATCGGGAAACTGTATATGTAAAACTAACTTATTTTAGCCGGTCTAGCTAGCATATAGGATTAAGGTCGATTTTCGGAATTTCCTCAACGGACTGCTGGCTGATGAGAGCTCCCTTTTCTTGAATTTGCTGATTATGGATTTAATATTAATCGATGATGGGCAGATTCTCCAGGACACTCGAAATATATCTCTACCATCGAAGACGTGGATTTTATATTACAGCGGATTTTTGTGTACTAAACTAGGAGGATACTGGTTGTTGCAATTGGTGAAATTGTCAGTACTTTGAGGTTTTCATATGCTAATCAGTCGATAAAATAATTATACTGTTTTCATAGTTAGACTGCTTCCTGGGAAAGTTGTCTTACAATTAATCCTACTTCTTGAGCAAATTGTAAAGAACGAGATTGAAATCACTGGATATCGATCTAAAACTTTGTATATATATTGTATATATATACATATTATTGAGTAAAATGACAGGAGGCTGGACTGGTGAAATTCCTCAACGATTTATTACAAACACTATGCACATTTGAATGACCGGGTTCTGTAGGAACCCGGTGACATCATCAGGTGTTACAACATTATCTTATAAAGGAATATACCTAAATGAATATATATAAATGGAAGTTTAATAAAATCGAAGCTTCGGCTGTAGCCAAGCTAACGAAATACAATCAGGAATTATGCAGCCAAGCACTCCATGAGAATCTCACAGTAATAACATTCGTTAGACGGCATGACACATTGAAAACTGTGGCAGGCAAGCCCAGCCACGACACCGAAGCAACGAAAAAAAACAACAAGTTAATAAACAAACCGGAACCATCTCGGAGGCAGATCGTCGTTTCTCTGAAAGGTTTCTATGAATCCAAAATCAACAATCCTACTTGCGCACGTATGCAAGTTTTTTGTGTTTGAAGACCGAACTGAGGATTCATGTTATCAACAGGTTTCCGTTCTGTGCCTTGACCTGGTGTGTGGTATGAAGTAGCAAGCCACTGTTGTTAGCAGTGGCTAATATCTCAACTATCACGTGCTTTTTCCCAACAAGGGAATTAACACTGGGTTTTTGGCGGGCAAATTCAAAATGTAAACAAGGGAAGTGTTTTCCCTGCACAAACCGAATGAGAAGCACTCGACCAGACGTTATTAAACAAACATAAATAATTAAACAATCACACACACACACACACACACATATATATATATATATATATATTAGTCGAATTACCCGCACCTTGCTGCGTTTCACAGATTTTCTTTCACACATATATAAAAAAATGATGATTGATTTTAAATCAGTGATATAATTTATGGAGAAAAGCTCTGCATTCAATATGTAAAATGTAATGCATGAAAAATTGGAAAACATTATTTTTTGTAATATAACAAATCAAAATTAAATTATTAAATCTTATTCTTATTTTGTTTCTTGTAAATAATTTTTTCAAAATATGAATTTAAAACTTCTGTCAATAGGCATCATATCTTGTTATTTACATTTAAATTTCATATTTAAATTTCATATAAATCGAAGGGAAAACATTTTCAGCGTGGATCTTGTGTCCCTGGGAACCCTTTGATTAAAATGAAATATTCTTATCCAAGTACCCTGAGCAATGTAGTTTCAGAATATATATGGTTATGGGGTCTATCTTCAAAACCATAGGAGCAGTTCATGAACAAACAAACAAACAGACAGGAATACAACTTTATATATATATCTTTAAAAGAATAGAGGTGTAACACACAAGTTATAATATATTCGTAAACGGAATAGAAAATGCTGACAAATTGTTCACAATAAAAAATAGTTTAATTAGGAATAAGTGAAAATTAGTAATAGTATTGGTTAGTATTCAGTTTTGGTTTTAAGTTTTACTGGTTGCGCATTTCTAAATGCTTTTCAAAAATAATTTTGAGATAGAGCGTCCGTGATGTTTGCTCTGATCTGAAGAGCAAACATCACGGACGCTCTATCTCAAAATTATTTTTGAAAAGCATTAGAAATGCGCAACCGGTAAAACTTAAAACCAAAACTGAATACTAACCAATACTATTACTAATTTTCACTTATTCCTAATTAAACTATTTTTTACTGTGAACAATTTGTCAGCATATTCTATTCCGTTTACCAATATATACAATTTAGCGAGAATCGCATTTCAGCAGTAGAAATTAGCGAAACGCAACTTCAATAATGTGCAGACAAGCGCTCCATGCATATGAAGAGGATAACAGAGCTATAAACATAAGTTAAAATAGTCATACACGCTGAGACGATGGTTAAGAAACCATAGCCACCATAGCCAAAAAAGCGAACAAGCTAAACGGGTCAAACAAAATGAGATATGATTGAAATATATATATGTATATATATATATATATATATATATATATATATATATAATACGGGTTTAGATTGATATCCAGTGATTTCAATTTCATTCTTTACTCAAGAAGTAGGATTCATTGTAAGACAACGTTCCCAGCCAGATGTCTAAGCTATGTCCTCCGCGGGCTCTGCAGCCAGGACCACCATTTTCAGATCCAGTCCCAACGCATGGCTTCTCGTGTCATCCAGTGTGGATATCGTCCCACCTTGATGAAAGCAGTCCTAACCCATACCCCTGATGCTGACTTGCTCAGTTCTATCTACCCCCCTCTTCTTGGACTTTCCCTGGCTCACATCACTGCTCTCATCCCCGCTGGAATACCTGTCCCTAAAAAAACAACTCTCACCACCCTCACACGTGCGAAACCCTTTTCCCTATTCACCACTCCTCAGCTTGCACCTCTACCAACCCCGTCTATACCCTCATGTGATTCCTTTGTGGGTCCATATACATCGGACAAAAAAGGCTGCCGACATCCGAAGAACATCCGACTGGAAAATACACTTTTGTCGCTCACCTTTTTTGTATCCCTGTTCTCACACTCAAACACACTCAAACGCCCATATATACCAGCCAACATTCATATACCTATGCACGCACACATCTCTAATAATTGTTTCTACTTTTGGCACAAGGTCAGCAAATACCCAGTGCATTACTGGTACTTTATTTTATCGACCCCCGTAAGGATGAAAGGTAAAGTTAACCTCGGCCGGCGGGATTTGAACTCAGAATGGCAAGGGCCGTAACTCTATGCTGCAAAGCATGGCGTCCGACCCTCTACCGATACTGCTAATCCACCGCCCTACACATCTCTAATAATCGTACACGTGAATGTGCTCACAGCCACACACATGCCTGGGCTCTCGCATGATGGTGCATATGTGCTTGTTCTTCTTGTGCGCGCGTCTGTAATTAGGTGACACACATTGCCACGGCTGTGACGCCGTCGCTGTTGAATACTTCCCAACATTCAATCGCTTCACCACGACCTCTCGGCTCTAGCCATCTCCACGTCTTACTTGAAACTATGCAGTTTCTGTCACGGACATACCACAAAATGAAATATATAAGGAAACGGTCATCTTCGCTACCGCTTCCTTTTCTATACAACCCCTTGTGACTGCTTCTACGTATGTTTGTATATACGTATACGCAAAATTTCATATACACATTTATTCACCTTCATATTTTGCTCATTTCACGCGTTTGCGCTCTCATACATCGACATCTGACAGCAGCCAGTCCCATCACGGTCCAATGCTGTCTCACAAATGTGCCACACCGGTTTTTGGTCGGTGAGGAATACCTGGAGATGCTGCAGCCTCAGCGCATGTTTGCGCATCATCAGCCACGGCATTCCCAGCTCTCCGTTGGAAGGGTGCTGACAGAAGGCGGATCTCCTCACCAGTGGAACCTGCTTCTTCTACAGAAACTGGAAGAGCATACGTTCCATCTTGGCGAGGTGTTCACGGGGACAAGGCACGACAGACGAGCGGTAGTAGATGACAGACGCTATGAAAGTGTTCACCAACTCCGCTCGACCTTTCAAGGACAGTTTGCACTCTGCCCACTTCTGGGTGAGCGCAAACACCTTGGCCGTGACCTCGTTCCAGTTTTTCTCCACCTGGAGGTCTGGATCGTACCAGACCCCGAGCAATTCCATTGGTCTGTCCGTCCAGCGTCCGACGACGCTGTCGAACGTCATCGGTTTGCCTCTCCACGTACCCAGTTGCAAACCGACAGACTTGTGCGGGTTTAGTTTTGCTCCCGTCAACGTTTCGTATTCTTTCAGTAAGTTGCCGATCACCCCGATTTGTGAATGTGCTCGACACCATTACCGTCACGTCGTCGGCATAAGCCGATGCCGCTTTGCGCAGTCCCGGTTCCAGAGGGATGCCCTGCTACAGCTCCAATTTCCGCAGTAGTGGCTCTAGAGTCAATACATACAGAATGAAGGAGAGAGGGCACCCCTGTCGAATGGAACGCGTGATTTCGAACGGCTCCGATAGGTAGCCGTTCACTTTGACCCTCGAGCAGATGCTGGTGTGCATCGCATTGATCCAGCTCTGAAAACGGGACCGAAACCGGCCGCATTGAGAAATGTTTCCAAGTATCGATGGTCGACGCTATCGAATGCCTTAGACTGATCCAAATTGACCATACACGACAACCTGCACCTCATGCAATACATCTCTATGATGTATTGCATGAGGTGGAGGTTGTCGTGTATGGATCTGGTCGGGATTGCACACGTTTGCGCTTTCCCTACCAGGTTCTCGACGACAAGCGCCAACCTCGTCTTTAGCACCTTGGCCAAAATCATTAACTCTGTGTTGAGCAGAGTTATGGGCCTGAAGTTATTAATTTCGTCCTCCTTGTTCTCATCTTTCCTGATCAGCGTTACTACGCCCTTGCCTGCAGAACTGGGAATTCTCCCGTTCTGCAGGCAATTGCAGTAGACGGCTTCGAGGATGCCAGAGAACAAGCCCGGCATGCCTATGTAAAACTCATAGGGTAGACCATCTAGACCGGGTGACTTGCGTTTCCCGCAGCGGCCCAGAGCGTCCCATATCTAAGTGTCCGTGATCGGTCTTTCGCAGAACTCGGCGTCCGTGTTCAAGAGACGCGGCTGGCCGTCGAGGTATAAACTAAAGTCCATTGCCCCGTTCGACTCACCGTCGTTCTGCTCAAACAGTCGCGCAAACTGCTGTTGAAAGGCCGCGCACATTCGCTTGGGGTCAAGTAGCACGCGTCCGTTTTGGTCTTTCAAAGACCGAATCGTGGACTTGTTGCCACTTTTTGCCTCCGCCACTCGGATCCAGCTGACAGCTTTCGCTTCTTCGTTTCCTAGAGCGCGTGTTTTGCTTCTTTACCACGCAGCTTCGTGTTTCGCATCGAAGAACTGGTCCAGTGCCGTTCTCGACGCTAACACTCTAGCCACGTTGTCACTTCTAAGTGCCTCCTCTACCTTGGCACTAGTTCTCTTTCTATTCTGTTTTTCTCTAAGGCTAACTCTCTGCTAAACCCTATCGATTCTATTCTAATTGTTTTCTTGAGAGAGTACCACCATCTATTGTTGACGATGGCTCCCGTTAACTGTTGCTTGACTAGTCTACTTATCCGTTCACCGTAAGCTTTACGTGCCGGCAACGACACGTTCAGCTTCCAGTATCCGGGTCCCTGTCTCTGTGTTCTGTCACGCTTGACTAAGCAGACGACCAATTTGTGATCTAAATAGGCAACCATGTGCATTTGTGGGCAGCTTAACTCCTCTTGTCCCTTTCACTAATGAACAACCTATCTAAATACGATCTAGATGCCCCGGTGCGGTTTGCCCACGTCCACTGTGGTGCAGTCGGGAAATCCAGTCGATATCTATCGGCCAGTTGGAATTGGCATATTAAATTGTTGAGGCTCCCACATAGACCCATCGTGCATATATGATACCATTCCAGTCCCACGATAAAGTAAGGAGCGAGACGTTCCCAGAAAAGACTCTACACGCTTAAAGAAGTATGGCTGTGATAGCGATTGCCCGGTCGGGGCATAAACGGCCACCAGTCTGAAGGCTCCACCTCCAATACTGTTCCCGTCTAGGACTATCAATCTACCCTCCGGGTCCAAGTGTACTTGCGGTACTTCGACGTCCAGGTTCTTCCGGAACATGACAGCCACTCCTCCTCCACCTCCTGGCTGACAGAGAGATGCGTAGATCTCAAAGTCGTCGAAGATGGGGTTAGTTGCTGCCTGTTGTGGATCCTGGACTCGGTGATGGCTATCACATCCATACCGTGTGACCTAAGGTCGTTTAAAAGTTGACCCTGTTTCCAGGGCATCCCTAGGCCTCGCACATGCACGCTTCCAACTTTTGAACTAGCCATATTGGTGGAGAAGAGTTGGCGAAAAGGACGAAAAGGTGCACTTACCTTTTCGTTTCCTGGAGATCGGGTTGTTCAATCTCCTTTTCAGTTATGGTGGGGTTGTTGGGTGGGGTGGGGAAACATTTTAATAAGACGCGGTTAATAGGTTTTTGACAGGGATAGCCAACATCCTGCGAAAACTGTTATTCCCATTTCTGATAGGTTTCTTTCGAAACCCTTATTAGTTTTAGGTGTGGAGACGATTCTGCTTTGACGAAAGTTTTGCCCTCCGTCTCCACCTTGGCCTCCATCAAACTCCTCTTGTTTGTGTTGTTGTATGCGTATTGTTGTTTGTGTTTTTTTTGTGTTGTTTTAATTTGTTGTTCCTCCGGGAGTTTTCTTTTTATGGTGGGTGCTTGTGTTTGGGGTGGTGTTGGTGTTGGTTTTGCTGGTAGGGGGATGTTTGACTGTGGTGTTATTTGTGTTGCTGTTTGTGTCTGCAGTTGTGTGTTGGTGTTGGTGATTGGAGTTTTGGGGGTTTTGTGGTGTCTCTTTTTTTGTATTTTAGATATCTGAGGCTCTCCTTCTTCTTCACTTAAAGAAGGAGAAGCAGCCCCATCTGTCGGTGAATAATCATCGCCAGGAGTGTGGGGTAGGGGTATGTTGTGTGGTGCTGGTGTTTCCGTGTGTGTGTTTATGGTAGTGTTTGATGGAGTGGATGGGGTGGGATGTGTTCTTCAGGGCTGTTGTCTGTGTTTTTTCTGTTGCTGTTTGTTGAGTGTCTGTTTGTTTTGGTGTGTTTGCTCGTTTCGTCTGTTGTTGTACTTGTGGTGGTGGTTGTTTTGGTGTTGGTGTTGGTAATAGTGTTTTTTTAATGATGTTGTTGTGGTGTCTTTGTGAAGGACCTATCTAAATACGAACCTATCTAAATACGATCTAGATGTCCCGTTGCGGTTTGCCCACGTCCACTGTTGTGAAGTCGGGAAATCCAGTCGATACCTTTAGGTTAGCTGTGCTACCACAGCGAAAGCAATCAAGTTTACGCCCCTCCACCGAAATGTTTATTTTGTTGTTGTCGTCGATAACGACTTTTTCGGGTATTTTGGAGATTCTCTCCGGCTTCATTTGCATCAGAATCTCCAAATCAGTACCTGCCCAACTTTGTCTAATAGACATTCGTATTGAAAGAATAGCATTAGTCTCTGACTCCACGAAGCCAGCCAAGATCCACCAGATGTTAATGATTGGTGGTATATTTTTTATTTTTATTTTTTGTATCCTTTTCCCCATGTAAGTAGGGAAAAAGGTGAATGCTTTTGACACCATTGGTGTCACAGAATGTTTTTGGACGAGTGCCTCGCTTTTAAACAGTACGGAAATACTTCCGTACTATTTTCCTCGTTGTAGAAAGTCAATATTTGCTAGCGTCTCCTTCAAGCTGGCTTCTATGTCTCCTTGACTCACAAATATTGGCTTTCTCGTTGCGTTGGAGACAGTCCTGAAGGTCACTGTCCTTTGAACTGTCTCTTCTTTTATTTCGAGGGTTGAGTTGATTCTAAACCCACCCTTGTCTTCGGAAGTTACAAATTTTCTCCTTTGCTGGAGCATATCTCTTGCATTGGAGATGTAAACATTCATAAAATCTTGTTTTTTGTCCACTGTTTCAGCGAAATACATTTTTTTATGTGTTGTTGATGTTGTTGTTGTTGTTGTTGTTGTTGTTAGCTTCGGTTTTGGAAATCGCAATTTCTTGACGAGTGAACCTTTATGTGTAGCTGTATCTATGGAGTTGTTGTTGTTGTCTTTTTCATGTGTATGTATAGGTTTAATTCCTGTGTTTTCCTGTGTGTTATTTTTCTCCGCTTCTACGGTAGAAATTTTAAAATCTTCAAGTGGTAATATTATTTTTTTCTCTCTGTTGACAGTCGTATCCATGGCGACGTCCATAGTAGCAGAAGCACATATGACGTTAATATCTGCATCTCTACCTCTCTACTCTCTGTCGACGTTCTCTAGCTTTCTTTCCGAGCTATTCATGTTTTATAGTTGGCAAAATTTAATTTTTTAAATTTATTTTTATATTAAATTTTCGTCTCTAAAGGTGCGAAAAATGGGATTACCACTCAGCTGACGATTCAGCTTGGGGATTAATCTAGAAAATGATATATTTTTTCAAACAATTTGTTCATTTTTTTTGTATAGAAATTTACAAAGAAGCTTACTGGCGATGTTCCACGCAGATAAGGAGATAGATAGATAGATATGTTTCTTTTATTTGCCACCAGGGCATCAAAAGTGGGACAAGTACAATGGGGGGAGTTTACAAAACAAGACGTTCTCAATAAGGAGGAGGCAATAGCAATATATAAAAATAAAATAAAATATAACAAAAAATAAAATTTATAACAAAGTCCTCAATAGAGAGGAGGCGCCAACCCCCCCCCCCCCCCGAAAAAAAGTGTGCAACCCTTCTCCTCAGGAGCACAGAGAAGGGTGCTTCCTTGGTCTTTCATCTTCCTCACCTATAGTCTGATGTAGAGTGAAGGCCCATTCACACGGGCCATTCTCGCCACTTTCACCCATCTTTCATAAAAACGGCTGGGGTGCAGCACCTCTCTCTCTCCATCCTGATCCTTCTTCCGAAATGATATCGGAAGAAACGGACCAGTTGTTGGCCAGAGAGAAAGGTGTCTGACCTCAGTCCTTTCAGACGCGTCCACCATACAACCTCTTTCGCCATGGCTATTACGCACAGAAACACCGCCTCTCCTTCGTTTTTGAAGAGGGGAGGCGGCTTGATCGTTACAATAGACTCGGTGGTCAACCGGATCGGTCCCACCCTTGACAGCAGTTGTTCGACATAGCCCCACAGATCGGCAATGCCCGAGCAGTGTACCAATGCGTGTGCAACGGTTTCCTCGTCGCACACGCATCTGGGACAGATCTTTTTCGATGGGTCCCTACCCGGGCGCCCGTGTCTGTAGAGCCTTTCTCGAACGGGCAGAGCCCTTCTGTAGCATTGCCAGGCCAGGGACCTCTGGAAGTTATCCATGGGTCCCGGGCTGAATGTCCTACCGAACAGGTTGGCCAGTTCGTCTTCCTCCATGCCTAGGGCTTCTACGAGGGCGTCGTCGCACCTGCTAACCACCATCCCTCTATAGAATGACGAGGTGGATTCTCCACTGACAGCCGGGTCGGCCTGCCAGAGAGCCGTGAGCGCCTGGGCACACTCGGTGTGCCAGGCGCCCAGTTTTCTCGGTCTTTGCTTGACCCAGGATTGCAGCTCGGTGAGTGAGACGAGTCTGGGAAAGGCTCGCCTCACAAACGGGGCCCACACCGGTTGACCGGAGAGGAATACCTGAAGGTGCCGTAGCCTTAATGCGTGTTTACGTATCATTAGCCACGGCATCCCCAGCCCTCCTTTCGAAGGGTGTTGACAGCAGATGGATCTCCTCACCATAGGAGCCCGCTTCTTCCAAAGGAATTGGAAGAGTGCGCGCTCCATTTTGGCGAGCGTTTCCCTTGGGCAAGGCACAACGGTCAGGCGGTAGTAGATGACGGACGCTATATAAGTGTTCGCCACCTCCACCCGACCTTTCAGGGACAGTTTGCACTCGGCCCACTTCTGGGTCAGTGCAAACACCCTGTTCGTTACCTCACCCCAGTTCTTCTCCACCTGGAGGTCTGGTCCGAACCAGACCCCGAGCAACTTCACCGGGCCCTCCGTCCAGCGCCCGACGACGCCATCGGAGGGCATAGATCTGCTCCTCCACGTGCCGAGTTGCAGACCGATCGACTTGTCCCGGTTCAGCTTAGCCCCTGTAAACCTTTCGTACTCCTCCAGTAAGGTGCCGATCGCCCCGATTTCCGAGGCCGTCGACACCATTACTGTTACGTCATGGGCGTAGGCTGACACCGCTTTTCGCAATCCCGGTTCCAACGGGATGCCCTGCAACAACTTCCGCAGCAGTGGCTCTAGAGTCATTACGTACAGAAGGGAGGAGAGAGGGCACCCCTGTCGGATGGACCGCGCGATTTCGAACGGCTCCGAGAGGTAGCCGTTCACCTTGACTCTAGAGCAGATGCGGCTGCTGTGCATGGCATTGATCCAGCCCCTGAAAACGGGTCCGAAGCCTGCCGCCGCTAGCACCGCATCCAGGTAACCATGGTCGACCCTATAGAATGCCTTAGATTGATCCAAGTTGATCAGGGCCCCACCAAAGCCGGGTTCGTTCCCAACCCTCTCTATGATGTATCGCATGAGGAGGAGGTTGTCGTGGATGGACCTGGATGGGATAGCACATGTCTGCGCATCTCCCACCAGGTTGCCCACGACAAGCGCCAACCTCTTTGCTAGCACCTTGGCCAAAATCTGTAACTCTGTATTTAGCAGAGTTATGGGCCTGAAATTATTTATATCGTCCCCCTTGTTCTCGTCCTTCCTCACTAGCGTGACTACGCCCTTGGTCACAGCACAGGGAGTTCTCCCGCTCTGTTGCCAGTTGCAGTAGACCGCCTCGAGGAGATCGGGAAACAAGTCCGGCATAGCTAGATATAGTTCGTATGGAAGACCATCGAGACCCGGGGATTTGCGTTTGCCGCATTGGCTCAGCACGTCCTCTATCTCAGCGGCTGAAATCGGCTCCTCGCAGGACTTCGCCTCCCTGTCCGAGAGACGCGGCAGGCCGTCGAGGTATGGACCGAAGTCCACATCCCCAACCGGCCCCCTGCCCCTTCCGAACAATCCGGCAAAGTGCTTTTGAAAAGCCTCGCACATCTGCTTAGGTTCAAGGATCACCCGTCCATCCTGGTCTCGCAAAGACCGGATAGTGGATCTACTCCCTCTTTTGGCTTCTGTCACGCGGACCCAGCTAACAGCTTTGGTCCCCTCGTTTTCCAGAGCACGTATTTTGATTCGGACGATGCAGCCTTCGTGTTTCGCGTCGAAGAACTGGCCCAGGGCCGTTCTCGACGCTAGCACTCTGGCCACGTCGCCGCTTCTAATTGCCTCTTCTACACTATCTACCAACTCCCTTTCCTTCCTATTTCTATTTGAGGCTAACTCCTTACTAAATTCTATAGAGACTACTCTAATCTCTCTTTTGAGAGATCCCCACCACCTGCTGTTGACGATGGCGCCCGTCAACCGCTACTTAACTAAAGTGCTAATCCGGTCCCTGTAAGCCTTACTTGCCGGTAAGGACAAGTTGAGCTTCCAGTAACCGGGTCCCTTGGTCTTTCATCTTCCTCGCCTATAGTCTGATGTAGAGTGAAGGCCCATTCACACGGGCCATTCTCGCCACTTTCACCCATCTTTCATAAAAACGGCTGGGGTGCAGCACCTCTCTCTCCATCCTGGAGATAGATAGATAGATAGATAAATAAATAGATAGATAGATAGATAGATAGATAGATAGATAGATAGATATATAGATAGATAGATAGATAGATAGATAGATAGATAGATAGATATGTTTCTTTATTAGCCACAGGGGCACAAAAGAAGGGGACAAATACAAAGGGGGAAGTTTACATACAATAAAAACGTGTAAAATGTTATCACAAATGCAATTTAAAAAATTAGTCGATTTTCCCCAATAGGGGGAAATCGACTCATTTTTTAAATTGCATTTGTGATAACATTTTACACGTTATTGTTGTAGGTAAACTTCCCCCTTTGTATTTATAGATAGATAGATAGATAGATAGATTTCTATTTATTTGCCACGAGGGCACAAAAGAAGGGGACAAATACACAGTGGGGGAGTTTACATAAATCGAGTAAAGAAAAAAAGGAATAACAATAATAATATAATAATAAAAAGTCCTTAAAAGGGAGGGGGCGTGTTGGGGATTGCACATACCCCCGAAAAGTGTGCAACCCTTTTCGCGGGGGAAGCCCAGAGAGGGGCGCTCCCCCTTTCCTCTTCACTTCTTCACCTACAGAACAATGTAGAGAGAAGGCCTATTTACACGAGCCATTCTCGCTTCTTTCACCCACCTTTCATAAAACTGTCTGGGGCCAAGCACTTCTCTCTCCATCCTGATCCTTCTTCCGAAGTGGTATCGGAAGAAGTAAACCAGGTGATGGCCGGAGAGAAAGTCACCCGACCTCAGACCTTTCAGGCGCGTCCACCACACAACCTCTTTCATCATGGCTATTACGCACAGAAAGACCGCCTCTGCTTCATTTCTGAAGGGAGGAGGCGGCTTGATGTTCACCACAGACTCGGCGGTTAATCGAATCGGCGCCACACGCGACAGCAGTCGTTCGACGTAGCCCCACAGATCGGCAACGCCCGGGCAGTGTACCAGTGCATGCGCAACGGTTTCCTCGTCGCGCACGCATCTGGGACAGATCTTTTTCGCTGGATCCCTACCCGTGCGCCTGTGTCTGTAGAGCTTTTCTCGAACGGGCAGAGCCCCCCGGTAACACTGCCAGGCTAGGGACCTCTGGAAGTTGTCCATGGGTCCCGGGCCGAAAGTTCTACCGAACAGGCTGGCCAGTTCGTCCTCCTCCATGACTAGCGACTCTCCAAGGGTGTCGTCGCCCCTGTTAGCCACCAGCCCTCTATAGAATGTCGAGGTGGATTCTCCACTGACAGTCGGGTCCGCTTGCCAGATAGCCGTGAGCGCCTGGGCACACTCGGTGTGCCAGTTGCCCAGTTTTCTCGGTCTTTGCTTCACCCAGGATTGCAGGTCGGTGAGCGAGACGAGCTGTGGGAAGGCTCGCCTCACAAACGGGGCCCACACCGGCTGACCGGTGATGAATACCTGTAGATGCCGTAGCCTCAATGCGTGCCTACGCATCAACAGCCACGGCATACCCAGCCCTCCTTTCGAAGGGTGCTGGCAGCAGATGGATCTCCTCACAATGGGAGGCCGCTTCTTCCAGAGGAACTGGAAGAGCATGCGTTCCATGATGGTGATCTTTTCCTTGGGGCAAGGCACGACGGTCAGGCGGTAGTAGATGACGGACGCTATGTAAGCGTTCGTCACCTCCGCCCGACCTTTCAGTGATAGTTTGCACTTGGCCCACTTCTGGGTCAGCGCAAACACCCTGCTCGTCACCTCGCCCCAATTCTTCTCCACCTGGAGGTCAGGTCCGAACTAGACCCCGAGCAGCTTCACCGGGCCCTCCGTCCACCGCCCGACGACACCGTCTAACGGCATCGGTTTGCCCTTCCACGTTCCGAGTTGCAAACCGACTGACTAGTCCCGGGTTCAGCCTAGCCCCCGTCAGCATTTCGTATTCCTCCAGTAGGGTGGCGATCGCCCCGATTTCCGAGGCGTCCGCCACCATTACTGTTACGTCGTCGGCATAGGCCGAGACCGCTTTGTGCAATCCCGGTTCCAGGGGTATGCCCCGCAGCAACTCCAACTTCCGCAGCAGTGGCTCGAGAGTCAATACGTACAGAAGGGAGGAGAGGGGGCACCCCTGTCTGATGGACCGGGTGATTTGAAGCGGCTCCGAGAGGTAGCCGTTTACTTTAATCCTAGAGTAGATGTTGCCACTGTGCATGGCAGAAATCCAGCCCCTGAAAACGGGTCCGAAGCCCGCCGCCGCTAGCACCGCATCCAGGTAACCATGGTCGACCCTTTCGAACGCCTTAGATTGATCCAAGTTGATCAGGGCCCCACCATAGCCGGGTTCGTTGCCAACCCTCTCTACGATGTATCGCATGAGGTGGAGGTTGTCGTGAATGGACCTGGACGGGATAGCGCATGTCTGCGCGTCTCCCACCAAACCACCCACCACAAGCGCCAACCTCTTCGCCAACACCTTGGCCAAAATCTGTAACTCTGCATTAGGCAGAGTTATGGGCCTAAAGTTACTTAAGTCGTCCCCCTTGCTCTCGACCTTCCTCACTAGCGTGACCACGCCCTTGGTCACAGAACAGAGAATTCTCCCGTTCTGTTGCCAGTTGCAATAGACAGCCTCGAGGAGTTCGGAGAACAAGACCGGCATAGCTAAATAAAGTTCGTATGGTAGACCATCGAGACTCGGAGATTTGCGTCTGCTGCATTGGCTGAGCGCTTCCCCGATTTCAGTGGCTGTGATTGGCCTTTCGCAGCACTCCGCTTCGCCGCTCGAAAGACGCGGTAGACCGTCGAGGTATGGACCGAAGTCCACATCCCCGTCCGGCCCCCCGCCCCCTCCGAACAGTCGAGCAAAGTGCCTTTGAAAGGCCTCGCACATCCGCTCAGGTTCAAGGATCACCCGTCCATCCTGGTCTCGCAAAGACCGAATGGTGGATTTAATCCCACTCTTGGCTTCTGTCACGCGGGCCCAGCTAACAGCTTTGGTCCCCTCGTTTCCTAAAGCACGTATTTTACTTCGGACAACGCAGCCTTCGTGCTTCGCGTCAAAGAACTGGCTCAACGCCGTTCTCGCCGCTAACACTCTGGCCACGTCTCCGCTCCTAATCGCCTCTTCTAGTTTATCTGTTAACTCCCTTTCCTTCCTATTTCTATTCGCCGCTAGTTCCTTACTGTAACCTATCGAACTTACTCTAATCTCTCTCTTTAGAGATACCCACCACCTGCTGTTGACGATCGCTCCCGTCAACCGCATCTTAACTAAGCTACTAATCCGGTTCCTGTAATCTTTCTTTGCCGGCAAGGACAAGTTCATCTTCCAGTAACCGGGACCCTGTCTATGCGTTCTATCAAGGTTGACCACGCAGGTCACTAATTTGTGACCTGAATAGCCAACCATGATCAATTCTGGACAACTAAATATCCTTACTCCTAACCAAAAACCTATCTAGGTACGATCTAGATTGTCCACTGCGGTTTGCCCAGGTCCAGGTTGGCGCAGTTGGACAATCTAGTCGAAATCTATCGACCAGGTCGAATCGATCGAGTAACCCCTTGAGGCTGCTACACCCACCTCTATCGGGACATGCCCCTGCATAGTCCCAACGCGCATCTAGGATTTCATTCCAGTCCCCCACTAAAAGCAGGGAACGCGACATTCCTAGAAAAGTCTCCAGACGCTGGAAGAAGTCGGCTCTTTCAGCCCCGAAGGAGGCATAAAGACCGACCAGTCTCAAAGCCCCGCCTTCACCGCCTCCGACGTCCAGCACCAGTAATCGACCCCCCGGGTCCGAGTGAACAATCTGTACGTCGAGAGCCAGACGTTTATCCAGCAGTACGGCAACTCCCCGCCCCCCCCCCCCCCCCGCCTCCGGGTTGACAGAGAGATGCGTGCATCTCAAAGTCATCGAAGGCGGGAGCCAGCTGTCGCACGCTGCTGATCCGACTCTCGCAAACAACCATCACATCTATACTTCGTGACCTGAGGTCACTTAGAAGCTTTGCTTGCTTCCAAGCTGAGCCCAGGCCACGCGCGTTCAAACAGCCAACTCTCAATTGATCTATTTTGGTGTTGAAAGTGAAGAAAGAAAAGCACCTACCTCTCCGGGTTGTGTAATTTCCATGGCGTCAGGTGTGTTGGGTGGAGGGATGTTTTGTGGTGGTGTGGGGGTACCCGAGTGTGGTGGGGTTGGGGTATTTGGAGTTATGTCAGGGAGAGGGGAGGTTATGGGGAAATCTTTCAAGAGGACGCGATTTAACGGTTTTAAACAGGGAGGGCTCACGTCCTGTCTAAATTGTTCTTTTAAGGAATGATAAAGGTCCAGAGGGACCTTTATCATTTTTAAATGGGTGAGATAAAGTTTGGCCCTTCGGTCTGCACCAAAGAGCTATTGTTTATTAATTTAAACAGTTTTTTGTTTTCTTTATTTATATATGTGTATTGCAACGTCTTTTTTTGTGATGCTGTCAATGTTTCGGAGAGGGGAGGCGCAGATTTAATTTTGTTTGTTGAGGGTGGGGTGTTTTTTATTGGAGTTGGTGTTTGTGTGTGGGTTATTTGTGGTGTGCTGGGTGTGTGCTTTCTTTTTTTTCTTTTAACTTGTCTGAAGGCTTCTCCTCCTTCTTCTTCAGAAGTTGGGGGAAACTCTTCAGCGCTAGGTAGGAGGGACGTGGTGTCTGGTTGTTTTTTTTTTGCGGGAGGGGTAGATCTGTTGCTGTTTTTTTTATTATTTGTTTGGAATGCGTTTCGTGGTGATGATGTTTGTGTCGTGCTTGTGGTTGGTGATGGTGGTGGGGATGTTTGTGTTGTGGTTGGTGATGGTGGTGGTGATTTTTGTGTCGTGCTTGTGTTTGGTGCTGGTGGTGGTGATGTTTGTGTTGTGCTTGTGGTTGGTGGTGTCTGTATTTTGTTTGCTGTGTGTGGTATTAGTGTATTTTTGGAGGTGGGTGGTGTTGGTGTACTGTTTGTGGTGGGTGTGGGCAATAGTCCTTTTTGGGGGATACGTTTCGGGCAGTTAGCCTTAACGTGTCCCCTTTCCGTGCATAAATAGCATGCTGGTCTTCTCCCCTCTACAATTATATCTATTGGGGTGAGGTCATCCAGCCAGATGCGATCCGGGATTTGTGCCACTCTTTTGGGCCTCATTTGGACTAGTAGGTCGAGGCCCATTCCCAGGAACGCATCTCCAGATGCCTTCCCCATTGACAGCACTGTGTCCTCGCCCATATCTATGAAGCCAGCAATAGCCCACCAGAAGTCCATTGTGGGCAGCATTGTTTGTACTTTGACTCTCTGTGTTCTTCTACCCATGTAGGAGGGATAGAAGCTGTATGTTGTTGATGAGAGTGGGCTTAGGGAAAGCTTCTGCGTCGTTTCCTTGTCTTTTGTTAAGACCGAAATGCTGCCATAGAGTCGGTCCTTTCTTATGAAGAGAATATTCTTCATATAGTCTTTTAGGACCAACTCTATCTCCATTTGGCTGGGCTGTGCTGGCTTTCTCGTTTGGTTTAATATTGTTCTGAAGAGAACTGTGCTCTCTGTTCTCGCTTTCTTGAATTCTGGGGGGGAGTTAATGGAAAACATTCCGTTCTCCCCCAAGACAATGTGTTTTTTTGCTTCGGCCAGTTTTTCTCTGGCGGCAGTTAAGTCTATTGGTGTATATGTTATGGACTGTTTTGTTTTCTGGGCGAAAGTTGCCTTGTTGTTATTTGTGTTCTTATTTTCTGTTTGTTTGTTTTCCGTTTGCTCATTTTCCGTAACATTTGTTTTTTTCATTTTCCTTGTTTGTTTCGTTGTCTAGTTTTGTTGTATCTATTTCTTTTTGTTCTTCAGACTTGGGGGGCGTGGCAGAGCTAATGGCAGACATGTCTGCCATCTTTTCCGCCATGCTGCCGAGAAAGAGATTTTACAGCAAAATAGATATTTATTTTACCCCCTAAAAAGGGGGTAAATGTAAAAATGTTTCCCTAAATAACAGGGGTAAGTGTTTTAAATATGTTGCACTGAAAAAAATTCTCTGGTACTTACTATAGTAAGGGTAAATTCCGATGGAATAGCGGAGCCGATGTGAAGCGTGTCTTACTCTATCAAGATAGATAGATAGATAGAGAGATACATGGATAGATGCATAAATAGATTGAGTGATAGATAGAGAGATAAATTGATAGATAGATAGATAGATTTCTTTATTTGCCACAAGGGCGCACAAGAAAAGGGGACAATACAAAGACATGCCGGGGATTTTACATACAGTCGTGTAAAAAAGATAAAACAAGCAATTACAACAATCGAAATCCCCAATAGGGGGGAAGCGTCACAAATGGGTTGTTTAATACCCCGTCGATAGAACAACCCTCAACTCCAGTAGCGTGTTATGCAAGTGCTCCTTTCTTCCTTTTGCTCTCTTCTTTAACCTACAGGCTTATAACCAAAGAAGGCCCAATCACTTGCGCCATTTTTGCCACATTCACCCACCTTTCAGTAAATTTACTGAGGTGCAGTGCCTCTCTCTCCACTCTTATTCTTCTTTTAAAGTAATACTTAAAGAAGGGAATCAATTGTTGTTCGGAGAGAAAAGCATCTGTCCTCAGTCCTCTCAATCTCGTCCACCATATAACTTCTTTCACCATAGCCGCCGTACAGAGGAAAACCGCCCTTCTTTCGTTTTTCAAAGAGGCTGGCGGTTTGATCCTTACTATGGACTCGGCAGTCAACTGGATTTGTCCCATACGCGACAACAGTTGTTCTGCATAGTTCCACAGGTCGGTTACGCCCGGGCAGTATACAATTGCGTACAGGACGGTTTCAATGTCCTGCGCGCATATTGGGCACGTCCTCCTGGAAGGGTCCTGCCGGGGCGTCCGTGCCTGTAGATCTTGTCACGAACTGGTAGAGCTCCTCGGTAGCACTGCCAGGCCAGGGACCTCTGGAAGTCGTCCATAGGTCCCTGGCGGAAACTCATCGCAGACAGACAGGTGAGCTCATCGTCTTCGACTCCCAGAGTCTCTCCGAGCATGTCGTCGCCATTGTAACGTACAATCCCTTTATAGAATGTCGAAGTGGAGTCTCCACTGATTGCTGTGCCCGCTTGCCAGAGGATTGTGAGCGCATTCAATGTGCCAGGTGCACATCGTTTTCGGTCTTTTTTTGACCCAGGACTGCAGCTCCGCCAGCGAACGAGATAAGCTGTGGGAAAGCCTGTCTCACAAATGGTTCCCACACCAGTTGGGGGGTCGGTGAGGAATACCTGGAGATGTTGCAGCCTCAGCGCATGTTTGCACATCATCAGCCACTGCATTCCCAGCTCTCCGTTGGAAGGGTGCTGACAGTAGACGGATCTCCTCACCAGTGGAGCCTGCTTCTTCCACAGAAACTGGAAGAGCATACGTTCCATCTTGGCGAGGTGTTCACGGGGTCAAGGCACGACAGTCAAACGGTAGTAGATGACGGACGCTATGAAAGTGTTCGCCATCTCCGCTCGACTTTCAAGGACAGTTTGGACTCGGCCCACTTCTGGGTGAGAACAATCACCTTGGCCGTCACTGCGTTCCAGTTCTTCTCCACCTGGAGGTCCGGACCAAACCAGACCCCGAGCATCTTTACCGGTCCTTCCGTCCAGCGTCCGACGACGCCATCGGAAGGCATCGGTTTACCTCTCCACGATCCGAGTTGCAAACCGACAGACTTGTCCCGGTTCAGCTTCGCTCCTGTGAACCTTTCGTATTCCTTCAGTAAGGGGCCGACTTCCTCGATTTGCGAGGTGCTCGACACCATTACCGTAATCTCGTCGGCGTATGCCGACGCCGCTTTCTGCAGTCGCGGTTCTAGAGGGATGCCCTGCAATACCTCCAACTTCTGCGGTAGTGGCTCGAGAGTCAGTACGTACGGAAGGGACGAGAGACGGAATCCCTGTCGGATGGATCGCGTGATATGGAACGGCTCCGAGAGGTAGCCGTTCACCTTGACCCTTGAGCAGTTGTTGCTGTTGTGAATTGCAGCAGTCCAGCCCCTGAACACGGGTCCGAAGCCTGCCGCCTCGAGCACCGCATCCAGGTGACGATGGTCAACCCTATCGAAAGCGTTAGACTGATCCAAGTTGATCAGGGCCCCACCGAAGCCGGGTTTACACCCTACCCTCTCTATGATGTATCGCATGAGGTGGAGGTTGTGTATGGACCTGGTCAGGATTGCGCATGTCTGCATCTCTTCTACCTGGTTTTCGACGACAAGCGCCAGCCTCTTTGCCAACACCTTGGCCAAAATCTGTAACTCTGTGTTTAGCAGAGTTATGGGCCGGAAGTTGCCTATGTCATCCCCCTTATTCTCGTCCTTCCTGACTAGTGTGACTAGGCCCCCGGTCACAGAGCTGGGAATTCTCCCCTTCTGCTGCCAGTTGCAATAGACCACTTCCAGGACACCGGAGAATAAGTCCGGCATTGCTACGTAAAATTCGTAGGGTAGACCGTTGAGACCTGGAGATTTGGTGTTTGCCGCATTGGCTCAGCGCGTCCCCTATCTCAGCGGCCGAAATCGACTTTACGCAACATCAACAACAACAGCAGTAGCAGCAGTAATAACAACAACAGCAACAATAACAGTAGCAGCAGCGACAATATGAGCAGCAGTAATAATATGAACAGAAACAACAACAGTAGTAACAATATGACCAGAAACAGCAAAAGCAACAACAGCAACAACAGCAACAACAGCAATAGCAGCACAAGCAGCAGGAGCACGAATAGAAAAACAACAACAACAACAACAGCAGCAGCATGAGCAGAAACAACAACAACCAGCACAAAACAAAACAAAAAAGAACATATGAAAAGAAAATACAACAACCCGTATAGATATGAAAAGAACAGCAACAAACTAACATCTACAACTACAACAACAGCAACAACAAACTCCATGCAATTTCATTATTTTTCTGAAATATCTCAGCGAGCGAGGCAAAGAATTATACCCCACCCAAAAGATACACACACACACACACACACACACACACACACACACACACACACACACACACACACACACACACACACACACACACACACACACACACACACACACACACACACACACACACAAACACACACACATACAAACACACACACATATATATATATATATACATACATACATGATGATGGCTGCAGTTCGATTTCGAATAATGCCATCGCTTGATACTTAAGCATGAGCCACACGGATGGACGTATCTATGCCCAGCAATGCATCGCAATACATGTCATATATCAAGCGATGCCTGTATTCGAAGCTTTTTTTTAAGTGGGGAAAGGCTTTGCGCGGTGCCAATCTCACTCTCTGAACATCGAATGGATTTGCCCCAAAAGAAAAACTGCTCTACATCATTGGATGCAAACGAAGTCATAGGTTTTATATCCGAGTGACCTTTTCTTAGAGAAATGTCGTAATGACGTACATACATGCATACACACACATACATACAAACATACATACATTCATACATATACACTTACATACATACACACATGCACACATACATGCATGCATACACACATACATACACACACACATACATACATACACACATACATACATTCATACATATACACATACATACACACATACAAAGCATACATACATATACACATACATATACACATACATACATACATACATACATACATACATACATACATATGCTGAACAACTCCTAATCAACAAAACTGCGATGTCGGGGTACGACAACTTAGGAGGAATATGGCTACAGTCTGGCTAGATTACAGGAAAGCTTTCGATTCTGTTCCCCACTCTTGGATGATAGAGGCCCTCCAACTTGCTAAAGTCCCAGACATTATTGTCAGAGCCATAGAGAGGCTGTCTTCTTCTTGGGCTACTATCCTAAGGTTAAAGACAGAGAAGGAGGACTCTATTTTCACTGATAAAATAAAATATTGCAGGGGTATATTTCAGGGGGACAGTCTCTCTGTGATATTATTCATCTTGTCATTAAACCGCTTGTCCTTTCTGCTCTAGAAATGGGAGGGATACGTCATTGGCTCACAGGAGGACAGAAATACGAACCTAACCCATAATTTCATTGTGGACGATCTGAAACTCTATGCCAAGAACATGGATGGGATGAAGAAAAATCTTAACCTGGTTACAACGTTCTCAAAGGATATAGGAATGGGGTTTGGCCAAGATAAATGCTCATACATGACTGTAAAGCGGGGGGAAACAACAACCCAATCTAGCAACATTTGTATCAATGGCCTAACTGTTTCACCAATATCTGATGAGGACTGCTACAGATATCTGGGGATAGATGAGAACATATCCTATAATGGTATCTGTAATAAAGAATGCGTAACCAGGGAATACTATACCCGATTAAGAAAGATCTGGTCATCGGAACTCTCTGCGCAAAAGAAAACAGTGGCTCACAATGTGTTTGCTGTGCCTGTCCTAACACCAAAGTTTGGAGTACTCAATTGGACGATAGACGAAATCCGAGCAGTTGATGTTGGAACTCGAAAAATACTAAACAAAACCGGAAACTTCCACATCAACAGTGACATAGACCGCTTTTACTTGAACCGTAAGCAGGGAGGCAGTGGCCTAACATCAGTCCAGTCAGCATTTGAATGTCGCATCATCTACTAACCTCGAAGCGTAGGAGCCCGTTTCTGGAGCAAGTCTATCTGCATGAAACATATAAGATCATGAGAGTTGGGAAGGAACTCCTCGAGAGATATTCCCTGTGTGATAATCAAAAACTCACACCCAGGGATGTCGCTCAGCAGTATCGCAGTGAATCCATGGATGAAAAACTGCATGCTTATCAGCAAATATCATGCATGGATATGTTGCCAGGGAGCTCCAGAGTGAGAGTAATATAGATAAGGAAAGTAGTTTATATTGGACCAACAACCGCTATATTGGCTCCAACTTTGAAGGATACGCTTTTGCAATCCAAGAACAGGAGATTAACACGAAATACCTGATTCACAAAAGAGTTAGGGATGCAGGCAAAACACCTAGATGTGATAACAAGTGCAGACTCTGCAGAACTAACATCGAGGATATCACCCATGTCATCAACAGCTTTCCAAAGATGTCATCGCGGTACTATCTACCAATGAGGCATGATGTAGTGGCCAAAACACTGTACAATGCAGTTCGTAAAAAAGATAATAAACACATTAAAAGCTACAGCTATGTGGAAGACATCCATGTACATAATATGAAAGAGTAATGGTGGAATGTTCTATTAAAAACCCCAATAAAATGCAGGCATAACAGACCAGATATTATGATATGGGAGGACAGGGAGAAGAAAGCATGCACAGTAGTGGAAATTAGCTGCCCAGCAGATGCCAATATAATATCAAAGATTAGTGAAAAGGAGAATATTCATGCAGAGCTGATGAGAAATCTGCAGATACTTCACCCTGATTATACCTTCAGATTTATACCTGTGATTATTGGGGCACTGGGATATGTTAGTAACTGTTTCAATACAAATCTTGAGAAGCTAGGCTTCACAGGAACAGAAAGAACACGACTACATAGGAAATTACAAGTACAATCCATTAATGGAACAGTAAAAATATGTAAAACATTACAAACATTTTGCATCTAATAACTGCACATACACATGTACAGATACTAAGCATATACACATGTACAGATACTAAGCCTATACACATGCACACATGCAACTAAAAACATACACATACACACATACAATAACATCCATATCTACACATGCATGCATACATACATAACTACCTAGTTGATGTGCAAATTCCAATGAGAGTCTTGTGTCTATGTTAGAAACCGACTCTCTCTCTATTGGTAAATATTTATGAAATTATAAAACCAGAAGAACATATATGCATATATATATATATGGGTGTGTGTATGTATATATATATGTGTGTGTGTGTGCGGCAATTGTGTGCGTGTGTGTGGATTTATGCATGCATTATTGTATGATGTATGTATCTATGTAAATATAAATATGAATAGATATAGAAATAGAACAATAAAAATTGGAGTTTAGTTAATGAGCATACAGCGAAATACATTTGAATATCATATCGTAGCTGACATTGAAGAACAAAATGGCAAGTCATTAATGTATGTTCTATATTTGTGGTTTGGTCCTTAGCGTAGTAAGTGTTAGGATATTTGATAGAAAGCAATGTGGTAAGCATAACAACACATACGCACACACACATTCATACCTACAGGCTCCCCACACGCATATACATGAATATATATATATAGTAATAATTGTTTCTACTTAAGGCACAAGGCCAGCAATTATCCAGTACATTACTGGTACTTTATTTTATCGACCCCGTAAGGATGAAAGGCAAAGTTAACCTTGGCGGGATTTGAACTCAGACCGTAAAGGGACGTAACTATGCTAGAAAGCATGGCGTCCAACCCTCTACCAATACTGCCAATTCACCGCCTATAGTAATAATAGTAATAATTGTTTCTACTTTAGGCACAAGGCCAGCAATTACCCAGTGCATTACTGGTACTTTATTTTATCGACAGTAATAATAATAACAAATTTGAAGACTAAATTCCAGAGGGCTCGATAAGGATATGCTTGAAGCGAAATTTTATTTCTCTCATATATATATATACATATATATATATGAGAGAAATAAAATTATATATATATATATGTATGCATGTATATATATATATATATATATATATATATATATAAACGGAAAAAATGAAACTAAATTTCATTTCCCACTCTTAGTACGGCTGTTACTTAAATATAAGTATGTATACGTACATACATATATGTATACAGACGTACAGTAGTATGTATATATATATACATACACACATATATATATGTACGTATGGATTCACCATACTATTATTATAATGCTCGGTGTGTTTGTAAACAAACATCCCGTATAAAGCCGCAGTGTCTAGCAACCATCGTTGCTCGTTTGTTCAACACTGACAAATACACCGAGCATTATAATAAATGTTTGGTGAATCCATACGTACATATATATATGTGTGCATGTATGTATACATATATATAAATACTACTGTACGTCTGTATACATATATGTATGTACGTATACATACTTATATTTAAGTAACAGCCGTACTAAGAGTGGGAATTGAAATTTCGTTTCATTTTTTCCGTTTATCGTTTTCGGTGCACCCGGCCGATTAACCCACCCGATATGCAAATTGGGCTACTCAGCCGTTAATATGCATAAGGTAAGTATATACTTTCGGACGTTCAACAATCTGGCAGGAAGGTATACGTTGCTGACGATAGCTAACAAGCTATCCATACGTACATATATATATGTGTGTGCATGTATGTATATATATACATACTACTGGTCGTCTGTATACATATATGTATGTACGTATACATACTTATATATATATATATATATATATATATATATATATATATATATATATATATATATATATATATATATATATATAATTATATATGCGTGTGTGTGTGTATGTGTTAATATTTAGACACACACACACATATATATATACACATATATATATATACATATACATATATAACTTTATATATATATATATACACACATATATATACATATATACATATATATATATACCTACATATATATAAAGAGAGAGATACATATATATATGAATAGATATTTTATTTATATATAAATTTGGTATTTCTCTAGAAACACGGTTTTATAGGAAGCCGTAACCATGCAAACACCGGGGCTAGCGCCCTCTGCTGGTGTCCAGCAGAAGCAAGGGGGACAACCGTCTATTCATTTCAGGCTTAACTGGCCTTCGTCAGGACGGTGCCTCCCACCGCTTGCTACTGCTGGACTTGAATACAGTCGAGAATATATAGTTTTCTCGTCTGAATAAATGAGGTGATCAATCTCATTTGCATATGAAGCTGCATAAGTTGGCTCAAATGAGATTAATCACCTCATTTGCACAGACAAGAAACTATATATTCTCGACTGTTTTCAAGTCCCGCAGTAGCAAGCGGTGGGAGGGACCATCCTGACGTAGGCCAGTTAAGCCTGAAATGCATAGACGATTGTCGCCCTTGCATCTGCTGCACACCAGCAGAGGGCGCTAGCCCCGGTGTGTGTATAGCTACAGCTTCCTAAAACCGTGTTTCTTTAGAAATACGAAATTTCTATACATATTTGTATAAAGCTATGCTTGAAGCGAAATACTATTTCTATTATATATATATATATATATATATATATATATATATATATATAACGAAGGAAATGTGGTAAGGAACCAGGTGGACCATAACGCACCAAAGTACTCAATACTTAGGGTAGTAGAGTAGGTAATAGGAACGAGTAAGACCCGACGGCTGAGCTCAAGCCGTTTCGACGGCTAATTCTCCGTCTGAGAATTAGCCGTCGAAACGGCTTGAGCTCAGCCGTCGGGGTCTTACTCGTTCCTATATATATATATATATATATATATATATATATATTTGTATATGAACAAACGTTTACATGTGTATAAAGGTACATTCACCGAATGTATGTACGTATATATTCTTTCATTCTGTTGTTCTTTAACGTGAGACTTTACTGTTTACATCCCCACACAATTATCCTACCAACCTAGCATATAGTGAAAAATTAGATATATTACGCTGAAATATCTTTTGTTCATAGATCTGCATAATCAGTAATAAATTCGGTGGTAAAAAAAACAAAGACAAAAATTAACAACACTATATTATAACTAGAAAAAGAATAAGTCCCTATGTTTCTTCTTAATCTATTAGAAATAGCACCCATATTTCCATTAAATCACACAAACGAAGAAGACGTAAACATAGTATATTTAAAAAAAAACATGATGTCCGCGGCTGAAATGCTTTATGCATTGGCTTTACTTGAGGTTAGACAAGAACTATACAATAACAAATTACAACGAAGTCAGATATTACAAGAACAGTAATAATTGTTTCCACTTTTGGCACAAGGCCAGCAATTATCTCAGTGTATTACTGGTACTTTATTTTATCGA
>OZ024744.1:87366939-87459439 GCA_964016885.1 Eledone cirrhosa
ACATAACCTTATTATGTAAGGAGCTGTCTGATGATGTCACGGCACTGGGCGCACCGAATCGTGTGGGCACTGTCGTCATTGAAATATGTATCACAGCATTATCATTAAAGGACTTTAACATCTGAAACTACTTCGCTTTTTTTTATTCGATATATACTCCGTCACTCCTATGTGGAAAATGTACGTTGAGTGCTTGAATGTAAATGCATCAATGTTTACCTTAAGTATATATATATATATATATATATATATATATATATATATATATATATATATATATATATATATTCATATATACATATATGTATATACGTATATATGAATATGTATATAAGTTTAAAGGGGCGTATGTGTGTGCATATATAAATATACATAAATACATACAAACATACATATATCACGATTATTAATGTCTTTATGCACGCAAGCTCTACTACGCCTTGACATGTGACCACATTTAAGTAAACATATACCCATATGATCATGTGTGTATATATATATATGTATATATATATATACACATATATACACACATATAGATATATTTAAATAAATATATGAATATATATATATTCATATATATATACATATATATATATATATACACCCAGACACATAAATATATACATATATATATATATATATATATATATACATATATATATATATATATATATATATATATATATATATATATATATATATATATATATATATATACACACACAGTCACATAAATATATACATATATATATATATATATATATATATATATATATATATATATATATATATATATATATATATATATATATATATATATATATATATATATATACATACATATATACGTACACATGCATACCTTCATACTTACAGACACATTCCTTTGATAAGATGTGACACAATATACAGATCAGAATCACAGCAGCTCATAAGATCAAGTTTGCCTCCATATACACCACGTAGACAAACACGTATGTTCACAGGCACACACACAAACACATACACATGTACACTCGCTAATAGACCAAAACATCTATACACACATATACACACGCTAATAGTCAAAAACATACATACACACGCCTATACTTAAAAATGTATAGGGACGTGTTCATGTATCTTATAGATGTATACACACACACGCACACATATACATATATATATATATATAAATATGTGTGTTTATATATATATATATATATATGTATATATATATATATATATGTGTGTGTATATGTATATATATATATATATATGTGTGTGTACATATGTATATGTATATACATATATATATATATATACATATCATCAATATATATATATATATATATATATATATATATATATATATATATATACACACACATATATATATACATATATATGTACATATATATATATATATATTTATATACATATATATATATGTATGTGTGTGTGTGTGTGTGTATACAATGTGGGTGTGTGTGCGTGTGCGGGTATGCATAGTTCGTATATTCCAATAAGCAAACTGATGTTAACACGTGATGGGCAGAAATATGACCTCCATATTATTGAAGCTGACATTAGGCAATCGTATTTCTCATATAGGCTTTCTTTAAACACACCGTTAAGATCGTTGACACTTAAAATTAATGACGCTCTGCAAGTCATCAATATTTGGCTTTCAATGTTTGCCGGCACGTAACAACTATCGCGTTAAATGCTAGATACCATGTCGGACATATTCGTATGTATGTATGTATGTATGTATGTATGTATGTATGTTCTTCTGGTTTTATAATTTCACAAATTTTTACCAATAGAGAGAGTCGGTTTCTAACATAGACACAAGTCTCTCTCATTGGAATTTACACAACATCAACAAGGTAGATATGTATGTATGTCTGGATGCATGCATGTGTAGATATGGGTGTTATTGTATGTCTGGATGTGTTTGTTTTGTATCTGTACATTTATGGATTGTACTTGTAATTATGTATGTATGTATATTCTAGGAGAAGGAAAACTCTGACATAACACCTACAACCCTGCAGGACTAAAAACAAAACCTGTCAAAGGGCAAAGGGTCAATGGCCATCCAAAATCACCGGGAGAGATCATCCCTTATCCTTTGTCAAGGCAGAATTCTATGAGAAGGAAAACTCTGATATAACACCTGCAACCCTGATGGTATCCAATGATGTCGACTTGTTCTTCTTTTTGGTAAATATCATCTTGGTTAAGAGAGTGGGACTGGCTTTGCGCAGTGCCTTTGCTCACTATAAAAGCTTCACGGCACAGGCATTGCTTTATATCTGGAGATCTCTCTGCACTTGTCGTCACATGGTACCATGGGCCCAGCACTATGTGTCAATAATTGTCACAAGTGTAGTGTTTGTTCCAGAGTTTTCAAGTCGCTGGCTGGAGTAAAAAGTCAGCGCATCGGTAGGGGTTCTCCTACATAGATATAAAGTAGTGGCCGTACTCGAAAACGAGTTGGCAGCCACCATGTATATATGTATGCATTTTTGTATGTATGTGTATGTATGTATGTATATGTATATGTTTAGTCGCCAACGGCCCGACCATGAGACAGGTTGTACTGGGATACATGTTACCAGTAGCACCAACTGGTGACCTGACATAACATATATATATACATACTATGTGTCAATAATTGTCACAATTGTAGTGTTTGTAACAGAGTTTTCAAGTCGCTGGCTGAACTAAAAAGTCACACTCGTTCAGCGCATCGGTAGGGGTTCTCCTACATGGATATAAAGTAGTGGCCGTACTCGAAAACGAGTTGGCAGCTACCATATGTATATGTATAGAAATAGTCGGGCTGGATACTCGATCGCGCGGTTAAATCACTGGGAGTGAAGGACCCCTAACATTTGTCAGGACATTCTTCTAGGAGAAGGCAACTCAGGAAATTGGGATAACTCCGACATAAAATCTGCGGCTCAGTAGTTACCAATGATGTTGATCATTTCTTCTTTTAGGGTTATAGCTACTGTCGCTCAGAGAGTGGGATTGGCTCAGTGCACAGTCATTCCTCACTTTAAAAAATATCTTCACGCACAAGCATTGCACGATAGAATTAATAAATAATTATTAATAAGGGTGTATCGTTCAATGGCCATACTCGGTAACGAGGGATCAGCCATCATCATCATGTATGTATGTATGTTAGGTCTCTCTCGAATACTCCTGGTAACATGTAACCCAATACAACCTGTCTCATGGTCGTGTCGTCCGTGACTAAACCGACGGCAACCCCACCAAGCTTGGACACCCTGCGGGATGAAATACAAAACCCGTCAAAGGGCGGAGGAACTCAGCAGAGTCAACGGCCATCCAAATAGTACCTGGGAGTGAAAGGCTCCAAGTTGTTATCACATCTTTCTAAGAGTCGGAAACTCTGAAAAAACCTGCGGCTTCGGAAGCATCCGATGATGTTGACCAGTTCTCTTTTTCACGTAGTGTTTTCGATGCTCAGATAGTGGGATTGGTGGAGTGCAAGGCCTTTCCTCACTTCAAAAACCTTCAAAGCACAGGCATTCCTTATTCAGGATATGTTATAGGTCTGTGTGGCTGGTCGTAGCCTAAAAGTGCACCAAACTCTATAATCTGACAAGCGATTTCAGTACTCTTAGCAGAGTTTGCAGCCATCATGTATGTATTTACGTCAATATTGTTTGACTTTTATCGTTTTGATACTGTTGTTGTTGTTATAGATGTTGGTGTTCGTAATCTCTGACCCCGTCGCTAAACACCAGGATAAGTCTATTTAAAGATTTTATCCTATTCGTTTCAAAATTCAAAATTGTGGGAAAGGACGTTATATACATTCAGTTAGAGTTAATTTGTGCTTTCTCGGCTCTTGACCATATTTAAAACATGAAAGTATTATTCAGTTTGAAAAAGTCAAAATCGATAAAAAGTATTTTACCCGTTGCATCAGTGACAGATTTTTTCAGTATCTTTCTACCATGCTTTGAAAGGTGTTTTAAGCAATATCCTTCAGGCATACAAGATCATCGTGCTGGTGACTTTAATGCTAGAGTGGGTAGGTATTTTAGCACATGGAAGGTATGGGGTGGGAAAGTGTAATAGCAATGGTATGCTTCAGTTGCAGATGTGTGAGGAGCTGGATGTACGTTTACCAACACCATGTTTCAGCAAAAGAATAAGTTTATGATCACATGGATGCACCCTGCATCTAAAGAATGGCATCTTCTGGACAACATCCTTGCCAGGCTGCATGTTCGTGTTCTTCGTGGGGCTGAGTGTTGGAGGGACTACCGCCTGGTACGTGCAAAAGTAAAATTAACTACAAAACGTAAAGCCCTTGTTGCTGGTGTTGCCCTGCCTAAAATACTGAATAATACTCGTCTTAGGGATAATAGTGTGAAGAGGACATTGCGAGAAGAAATGAATGTTGGGGACATTGGTGAGGATTGGACGACCCTTAAAATATCGGTTTATTATGTAGGCAGGCGTTTTCTGGGATTGGTACAAAGAAAGCATCAAGACTGGTTTAAGAAAATGATGAACATATAGATAAATTGTTGGCTGATAAGAGGGGTGCTCTGTCACGCTACTTGGCAGCAAAACCACAGGAGAAGAAAATGTTGCATAAGGCACTCAAGAATATGGAATCTCATGTGAGGTGGAGGCTCTCTCAGATAAAAGATAAATGGTGGAATGAGAAGGCTGATGAGATACAAGCTGCATCAGATTCCAATAACACAAAGTTGTTGTACAATCTTTTGCATGAAGTTTATTGACCGGCTTCTTCTCTGGTGACACCACTTCGCAGCAGGGATAGCAAGGAACTTCTTCGTGACTCGACTCAGGGAATTCTGCCGTCAGTCATCAATGAAGAAGGTGAGAGACTTCTGTGACCTCTTCACTCTTTGTTTGGTAGGATATGGGCTAGTGAATCCGTATCTGAAGACTGGAGTGATGCAGTAATGGTAGTCGTGTACAAGAGAAAGGGTAACAAGAATGATTGTGGAAACTATAGGGGTATATCATTGCTTTCTGTCGTAGAAAAAAATGTATGTAGGGTGCTTCTGGAACGTCTGCTGATACACATTGCAGATTGTGTTCTTCCTGAAAGTCAAGCTGGTTTTCGTGCAGGACGCAGCACTAGTGATATGATCTTCTCAGCTAGACAGCTCCAGGAGAAGTGCATGGAACAAGGATTTGTATCAGGTTTTTGTCAATCTGACAAAAGCTTTCGATACTCTTAACAGGAATGCATTGTGGAAGATTCTCCAGAAACTTGGTTGCTATGATAAGTTCCTTGCTTTGGTTAGGTCTTTCCATGATGACATGAAGGCTTGGCTTAATGTCAGAGGTAACACGTCGGAGCCTATTTCAGTGAAAAATGGAGTGAAACAGAGGGATATTCCAGCACCAACCCTATTTGCTATATATTTTGCGATGGTTTTCTATATTGCATTCAGGAATTGTAAGCAGGGTGTTTACATCTACTATCGAAGCTCTGGCAACATATTTAACATCGACGCTTTGCTGCAAAAACAAAAGTATTTACTTCTATCATAAGAGAGCTTTTCTATGCAGATGATTGCGATCTTGTGGCGCACACAGATTGATATGCAGCACATTTTGAATACATTGTTTCATGCTTCCACTGCCCTAGGATTGAGTATCAGTCTCAAGAAAACCGTTGTCATGCACTAACCTGCTCCGGGTAAGCAGTACAGTGAACCAAATATCTATCTGTATGGTTGATCAGTCTACCTGAGAAGCACTGTCAATCGATACAGCAACCTTGATAATGAAATCCCACTCAGGATTAGGAAAGCAAGTGTTGCTTTCGGAAAGCTAGAAAGGCACCTCTGGAGTGGGCGAGACATATGCAAGAAGATAAAATAAAGGTGTACAAGGCATGTGTGCTCTCTTCTTTTCTTTATGCCTGCGAGACTTGGGTCACATATGGACACCACCATAAACAATTGGAACGTTTCCATCAGATGTGTCTCAGACGGATCCGTGGCGTTCAGTGGAGGGACCACATCAGTGATGTCGAGATTTTGGAAAGCCCTCTGTATGAAAGCATAGAAGCTCTTGTGCTTAAGCAAAGACTCCGATGGAGTGGTCACCTTGCCAGAATGAAGTATACCAAAACAACTCTTTTATGGAGAGTTAGTTAAACGAAAACGACCTCCACATACACCAAAAAAGTGGTATAAGGATTCCTTGAAAGCCTCATTGAAAGATCCTAACATCTCTGCCGACATGGGAAAGCGTAGCTGTGTTTGAAACATCTCGAATAGCATACGAGAAAGTAAAAAGGAATGTCAGGAAACTTATTGTTGTTACATTTCCAGACAGCAAATGTCCTCCTTAATGTAAGACCAGTGGTTGACTACCAGGCTGCTGTTATAAATGCTACTCATCGTATCTGTCAGGCATTTGGGAAAGAGTGTAGATCAGAAAGAGTGCTCAAACGACATGCAAAGGAACATGAAGTCCAACCACAGCCAGCTATTGCAAGTGACTGTTTCGGTTTCCAACTCTGTGCAAAACATTTTAGATCATTGGCTGGGCTAAAAAGCCACATTCAATCACAGCACCATTAATTATTTATATATGCGGTGGATTGGCAGTATCGGTAGAGGGTCGGACGCCATGCTTTCCAGCATAGTTACGTCCCTTTATGATCTGAGTTCAAATCCCGCCGAGGTTGACTTTGCCTTTCATCCTTGCGGGGTCGATAAAATAAAGTACCAGTAATGCACTGGGTAATTGCTGGCCTTGTGCCTAAAGTAGAAACAATTATTTATATATGCGTGTGTTCTTTTTTTTATCGCGTAATAACGAAGGGTCAGCGAACATCATGTATATATGTATGTTCTTCTGGTTTTATAATTTCACAAATTTTTTACCAATAGAGAGAGTCGGTTTCTAAGATAGACACAAGACTCTCTCATTGGAATTTACACAATATCAACTATGTAGATATGTATGTATGTCTGCATGTGTAGATATGGATGTTATTGTATGTTAGGATGTGTATGTTTTGAGCTGTATGTGTGCATGTGTATATGCTTTGTATCTGTATATGTGTCTATCCAGTTATTAGATGCAACATTTTTGGAATGTTTTATATATTGTAAATGTATGTATGCATGTATGTATGTATGTATGTATGTATGTATGTATGTATGTATGTATGTATGTATGTATGTATGTATGTGTGTATGTTTTTATGTATGGATGTATGTCTGTCTGTATGTATGTCTGTATGTATGTATGAGAGTGTATGTATGTCTGTGTGTATGTATGTATGTCTGGATGTCTGTATGTATGTATGCATGAATGTATGTATATATATATGTATATATCTATGTCTATATGTATGTATGTATGTGTATATGCATCTATGTCTATATGTTCTTCTGGTTTTATAATTTCACAATTGTTTCCCAATAGAGAGAGAGTCGGTTTCTAACATAGACACAAGACTCTCATTGGAATTTACACAACATCAACTAGGTAGATATGTATGTATGCATGCATGTGTAGATATGGATGTTATTGTATGTGTGGATGTGGATGTTTTGAGTTGTATGTGTGCATGTGTATATGCTTTGTATCTGTACATGTGTATATGCAGTTATTAGATGCAAAATGTTTTGAATGTTTTACATATTTTTACTGTTCCATTAATGGATTGTACTTGTAATTTCCTAACTAGTTGTGTTCTTTCTGTTCCTGTGAAGCCTAGCTTCTCAAGATTTGTATTGAGGCAGTTACTAACATACCCCAGTGCCCCAATAATCACAGGCATTAATTAATCAGCCAGGAATGTGAATAACTGTCTATTTTTGGAATGCGATGAAGTTAACGTTTTGCTAAAAATTCGTAACTCACTCAACAGTTATTAAAATAGATTGTTTATATATATACATATATATGTATATGTGCTATGTGAGTGTGTGTCTGTGTGAATGTGTGTGTGTGAATGTGTGTGTATCATGATATGAGTGTGTGTCGGACGGGATGTTAATCGGGCTCCCTTCCTTTTATGACTTTTGTGTTTGCTAAACAACGTTATTTATACCAATGTATACCTGTTACAGCCTCTCCTTTGGGTTATATCCTTGGTGTGAAAGGTTTTGCATGCCATTACTACCAATACGCTATCCACAATATATGATTCCCACCTTCATTCTCTGTAGCCTTTTTTAAATCTATGTGTTATCTACATATTCAATAAATAGTAATCTCAAAAGCAAGCGCCAGTAGAATAATAACATCATTGTCACATTCAACCAATTACATTCGCTACAGATATCCAGGAAATATCATCTTACACATTCTTATAATTGTGTGACACACCTGTTTTGTATATCTGTACGAGACGAGGGTAAAACGCAAGGAATTCACTAAGTCTAATTCTGAACCACCAACGAGAGACTACGAAACTCAGTACACACAGTCTCCGTGACAGTTCACTTCAGTTCTTATTCATAGGCTTTTCGCCTAGTCAACCTTTAGTTACACGGGATTATTCAGGGCCTTTTTCCCACAACACACGCTTTAAATATGAACTCTGAGTAACTAAAAGCCTAATTTTGCAGCAAGTGTTAGAGTTCATCATCATGTAGAACTTCTTCTGGGGTGCCAAAATATTTGCCATAACGATACCTTCATAAAAAAAGACTGGATTTTATCATCAATAGCAGAATCATTTCATCCCCGTCTAAACTCAGAGCCGTTGTTCATTCTATACATAGAGGTAATCCAAACCAAAAAAGAACCCTTAATTCATTAACACGAAGTCACTCCCAAATACACTCCAGTCTGTTACTTACAGACATATTGTCTTCTCTTCCCCTTTTCTAAATCTATTACAGATGAATGATCTCAAGCCACAGAATCTCATGCCTTTCCGTTCGTTACTCATATTCTACATTCCCAGAAGGCCATGCAAACTCCCCATCCCCAATCTTTCTTCGCAGAACGTTGGCTTTCTGGAATTCCTTGTTGATCATGTTTATCTGCAGCAAACACTTTCCGAGAGTTCGAGAAGTTGTCAATTGCATTGATCTGATCAGTACATGATAATCTGTGAAGTTCATGAGCGATTTTTATATTTAACTTCTGGACACTGCATAGCCGAATGTTTAAGAAGTTCGCTTCAAAATGATAAGATTCCGGTGTTGATCCCATTGCATTGAATCTTGAGCCAGTATCATTTACTATAACTTCGTGGTAACCAAAGTTGTGAGTGAAATTGGCTTGACAGAAATTGCTTGTAAGACCGTCGGATGGATTGTTTCTGTAATTCAAAAGACTATCCTTGTCACACACGTTTCAAAGTGCATCTACTTACACGGTAATTTCATGAGGAAGTTCGCTCTTTTGTCGTTGACTAACTGGAACACACACTGTTGATATCGATGGAAGTTCATTGTCGAGTGAACACGCAGAGACTCAACCATGCAGTTGAGTCATTATGAATTTTAATATTTTAATTATACACACGAATACACTGACGATAATTATTTAGGTGTAGATGAGGCAATCGTTAATTCGAAAGTCAATACCAACAATATAGAAGTATTAGAACAGAGGCAGGACGATTTCTTTTCCCATGGGATACTAACCAACATTTAACTTAATATATAAGTTGGAAATGTCGACAAGTTATATTCATATGTATTTTTCTGGGTGTTTCCTTTTACAAACCTGCTGTTGAATCTGTTAGCTATTTCAAAATGAGTTCTAGATATATTTCACTTAACCAGGTAATTTGTTTAAAAGAGTTTCTTTTGAACTCACTCGTGTGAGTTTTATAATTCCTAAATCCGATTCAATTTGAATGTAGTTCAAAGAACATTACAAATATCAAAACCGGTTATTTATAATGAAGTCTTCAGTGACACTCACACACGCGCGCAATTTCATTGGTGACTAGTTTATAGATTTAATCCTATTTCAGCATTAACTCTATATACAGATTAGGTTATCTCGTTTAAGTAAATTTAAACCTAGTTTCGATACATGTGTATGTTGGTTTAGTTGTTAGATTCTGTGGTTATATTTTACTATTTTAACCATTCTGACTATTAGCATACTAGACTGTGTCTAGGCTATCTCGTTTACATACTGGATAGTACTATTCAGACGGATAACTAGGCTGAAGTATAGGGACACTACGAGGCCTATGTGCCACGCAAGATCTAGAGACACTATAAGGTCTAGGGACCCGTCAATTTATGCAGCCGAGAGAAAGATTAAAATGCTAAAGGAGGCATGATACATCTAAAGGACTTATGGCTAGGTCATAGGTTAATACAGCTCTGGTTACACATCAGTTAAGGATGGAATTTTTTTTTTACAATGCTGTACAAATGAGCTACTAAAACTGAAATAAACACACACGCAATCAAACAAACATACATGTACACACACAACAAAAACGCTTACACAAACTCCTATTGATAATACACAAAAACACACACATATACACACACACATATGCACACACATACACAGACACTCACACGCGCACATACATACATACACTGATAATACACCCAGATACACACACGCCACTATACGCAACATATTCATCGCTCCAACACATTCACCTTCACACACATGTACACGTTCTCAAGCAAACAAATAGAAGCAACACGCACACTTACAAATGCACGGCAGCTACACATAGATTACAGTAACCATGATAGACAGACGATCCGCGTCGACACCCACTCTCGCAAGCCGGACTAAATGTGCACTCACCTCAGCCATCGAGATAAAGCTTCTTTCCCACAAAATTCCAGCCACCTCTTTCTCCAAACTCTCTTTATTCCTGATGAAGGAAGGACTAATGTTTGATACGTTTCTTTTCCAACAAAGGTGAAACTAACAAGACTTTGTGTTTCTCTTCTTTGTCTTAAACTAGATACACACACACACACACACACACACACACACATATATATATATATATATATATATATATATATATATATATAGGTGTGTATATATGTGTATGTGTGTGTGCGTATATGTGTGTGTGTATGTATGTTCATATATGCATATATGAAAATATGTTAATCCATGCGAAGCGATGGTTCTATATTTCTATACTTCTATTTATTATATATTATATAGGGGTGGTGGACTGGCAGTATCGATAAAGGGTCGGACGCCATGCATTACAGCATAGAGTTACGGCCCTTGCCATTCTGAGTGCAAATCCCGCTGAGATTAACTTTGCCTTTCATCCTAACGGGGTCGATAAAATATTAGTACCGGTAATGCACTGGAGTAATTGTTGGCCTTGTGCCAAAAGTAGAAACAATTATGCATATTTCTGAAGCGTTACACAATGAATAGGTAATGGTTACGTACGCCTAATACATCTTCGTCCAACAGACATAACTAATGTGTTTGATACGTTGATGACAACAACAGTCTCATACGCAAGAAGAAGGATATGAGATGTTTTTTTGTCCGAAGATCAGTTCGACAATTAATATCTCGCTTCCCTTTATCAGGCAGATGAGAGACATTATTTACATATCTCTGATAGCGGACAACTCACTCGAATTCTTTCTTGTTTGAAGATGTTCACTGATGATTTCAGATTTTTTGCAGCTCAAAATGCTGAGTTTTGCTCAATGAAACTGCAGTAGGGACGCTCTGAGTAGATAGCTAAACATTTATTTATCCTATTTGCGTTTCCTAAATATAATATGGATTATGCTCTGAATAGTTGATTCTTATTAATTCCTACATCGAGCAAAATTGGTATCTGTTAGACTACCTCATATGTAAGACGTGTGTATATATGTATATATCTTCAGTATATTTGTTATACACACACACACACACACACACACACACACACACACACACACACACACACACACACACACACACACACACACACACACACACACACATACACCCTCACACCCACACACACACACACACACATATATATATATATATAAGTAGTTCCACAACAGTTATTCACCATACCTGGAATATTGTTTTCACCTTATTCAGATCGTGAGCTCGGTCTATACCAAACTCATCCATTGGATCGAGGGCTCTACTGCTACGGATATAACCCACCAGCGTTCTATTATACACACACACACAAACACACACACATCTATTTATGCATACACACACACACACACATATATATATATATATGTGTGTGTGTGTGTGTGTATGTGCGTTTGTGTGTGTCAGTGTAAATGAATGCAAATACAATGTCATATTTACGCCAGAAAAAGAGAGATAATTATTGAAGAGATGGAATTGTTATTTAGCTCGTGCAGGTCAACAATTTTGGTGGTGTAACCTGGGCATGACCTCCGGAAGGATTATCATCTGGGCAGAAAATTCTAGCACACTACTAATACGTGGTTTTGTTTTCGGATTGAATCGTATTACGGAAGTAATGAGGAGGAAGAGATCTGTTTGAAGTAGAATGCTTTGAGGCGGTTACTCAGTCTTACTACATTATCTTGCTTTCGATAAAACCGATAGATGAAACATTCTTACGTTAAGTGGCTGTTTTCTTTCTGTTTTCTTTTTTGCTTTTATCCGAATGACCTTAACTATAGGAAACCCAATAATATAAAATAGAGTTTATGCGAGATTTTCTCCGGTTTCTTCTATGTACAAAAATTAAGATAAGTGTGATGTAAACAATTACCTAAATACATTACATTCTTAGAGTTTTATGTTAGCAAATTCAGTAATTCGATATTTATTGAGATAATGGTAACATATATATTGACGAAAAAAATTCGCATATTGCAACGGTAATTTTATTTCGTCCGAGCAAATTCCTCGTAATATATACAAAAGTTTACAGAAAAAATAATCCTCACTGATACCAGACTAAGCATGTACTGTATGTATTTCCAATACAACAGCAAAACAAGTTAAATAACAATAATCTACGAAATTAAAACATGTGAATTTGAGTAAAAACAAACAACTATTTAAATATAAGTTGTCTTTTTTAATGCTTTATTCAATTTTATGCATTTTCATGTTTTACTGAAGAGGTGTCAGCGGCAGATAAACACTGTTATATGTATGTATGTGTGTGTATGTATGTATGTATGTATGTGAGTATGTATGTATGTGAGTATGTATGTATGTGCGTGTATCTATGTATGTGTGTATGTATGTATGGATGTATGTATGTATGTATGTATGTATGTATGTATGTATGTATGTATGTGTGTGTGTGTAAGTCTGTATGTATGTGTGTGTGTGTGTGTGTGTAAGTATGCATGTATGTATGTATGTATGTGTGTGTGTGTAAGTCTGTATGTATGTGTGTGTGTGTGTGTGTGTGTGTAAGTATGCATGTATGTAAGTATGTATGTATGTGTGTATATATGTATAAACGCAGATATAATATATGTATATGAAGTTACATATAAATATACGCGTGTGATGGTATTTATATGCATTTACTGGTATGTATATAAAAAGAAACACATATAAGCACACACCGCACGCACACACACGCTCGCACATATGTATACATATATATGTGTGCGTGTGTGTGTTTGTGTGTAAATATAGCCCCATATACATACTCACACACACATACACACACATACACACACATACACATACACACACACACACACACATATATATATATATGGCTTGGTGTGTGTGTGCATGTTTCTATATGATATATGTAAATATATACTCACCCATACATTCAAGTATATGCACAAACTCAGGGAGAACATTATCCTGTTTCTCTTCAAATATGACAGTTTCGTGTTTTAGTTGTAAATTTTATTTTTATTATCATTAGTGTTGTTGTTATTATTATTTTCGTTATTAATTTTGTTATTATTATTATTATTGAATTAAAAAAAATACTCGCATGCATGCAAAAACAGAATTTATTTTCTCTCTTTTATGTTTTTATCTCTATGGCTTTCCAGTAAAATCCTACTATCTATTGCTCGAATTAGGAGACACACTTCTCTTCTTTTATTTCAGATTTTTTGCTGCCACATCTGTCATTCCATATGTTTGCTTAAAGATTCCTCTTGAGAATAGATTGTAAAGTTCAAATATTCTAAAGTTCTATTGCTGCTGTCTGCCTATTCGCAGCTAACAAGCGTCTCTGTAAGGTGAGATTTTATTGCAAAATCCAACACTCGGAAACTTGTGCCAGTCGCGTAAGAAGAAACCTTCGTAAACGGAAACAAATTGACAAACGTCTTTTTATAGTGAAACGTTACTTCATTAGCCAAACAACCCCCTGTCAACTTTTCGACGCCATTTTAGAAACCGCTGTGTCTGGACCGTAGACGAAAAAAGAAAAAAAAAAGATAAATAAGATAGCATTTTTTTTTTCTATTTTATTCTCAGAACGAGTGCCGCTGTGTGAGGCTAGTAATGGTTGAGTGTTCTTTTTTTCTCGAATATAACGTTATATGTAGGCACGACAGTGTGTATGTACGTATATATATATATATATATATATATATATATATATATATATATATATACACACGTATATGTATATACACGTATATGTATATATATATAAATATATATATATATATATATATATATATATATATATATATATATATATATATATATATATATATATATATAAATATATATACACGTATATGTATATATATATATATATATATATATATATACGTATATGTATGTGTATATATATATACATATATATAAATATATACATATATGTATATTTAAATATATATATATATACATATATATATACACACACACACACATACACACACATATAAATATATATATATATATTTATATATCTACATACATATATATATATATATATATATATACACACACATATACATATGTATGTGTATGAGTAATGTGTATATTTGCTTGCGGGTGTGTTTGTGTGTGAGAGTGTGAGTGTGCATGTGTGTTTTTGTGTTTGTGTGTATGCATATGAAGTTCGTCCATGTCTGCTGAAATATTTATCATGTATTTATGAATATGTAAGGAAGCAACCAAACTTCTTTTACAGGACATATGAATAAAAATAGAGTTTCGTTTTAGCATTCTCATATATTGTCATATTTAACCAATATCCCTACTTTTGCATTTGGCTGGTACTCTTAGACCCTTTCTAACCACAGATCCTTTTTTTTTTTGTTTAAATTACCATTTTAGCATCTTGCATGTTGACAAATGCATCCATATAATATATATATATATATATATATATATATATATATATATATATATATATATGTGTGTGTGTGTGTGTGTGTGTGTGTGTGTGAATGTTTGCGTGTGTATGTGTGTATGTGTGTGTGTATGTGTGTGTGTGTATGTATGTGTGTAGTCTAAAGCATAAGATGAGGAATTAAGGAGTATAGAGACAAAGCGAAGAGAAGAAACGACAAGGGCAGAAAAGCGGGAATGATGGAGCAACATTTTTTTTTGTTTCTTTCTTTGTTTACGAAAGATAAAAAAAAAAAAGAAAAAGGATGAAAGAGAAATTACTATAGCGTCGTAATCATCTCATCAGCTTCCTCCTAGATCTACATAGTTCTGCGCGGAAAAGGGAAGTACCATGTATATAAGTCTGGCCTACGCAACAAATTCAAAATTTCTGTTGTTATGATGTTGGTATAGTGGATACATTGTATCTAGCAATGGTCTGTATATATATATATATATATATATATATATATATATATATATATATATATATATATATATATATATACATCTACTAAATAAAATCAGTTTAGTGTTTCTGAGGAGGACGGCCGATTGAACAGGGATTTTGAGACTAAAAATAAGTAGTAATTTAACCACTACCATGCTAGTCGATACATCAATCGCCATCAATCAATCGACTCTCTGAAACAATCGTAAAACAATGAACTAACTCTCCCCCTGACTTCTATTTTTATTGCGTAAACACACATATGTATATAAATATATGAAAGTGTTGTAGTTTGCTTGAAGCATTGTTGAATAGAAAATATAAATTTAAATAATTTTAAAAGTCATACAATGCATTAGAAAACTAAAGGTGCAAAGATAACGATATAATCTTACCTTAGCAAATTTAATAAAGCAGTTAAGGAAGAGTGGGAAAATTTGAAATATATGGGCCCAAACATAATGAACGATCACTATAAACAATAGTTGATACAGTTTGACAAAATACTCCTGGAAACAGAGAAATGTGAAGAGACATGCTTGCGACGAATTAAACCCCTCATCCATCTGACAGCAATGTGTGTGTGTCTATATCTTTTTACGAAGCTGGTGATTTAGTCCAGCTTACAATCCCTCTGGCTGTGTTATCATTTTGTGTTCGTTCATTATGTCGCCTTAATGACTGAATGACAAACTCTGCGTAGCGACAGTGTAAACCACATGTTTCTTAAAACTATAGAATACTACGCATAGAAACACACACTCATATACACACCCAGCCTCATATATGTGCGTGTATGTGTGGGTATACGTGGTTAAATATACTCGCGCGTTTGTGTATGTGTGTAGATGTAATATTTGCATATATCTAAGTATGTGTAGTGATAAGTGCGTAACTATATATTTACACCCATGTGTTTGCGTATGGAAAAAAATTCTCCCTTAAGAAATACTAACAAATATAAAATTTAAAATCTTTGAAATCGAAGCCGATGCAGGGAAACAATAAATAAAAATATATAGGTAAAGATTACATTAAATAAAAACACGCAACGGAAAGGAAAAAAATATATTTGGCATTGCTTTAATTCGCATATAAGAAAGGAAATTGTTCTGTGCTAAAACAAATTGTAAATTTCTCCTTCAGTGGACACATTTTAGTCTTTGGCGCCAAGACGTCTCGTGATGAAGTGGCCTATTTGTTTTCTATTTACTTCACAAGTGGAATAGAATTGGTAATAATTTCTTTAGCCAATATTCAAACAAGTTTGATAGGAGATGAAATTTAAAGGTGAATAAACGAACATTTATGCTTTAAAAATCTTGAATTAAAACTTTGTAGACGTGCATCCACACACTCATACAAATATATATATTGTATGTGGTTTATATATATATATATATAAATATATATATATATATATATATATATATATATATATATATATATATATATATGTGTGTGTGTGTGTGTGTGTGTGTGTGTGTGTGTGTGTGTGTGTGTGTGTGTGTGTGTGTAAGTGCGTTTGTCTGTGTTTGTATATATATATATATATATATATATATATATATATATATATATGTATATATATATGTAAAAGTTCTATTTAAATTGTTGGGATACAACAAGCAAATATTTTTATAACTGATATAAAGCACTCAACAACTAATTGGAGTAAAAATACGATATTAACAAATGGAAACTATATTTATAAAACGATATTTATTTTATTATACATATTTCAAGGACATCAAGTTAAATTATGGTGTGCTTTCATCAGATAAAATATAATATAGAGCAGTTTTATAAATGTATATATATATACACACCCATTGATGCACATGCAAATAACAAAATCAGAGGATTTCTTTGATACCACAGCAATCAATGGAGAAATGGCGACCACCAACCATATAGACAAAACGGAGGAAGAAGTGATATCCGCTATAGAATAAATTAGAACAAACTCAGCTGCTGGATCTGATGGATACCAATCAGTCCTCCGAAAAACATGTAAACGTGCCTTAGCGGGACCATTGAAGATCCTCTTCAGAAGTTCATTCGCTAGCCGTAGACTACCCAGAGAGCTAAAAGAAAGTACAATAGGCCCTATCCATAAAGGAGGAGTCAGAGTGGAGGCCAAAACTACAGGTCAGTCTCCCTGACGTCACATATCAGTAAGGTCATGGAGCAAATCATCAGAAAGAAACTGATCACATCCCTCGAGGAAAATGACCGCCTAACTAATATGCAGCATGTCTTTCGCCCAGGAAGAAGTTGCCTTACACAGTTGTTGCATAACTATGACTGGTTACTGAAACAACTGCTAGACGGCTCACATGTCGACGTGATATATCTTGAATTTGTGAAGCCCTTTGACAAGGTCGATCATGGAATGAAATGTCACACACTACACAAAGTGGAAAAGTAGGTGAGTGGCTGCATGGTTTCTTAAAAGATAGAAGCCAGATAATTGCAGCCAAAGCCAGTCAAAGGATAGATCAATAACAAGTGGGGTGCTCCAGGGCTCAGTCTTGGGACCACTACTGTTTTTGGTGGCTCTCTCAGACATGCCCAGTATAGTACATACAACATCCCTCATTAGCTATGCTGATGACACAAAGTTAGCACATGAAATAAAAATCCGTCTGAAGGTTACCTTTTACAACAGGATCTAGATGCCATATACAAATGCGCTGAGGACAAAAACATGCAGTTTAATGCTGGAAAATTTCAAGCTCTACGATACCAACCCGCAAACACAAAGACAATACAACACAGCTACACCGGACCAGGAGGGATCAAAATCCTCATGTCGAAATCAATATGAGACCTAGGGATAGACATGAGCAATGATGCATCTTTTTCTTCACACATCATGAGGGTGATGACAATGTACAGACGAGTCGCAGGCTGGATCTTGAAGACTTTCTGAACAAGAGACCAAGAGACCATGTTGATACAAAGGAGGACTGCTGATCCCAGCGGTGGTCACCCCATAGTATCAAACAAACCATGGAGTTTGAGGCAATCCAACGAAGCTACACCAAGAGGATTGCCATGATAAAGGAGATGAACTAAAAGAACTGAATCTTTATTCCTTTGAATGAATACGGGAGAGATACGCAGTGATATTCATATGGAAAATCCTGGAGGGATTAACACCAAACTTTGGCATTGAGAGCTCGTCCAACCCCCGAACAGGACGTCACTGTGCGGTGACACATCGGTCACTGTGCGGTCTTTCTCATCTAGAATAAGGAGCAGATATTTCAATAGGGTTCAAAGGCCCTCAACTCTTCAACAAACTGCCAAGAAATTTGAGAGATATGCATGATGTGGACGTGGATGTTTTCAAGAAACATCTTGATACCCTGCTATCTAGAATCCAAAATAAGCCCACAGCACGGTACGAAGGTTACCTAAGGGCAGCAGCAACGAACTCCCTCTTACATCAATGGCCAGCCAACACGGGCTGGAGATAGAATGTACAGCAACAAGGGTGGTGCCTTGACATGGCCTCAGCCGGATGGCTGGAACAGGTAAAACACTAAAAGAGTATATATATGCAAAACGTAAGCATAAATAAAATAGAAAATGACACAGTACAATGAAGAAATATATTAGTTTAATGCTTGATATAAAAGGAAACGAATCTTAACGTTTCGGACATTAGTTCTTCGTCTGGAGGGAGAATGAAAAATAAAAGATGAAATAGAAATATAGAAGAGTAATGAACGAAAGAAAGATTTTGAGGAAAAACTCGTGTGTAATCAGTCAGCCAATTTGGAAAAATACTGCTCAGTAACCTGGGTATTAGAGAGGTTTACTAAAACAGGTAATCATTGTATATTTTGAGTAGATATGTGTGTGTGTGTGTCTGTGTGTGCAAGTCTATTCATTTGTTTGTGCAAAGATTAGAAGGGTGAGCGGCACACCGTGACGAGTTTAACTCATGTGAGATATGGAGGTTTGAGTGAGCGCACGGGGGAACTGACCAACGTATTGAGGTCTATTACTGTGCATATAAAATTCTGCGTATACATACATACAGACTTACGTAGGAGAAGTCGCAAATTATTGTATAGAAGGCGGTAACGAATATGATCGTTGCCTTATATATTTCATTTTGTGGTATGGCCGTAAGATATGCTTTTATATACTGTATATATCATCATCATCAGGCGGCCTCAGCCGAAATGGACCCAGCAATTGATCTCCACGTGGGTCTGTCATTCATTGGCGTTGCCAAGTCCTGAATTTCAATAACAGAATCTCTGGATATATATGTATATATATATCGGCATATATATATATATATATATATATATATATATATATATATATATATATATATATATATATATATATATATATATATATATATATATATATATATATATATAGTAGAATAATCGAGTATCGAAAAATCGGCGCACGAGTTCACGATAAACAAAATTCGAAATGAGCGGCAGAGGGCTCAATAATTCAGATAAATCAGAGCTATAACTATCGTTAAAATACCGTCACACATAGAACATAGAACATGTCTACAACCATACGACCGAAAAATTGCGATATGGAAGATTCGGGACACTCAGATAAAATATCAATAAATCAAATGAATGTTATATATATATATATATATATATATATAACGGCAATGAACGACGCACACACACACACACACACACACACACACACACACACACACACACACACACACACACACACACACACACACACACACACACACACACACACACACACACACACACACACACACACACATACACACACACACACACACACACACACACGCACGCACGCACACACACACACACACACACACACACACACACACACACACACACACACACACACAAACACACACGCACACACACACGCACACACACACACACACACACGCACACGCACACACACATACACATACAACACAGGCACACATACACATACACATACACACGCTCTCACTCTCTCTTTCTCGTACACACACACACGCACACACATAGACAGATGCTCATACGTATATATGTATACACATACATACGAACAGATCCTGAAATATCTATCTTTAATTAAGAATTATAAATACACAAATAATTAATACGTCAACTACCTTCAATTTCCTATTCACACGTACATATACACTAGAACGTACGTTTTATTTAGTTTTATTTCCGAATAAGCGCTGTATTGAGGTCTAAATTTGTTCAATGTTAACCTCTCTGGTTTGTCCGCATCGTCTCCGCTATAGGTTGCTCTTTTCTGCATATAGTTCATCTACAGTTGTGCGTTTATAATGAAGCTTAAACTTTGCAGAGGACATCAATTACAGGTCTTAAACACCTATACATATTTAGATAAGTTCATTATAAAGAATTCTATTTGAATTTGAATGATGTACCTTGCAGATAGTATATTATCCTAATACCAATTTCATATATGTGAATAACTAGGGAGAAAACGCTTCAGAAGTTTTATTTATATATATATATATATATGTAAGTATGTATGTATATATGTATACGTACATACATATATGTATACAGACGTACAGTAGCATGTATATATATATATATATATATATATACATACAGGCACACATATATATATGCACGTATCAGTTTACTGAACATTTATTATAATGCTCGGTTTGTTTGTTTGTAAACAAACAAACAGCCTGAATTACGCCGTACAGTGTTTAGGCAACCATGTCACCTTTTTGTTCAACACTGACACAGGAACGATGTACTAGTTTCAAGCTTGTTAGCTATCGTCAGCACCGTATACCCTTCTGCCAGATGGTTGAACGTTCGAAAGTATATACTTTCCTTATGAAAATTAACGGCTGAGCACCCTAATTTGCATATCGAGTGAGTTCAGTCGGCCAGGCGCACCGAAAACGATAAATGGAATAGAATGAAATGAAATTTCATTTCTCACTCTTAGTATGGCACTTACTTAAATGTAAGTATGTATGTATACGTACATGCATATATGTATACAGACGTACAGTAGCATGTATATATATATATATATATATATATATATATATATATATATATATATATATACATACAGGCACACATATATATATGCACGTATCAGTTTACCGAACATTTATTATAATGTTCGCTTTGTTCGTTTGTAAACAAACGAACAGCCTCATTTACGCCGTACAGTGTTCAGGCAACCACATCACCTTTTTGCTCAACACTGACACAGGAACGATGTACTAGTTTCAAGCTTGTTAGCTATCGTCAGCACCGTATACCTTTCTGCCAGATGGTTGAACGTTCGAAAGTATATACTTTCCTTATGAAGTAAGTGCCGTACTAAGAGTGAGAAATGAAATTTCGTTTCATTCTATTCCTATATATATATATATTTATATATATATATATATATATATAAATGAAAGGATTACAAAGGAGAAAACATACTGTTAGAACAGGTTTATACAAAAGCACCTACGTACGTTTCGCCCGAAAATGGCTTCTCAAGGGCATACCAATCTAGAGAGTGTTCAGTATAGAACCCAGAAGGGGTTTTAAGAAGATAGGCACACCGAAGTTCATTCTTGATTCAAACAGACATGGTTGATATTGTCACAGATCAAGGGGAGTAACTCTGACCGGTGTTTGAATAAATGTCCCTAAATGGTTTACTATCCGTTCACATGATGGTTGTTCTCCACTACCGCTTTATGGGTGCCACTTTACTGCTGCCTAGTCAAGCCGGATCTGGGAAGAATAGTTGGTGTACAGATGTTTATTTATGCAACCTGCCCACCAGTGCGTTATGGTTTGGTGCAGGGGGACCCAGTTTATGGTGTTCAGGTCTCAACTGGGGTCCAACCATAGAATGAATGCTGTATTCTGTGTCTGCAGTTTATTTCAGATTCTGCTCTGCTGTTGATGAGCTCAGGGTGTGCTCTTACGATATGGTAACATTCCATGAGGCAGAGCTGGCACTTCCTCTTGAAGTTGTACGGTGTTGCCCTGCTGAAAATTTCCCAGTATGTGGAGAAGCTAATGTTGGAGTCTTTTAATGTGTGATGTAGTTGGCGAGTGATGTGGAGTATCTAAGCTTATTGTTTCTAAAAGAGTGGAGATGCGTTCGAAATCTAGTTTTGAACGAGCCAGAGGTGGCCCCTATATAATTCTTGACTATTATGGCTAGTTACGATGCACCTATAAATAACATTGTTTGTCAGGCAACTTCCCCGAGCGGACAGCTACTCTGGTCTCCACAGTTGCAGTGTCGGCTGCGGTCGCTGCCGCTACCGTGGCTCATAGTGCCCGAAGTAAGGCTATTACTATCACTACCAATGTTATTGTCCACGCCACCGCCACTATCACCGTAATTAGTACTATTATATCCTGTAGCGCGCGGGGTAGTACCATTAGAGGGAGGATGAAACCACAGGACGTTACGTTTACGGTTACGCGTAGCTGTGGGCTTACTACGGGTCGTGTTGGCTAGGTAACCGTTCTTATTGTTGCTACTATGAAGCAGCCTACTAAGTGTCCCCTTCGCTTTATGCTCGAGTGCATTTGCCATCCTTGCGTTACGTTTACGTGTAGCTAAACGCCGATTAGAGGGTGTAGGTGATAGGCCATCGCTATTGTTAATCTTATAGGTAGGGAATAATTCTAGTAGGCTACAGCAGCTACCGTTGCCCATATCATGACCTTATTATGCGGTCGGCCTTCTACACCACCACCCATGTAGTTAACGCTGCGGTCGTGTTTCTTAGTGCGATTCTCTATACTATAGTTATTGGCTCTATCATGGCCGCTGCGTATTCGGTTATAGGTATGACTTAGTATAACATTAGTCCTATAATGAGGGTGGTTTCTAGCCTCAGCGTTAGGGAGGTAGGAGATTCTACGGTTATATCCGGCATCCACCAAGGCATTGTTTTAGTAGTCAGCAGCTTGGTTGAAGATGTCCTCGTTGGCGGAAATCCTCGAGATCCTGTGGGATATGCTATATACTATGGAGTTGAGAGTAGACTTAGCGTGGTTTGATGTATAATTAATATATGATAGAATCTCGCCGGGCCTATGGTATGGCTTGTACAGGCCCGTACCCAACTCCAGGGTCACGTCTTGGAAGTTGACTATCTGGTGGTTGAGGTCTATAGTTACGGATAGGCCATATGATTTGAAGAACCTGTGTATGCGCTTGTTAAGGTTCTCTATCCTGCGGGGGCTATAGTTTCTAACAGTAAATAGGGCGTCTTCCCTATATACACCTCCTTGTAGGACCGGGATCTCGTCCCTAAGGAGGTATATTCCAGCCAGATCGGTCGCTTTCGCCGGGTCACTAGACCCCATCGTGATATCGAAGATATCAGGACGGTTGGTTCTGGTCCAATGGGAACCCTCGAACTGGATAATAGTTCTGCGCGCTGCTAGTACTATATCTATCTCTTTTTTAGTGAGGCTAGTGTTAGATTTAGCTAAGATAAGGGCCTTGTTTAATAGTTTGGGGAGATAGAGGCATAGTAGCTCTCTATGTCAAACTGGATGAACTTTAGAGTTGTCTTATCGGGCAATTATGTGAATCAATTAATGACCTGGTCAGTGTTGTTCCAGAGACAGACCTTAGCTTTGTTATTAAGTTCAAGTATTACTATATCGAGGATCACTTTACTAATATTACCTATATCCGATGTAGAGGGACATATTAATCTAATAGATGTGCTTTCATTAAAATTACATTTGTGATCCTTAATGACGCACACCTCTTCGTTACTTCTGACAAACCCAAGAAGATGTATAAGATGGACGTGAGCAAGTACAAACAATTCCTTTATAACGTATTACACAAACATTATAAAAAAAACACCCATTAGTACCTTAAATGACATTAATAGAGTAGGGAAGGATATAGTGACTAGCTTAGACAGATAAGTACACTAACCCTATGACACCTAGATTCTCTTTTAAGGTCAAAGCGGCCGAACCATTCCGGGTAAATTCAAAGTGTGAACAAAGGATTTTTTCACAGCCTCATATGAGCTCTCAACTAGCTTTACAAACAATCAATTAAATAATTAGCTATAAGGTCTAGGACAAAGTAATAATAATAATTGTTTCTACTTTTGGCACAAGGCCAGCAATTACCCAATGCATTACTGGTACTTTATTTTATCGACTCCGGAAGGATGAAAGGCGGGACTTTATAATAATAATAATAATGGGTATAAGTCGAAGTCGTAGCTGCACTATAGCAGACCCCCTTCGAATTGTTGGAGGCAGTCATGAAAGCACTCATTGAGGTGAGAAATAATACATTTTCACTTAGAATGAACTCAAAAAATGTTAATGAAGTGTGACACAAAGAATAAAGCGACCAATAGAATGTTGCGACAATAATACAACAAGATCAATATACACAACCAGGTCTAACACTAACCTAAACCACCTCGAGAGGACATGAATCGATATAGATTGATAAAATCTTGCATCTTAGCACATCAGTAACTCCATTCTGCAATTTTAGAAATTATGATTATACTTGATATGGACTAATTAATATAATAGTCAATATATTTTTATATTTACTTAATTAGATTTCCTGCACATCAATTTAAATACGAGAGGCGATTACAAATTGATCCTGGTCAAGTTGTGATAACCTTATTTAAATTAAAATTTAATTATAATGATGACCATATAAATATTTAACTAAGTATTGGTAAGTACAGCTCTGTGAATATATTGATATATGATATATAAATTACCTTTCGCGTATTCATGTGAAGTTTTAGTATAACAACACAGCACCCCTTTTTTGATATAGAACTCTGTGAATATATTGATATATAAATTTCATATCGCATAATCATGTGTTGCTTTAATTTAAAAACGGAATAACCTCTTTTTTATCTTGTTATATTTATACATAGTTAATATTTATACGCTTTTATACATTAACTGGTCCCTTTTTATTCTTAATTATATATAAATAGTGAATTATCTTAGTTAATTATCCATTAAACTTAACTAGATACGTATAAACTTACACTTAATAGTGATTATCTCTTTGAGAGACAAGTTTGTCTGCTGGTTAATTTACTTAGTCAATATAATAAAAATATAACTTTCATTAATTATCTCCCTGTCACCACATTATCCTTTAAACTACGATAAGTAAACATGTCGAAAGATACATTACACAAAGTTATAAAAACCCGGAAAAATTCTTTCGGATTATTTTCTATAAATTCAAATTATAATATCGATTCGTTGAATTTTGTTGCTTGATGTGAATTAATGTTTTATGTGAGAATAAACTGAATTTAGTTTGAACTATTCTGAAGTAGGTATTTTGTGTGACTCCCTGGAAGTTTGTTCATTAACGAAAAGAAGTTCATTGTTGACAATACTTAGGCAAGCTCATTTCACAGTCTACCCGAAACAGTTGTAAGTGATTAAAACTGTTTTAAATGAAAGTAGATTGGTTTCTTTAAATACTTTTAAATGTACATGCTCTGCTTATTTCTTAAATGCATTACTAACTTTTTCCATACTTGTCACCTGTGAGACGTGGGACCGGCTGGGACTTGGCCCAGTAGACGTCCCTCCTCCTTCTCCCCTGCTGAACACAAGTCCCCCCAAAGCATTTGGGATGCCATCCAGTGCAGCCTGGCCTCAGACAGGCTCACGCGCCAACTCGACCAGCACCGCCTTGCCTGTTTCGGCGTGGCCTCCAAACCCCACAGTGGTGCCTGGTAACATGCCTTGCCCTCTTTCTCTACTGCTACGAAGCTGGATAATGATAGCCTGCGCATCGACGTTTCCTTGATCTCCGGATCTGCGAGCCACACCAATGTCGCTGTGGATCCATCGTGAACTCTCTCGGCCTCCACCCACTTTTCTGTCGACACAGTGCCGGCCGCCTTCCACGCCATGCTACCCTCAACGAGATCATAAAGCATGGCTTGCAGGCTTCACCTCCCAGCTCGAGCCGGTGGGGTTGGACCGAGGGGACGGCAAAAAGCCAAATTGTATGACCTTTTTCCAGTTCCGCGGTGGCAAACCCCTCATCTGGGATGCCACTTGCAGCGACATTTTCTCCAGCCGCAACCTGGTGCAGTCTATGACTAACCTAGGTACTGCTGCACATAGGGCTGAGGAGGCCAAACTCTCCAAATACCGATCGCTCACCGACAGGTTCGCAGTCGTGCCCTTGGCAGTGGAAACTTCTGGTGTCCTTGACCCTAGGGCTACCTCCTTACTCACCACCACAGGCGCTGACCTGGCCAGCCGCAGGTGTGAACCTCGCGAGTTGGAATGTCTCTTCCAGTGCATCTCCCTTACCGTCCTCCGGGGAAACGCCTTCTCCATTCTGTCCACCGAGCTGAATGGGAGGCCAGCACGTGGGACCCCATTTGCTCACTATACGGATTAAGACATATAACCTCTCTTTTTCTTTTATTTATTCTTTTAAGATAAAGATTAAATGTATTAAATGGAAGAATTTTCCTCTTTTAACTGAAAGTCTAATGATTTCTTTTATGCCATAAATGTGTTTTTGTCTTTGCAAGAAATTGTTCTTACCAAACTCTTCCCTTAATACCTGTTTTGCACGATAACAAACATTGAGCAATTGCTTCTCTCCGAGGGCGGCAAATACAATGTATAAGTCTATCTCTACTCTCATTTGCGAATTTAATGTATAGTTCTACATTTGATTTATATATATATATTTATATATATAAATCAAATGTAGAACTATATTATATATATATATATATATATGTGTGTGTGTGTATGTGTGTGTCTGTCTGCCTGTGTCTGTGTATGTGTGTATGCGTGTGTGTGTATGTATGTATGTATCGTGTCTTTAAACATTAGATTTACTTTCTCTGTTCTACTGCGCCTTTTTCTTAAGTTTCTATCAAATCTATTTTCATGTACTTTTTAATTTCCCCGCTACCTCAATATTTTCTCATCTCTTTCGTCACTTATAATATTTCCTAGATATAGCACAATCCACTGAAAGCTGCCAAGACCTCAGGACTATTAATACATATATTCATCATTTTCTTCCTCTCTGATCAGGATGTTGTCTCTGAAAACTCTTATAATAATTCCACCCGACATCACCGGATATATTTTTGTTTTTTTAATGGAATCTCAATTGCAGAACATAAAATTGCTTTTGATCCAGAGCAGGTTATTTTATTCTTTCTGCTAGAACTACAATTTATTCAGCTTCTATCATGTTTCTCCCTTCTGCATCGATAACATCTTAAAGTTTGACATGAATAGCCTTTCCTTTGTCATAGCTAGAGAGCACTGTTATATTACTAACTATTTCTAATTGAGCGTGGATTTATAAGTACTGGTTGAAATTGCCATTCAACATATTATAGCATATATCTGCATAGACTCACTTTCTGTACCACTTTTTATCATGTATTGCAATTGTGACGAAACTCCACTAATTCATAGTTGAAAAGTAATAACAGAAATCTCTATGTAATTTGTTTTACCGTGGTTAATTTGTTTGTTCATGTCGACAAGCCCTTCCAATTTCATCCAACGGTTGTCCCTCATATTTGCTATCGACATCCATACGTCCGCTCACTTATGCCAATCACGAGGCATCATACGATAATGTTTCTAACCTATTGTCTATTAAAAATTCATATATCGTCCGAGATGCAAACAGTTAGGTTTTCGTACGAAATACTTCTTTCAGTGTACGAAAACGATATTTAGATCAGCCTATGTGTAGTTCACAATCTAGTGAACACGTTATGAAAACATTTAAACTAATTAATAGTTATAGTTTTTTCCTCATTGGATAGTTGCTTTGTGGAAGGCAAAACAATCCAGCTTAACATATCCAATTTTTGCTACTGTTATTGTTACCCACTTCTGTACTGATTGAGTAGATCTACGATCAAAACGTATTTTAACCACGACTATCTCGTGTCTTTGTATATATATATGATTACATCGCCCAATGTTCTCTTCCTTTCAGGAATCAGAAGCCTGTGATTTTAGAGATATGTGGCTGTAATATCTAGCTCCCCGCTTGACAGCGTAGGCGTAAGTTTCCGGTTAAATAATCTAACATAATACCTGAATTAAAAATCCACTCTAAATTATAAGTTATTTGTATCAAAGTCCAGATAAATTTTCGACCAGAAATACTGTTAACTATTTAGAGTCGACCGTTATTTCGTTCCTTATTCAAATTAGCAGGAAGAACACATAAACAAATAGATTATGTTAATCACTAGGTTTTTCCTACTTTCGAGTATTTTGATTCGTGTTCTTTAATCTCATGTGCATATTGTGCATACATGAGCATTTAGACATTGTGGACGACATTTGCCAAATATCTTAGAAATTTGAAGGCATCTTGACAAAGACAGGCAGGTTAACAGAGACAGCATTGACAATCAGACTGCTGGTTAACTTTCAAGAGACGAGCAACCGAATATTCAAAGTGTTGGCGCTTGATATGTCATAGTCGAATAACATGCTGTGTTCGCAACGAGAAGTATAAAGTAAGGAGTTGAAACGAGACTTGCAAAATAACACTTTAATATTTGGTAGCATTCCTCTTTCAATAGCGATGAATAACGTGATATTCTACTTTACTTTACAGATTAAAATTTTAACATTTCTTATAGTTTATTGTGCAAACTTAATTTCTTTAAAAATTTGTTTTATTTGTATCGGATATCTGATATCTGATCAATTTAGAGCTATCTCCTATATTTTTTTAAAATTCCTTATCCTTCACAGCTTAGTAGTCTGTTATTCATTTATCGATATTTTCCATTTGATATTCAGACGATGCGTCGCATTAAAATCAATTATTCTGTCGCCTAATCAATATTGCTTATAATAACATCTAAAACAAATCTTATGTTTGTTTGTTTTTTCAATGCAAAAGTGATTATCCTCTCTGTTTCTCTCTCTGTTGACGAGTTCGGGTCTCGAAGGAGTGTCAGAGTTATGTTGCTTTTAATAATACCCATGTCTGTCCACATGCATGGGAATCTCTAGAAGCTGCGATTAATGAGACATCGACAGGCGCATCTTTTACTGGTCAGCAAGTTTTTTAGCCTTTTATTAGGCATGTCTTTCCGATGCTTGTCTCTTTGATGAAAATGCAGCCTGGATTTAGGTGCCTGGCATCTGAAATTCTGTTATCCTCTAAATCGATATCAACTTTCAAACAATAAACTTATGATGAAATCGTCCTAGACATGATAATCTCGTCTGGTCAGGTTTGCTTAACGAGAACAACATTACTCAATATAGCCGCCCTTCTTTTTAACTGAGAAAAGTAGGATTTGAGGGGCATGTGAATGTTGAGTCTTACAGAGGGAGGGACCTGCTGAGTTCTAACCAATACATTTGATTCCTATCTAACTCTATATTACTGCTGTTGTTATTTAAATCGAGATCAAACTTAATTAAGCAGACATGTTGTATTAAAATATAATTGTTTCTACTTTTGGCACAAGGCCAGCAATTATCCCAGTGCATTACTGGTACTTTATTTTATCGACCCTGTAAGGATGAAAGGCAAAGTTAAACTCGGTGGGATTTGAACTCAAATTGTAAAAGGCCGTAACTCTATGCTGCAAAGCATGGCGTCCGATGTTCTAACGATACTGCCAATGCACCGCCCTTGTTGTAATAAAATATAAAGAATCTATGACTTCATTATTCAACATTGTTTTCTTTTTGTTGTCTTTTTTTTTTTACATAGTAGGATTTTTGCTACTTTTAGAAGGTCATGTAACAACGTAGCAATTTCTTCATTTATACGTGTTTATGTCAGTGCGTGTGCATATGTGTATAAGGTATAAGTGTGTATGTAAAAAAGAAAGAAAGAAAGAGAGAGAGAGAGGGTGAGAGAGAGAGAGAGAGAGAGAGAGAGAGAGAGAGAGAGAGAGAGAGAGAGAGAGAGAGAAGCTATCGTTGTGAATTGAAAGAAAGCTGAGACAGAGAGAGATAGAAGACAGAATGAATGAAAAAAGGGAAAGTAAGAATGTGAATGTGCATTTCTGGGTATGTTTGTGTTTGTGTCCTTTTGTGTGTGTGTGTGTGTGTGTGAGTGTGTAAGTGCATGTGTGTGCACGTTTCTATATGTGTGTGTACGTCTGTATGTGTGTGTGTCTGTATAATGAATATAAGGCGAGAAAGAGAGTGAGAGAGAGGAGAGAGAGAAAAACAAGTATACAAATAAAGCTAACGATTTATTCTTAATAATTGTTTATTACTATATCACTGGTACCTTTTAGAATTATCAGACTGCAACACCTGGTGGTTGATCCCCCGTCAGATTCGATGATGAACTTTTAATTGTTTTATCAACTGACGCCTGCTTTGTAAATTACCAATAAATTAAGTGACAGAATATTCCCAAAACACGTTTACAATCATAATATAATAAAGGGAGTAGTGCGGAACTGTGTCCGGAATATATTGTTTTATCCCGTTAGTAAAATAAGTTCGATTACTTTGAATAAATAATAAATGAATATTACATAATTTATGTAGTAAATTTCGTAGCTGTTGATTAAACATAAATATTCTGATTCTGATTGCTTATTTTAAGATTCACTTCATTTGAACTTTTCAAATGTCTACACTTCCGGTTATGATATAACGGACGCTATATTATAACGCTTATATAAACGTTCATATATTTTCATCGTTATATCATAAAGTTTATATTGCGTATAATATCAATATGCACAATACACATGCTAGTTTTTCATGCTAGCAGAAAAACCACCCAAAGGTACAAACGGAAATAGCGAGATGCAATAAGCTACATGACTGTCTCTTTGTATTACGGATGCAATACAATGACGGGCTTCCATACAACTTCTGTTCTGTTGAATCTCACTTCCAAAGCTTGGCTCGACATGAGGCTATGTACAACGACACTGACACACGATGTCACTCAGTGAGCTGGAACCTGGAACCTCACGAATGAAAAACAAACTTCTTGACCTTTCAGCCATTCATGCGTCATCGGCTAATGAAAAACCCCCCAAAAATGAAGACGAAAACTAATCAAGCAACAGAAAGAGAAAACAATTAAAAAAAGAAAAGAAATGAATAGGCAAACTAAAGTACAAATGAAAAACAACGGTATTGTATGAGTCAACATTTTCTGTCAACATTTTACCACGTCCGTCTCAGTCGGAGATCTCTGTCATTGTTGAAATCCCTTACAAAACTACATTAAAAAAAGGGAGCACAATAATCGATTAGGTGTCAGCAATTAACACATACCCCTAAAAATACCCATACTTATTCCGTTTCGCTCATATCTGTGTCCAAATCCAGCCACAATTCTAATTTACCATTCATTTTCTTTTTTTTTTCGGTGTCAATAAAGAAGTGACTGGCGCAATTCTACTGAAGCCCTTTCTTTTTGCAACTACCACAGCATGGATGCTCATTTTTATTAAAAAAAAGATGTGAGAGGGCGTTGGTGCCTCATTGAATGCGTACCGAACAACTTTAGCGAAAGCAAGGTACAAACTACCATGTTATATTCCATTGCTAATGGTAGACCTTGTTTACTCAAAATTATATATTTTTGATGTACGTAACAAAAACATCTTCAGGGAAGAGCTAATAATAATAATAATAATAATAATAATAATAATAATAATAATAATAGGCCCTCAAAACGAAGTGGTTGAAGCACCATATCTACAAGGAGGAGGCCAGCCCACTGTGCAGGATCTGTGGAGAGAGAGAGGAGACTGTGGCTCACATTGTGTCCGAGTGTAAACACCTAGCCCAGACCCACTATAAGGGCTGGAGACACGATGTGATGGGCAGGGTGATCCACTGGCACCTGTGCAAAGTAAACAATCTACCACATTCTGAGAAATGGTATGAGCATAGGCCAGAGGCGGTGATGGAGAACAATCAGGTGAAGGTGCTGTGGGATTTTAGGATACAGACGGACAAAAAACTGGAACACAATAGACCTGACCTGGTGGTTGTGGACAAAGAAAAAAGATCGTGCCTGATTGTGGATGTGGCCTGCCCGTTCGACACGAGAGTGCAAGAGAAGGAGAGGGAGAAAATTAACCGATACCAGGACCTAAAGTGGGAGGTGAAAAGGATTTGGAACTGCCATGAAGTCAAAGTGATCCCGATTGTCATAGGCGCACTGGGGACTATCTCCAAAAGTTTCCAGGGATGGTTAAAGAAAATCGGCCCCTTCACGCTTTTTGGAACGCTTCAAAAGGCATGCTTGCTTGGAACAGCAAGAACCCTCCGATACGTCCTGAATATCTGAGGCTGCAGGTAGTGGCTTGATATTCAATCCAACGGACTTTCCAGTTAACCAACATCAATGACTGAGATTCAAGGAATAACAGTAACAATAATAATAATAATAATAATAATAATAATAATAATAATAATAATAGTAATATTAATAATGATTTCTTTATTGGCCACAAGGGCTGACATCAAGAAAAAACATTACAGACGGCACAGGACGGTACAGGACGGTACGATGTGGGTTTTGTGCGTGCAAATATTTTTATTATTTATATAAGAAAAAAAAGGAAATAGAAACATATATATATATAAACAATAAAAATGAAAATTGAAACAATGAAAAATTCCCCAATAGGGAGGAAACCTCCGAGGGTTACTCGTGGCGAAAACCACACAAAAGACCACGGCCACCCTGACCACCAGGGCAAGCGCCCTCTCCCAATTTTTCCATCTCTCAAACTACAGACGTATATTCAGAGTGGTCCCGTTCACTCAGACCATTCTCGCTACATTCACCCACCTTTCAACAAACTTGCTAGAAGGCAGCACTTGCCTCACCACCCTGATTTTCCTCTTCAAGTGAAACTTGAAAAATTTAATTAGGGATTCGCCGAAGAGGAAAGTGTCTGTCTTTAACCCTTTTAACCTTGTCCACAACAACATCTCTTTCGTCATAATGCTTTCTTTATTAACCACAAGGGTTTACATAAAGTAGACATTAAGGACAGTACAGGACAATACAGGACGGTACAATGGGCAATTCTGCGTGTAAAAAAATAAAAACAGAGGATGTAACAAAAAAAACAATGAAAAATTCCCCAATAGGGGGGAGACTTCCGAGAGACATTTGTGGAGATAGCCAATTATAGGGCCACAGTGACCCTGACCACCAGGGCAAGTGCCCTCTCCCAGTTTTCCACCTTTAATTTACAGACACATACTCAGAGTAGGCCCATTCACTCGGGCCATACTTGCTTCTCTCACCCATCTTTCAACAAAATTCTGGGGAGAGAGCACTTCCCTCACTACCATCATTATCCTTTTCAAATGAAATTTGAAAAAGTTAATCAGGGCATCACCGAAGAGGTAAGTGCTCGTCTTCAGCCCTTTCAAACGTGTCCCCCATACTATCTCTTTCGCCATGGCCACCAGACAGATAAAAACTGCCTGCCCTTCCCGGCTAAAGGAAGATGGCGGGGCAATCCTCACGATGGACTCAGCTAATAGCTGGATCCGTCCTACACGTGACAGCAGGTGTTCGACATAAACCCACATGTCAGCAATGCTCGGACACTGGACGAGTGCGTACAGGACGGTTTCGTCGCCCTGCGCGCATCTCGGACATGTCCGGCTGACGGCACCTCCATGCCTGTAGAGTTTATCCCGAACTGGCAAAGCTCCTCGGTAGCACTGCCAGGCCAGGGATTTCTGGAAGTTGTCCATAGGCCTCGGCCCGAAAGTTCTTCCGAAGAGATTAGCTAGTTGAATTTCGTCGACGCCTATAGTTTCTCCAAGTACGTCGTCGCTCTTCCCCTCCACTAATCCTCTACAGAACACCAAGGTGGAGTTTCCACCGATCACATTGCCCGATTGATCGAGGGTTGTGAGCGCCTGATGACATTCCAGTCTCCAAGTGCTCCCTCTCGGTTTTCGCTTGACAGCAGCTCCGTCAAGGAGACGAGCTGGGGAAAGACGCGTCTAACAAACGGCGACCACACCTGATCACCGTCGAGGAAGAGGTGGAGATGTCGTAGCCTGAGCGCGTGTCTGCGCATCATCAGCCACTGCATGCCTAGCCCTCCGCGTAGCGGGTGTTGACAGCAGATGGACCGCCTGACCATCGGAGCGCGTCCCTTCCACATAAAGCGAAAGAGAGAACGCTCCAGTGCAGTCAGGCGGGGCTTAGGACAAGGTACGACGGTCAGGGGGTAGTAGATGACGGATGCGATGTACGCGTTAGCCACCTCCGCTCGACCTTTCAGGCATAGCTTCCTCTCCGCCCATTTCTGGGTGAGAGAAGCCACCCAGCTCATCTCATCGTCCCAGTTTTTGTCCGTCTGGAGGTCCGGACCGAACCAGACCCCTAGCAATTTAACCGGTCAGTCCGTCCAGCGCCCGACGACGCTGTTGGACGGCATGGACCTGCCTCTCCAGGTGCTGAGCTGCAGGCCCACTGACTTTTCCTGGTTGATCATTGCTCCTGTCACCGCTTCGTATTCTCTTAGTGTAGTGCCGATCGCCTCGATTTGTTTGGCGTTGGAAACCACTACGGTGACATCGTTCGCATATGCTGAAACAGATCTTTCGCATTCTAGTTCGCGCGGCACGCCCCTCAACGTCTCCAGTTTGTGCAGTAATGGCTCGAGAATCAATACGTACAAAAAGGACGAGAGGGGACATCCTTGGCGGACCGAGTGCATGATGTTGAACGGTTCCGAAAGGTGACCGTTCACTTTCACCACAGAGCAGATGTTGCTGTGCATGGCAGCGATCCAGCCTCTAAAGATGGGTCCAAACGCAGCCTTTCTCAGGACTGCCGCTAGGTAACGATGGTCGACCCTATCGAAAGCTTTCGACTGATCTAAATTGATCAAGGACCCACCCGTGCCAGGTTCCCTAGCTACCCTCTCTACGATGTATCGCATGAGGTGGAGGTTGTCGAGGATGGATCTGTCTGGAATGGCGCATGTCTGCGCTCTCCCACCAGACCACCAACGACAAGCGCCAACCTCTTTGCTAGCACCTTGGCCAAATCTTGAACTCTATGTTTAGCAGAGTTATGGGCCTGCAATTATCTATGTTATCCCCCTTGTTCGGATCCTTTCTCAGCAGCGCCACAGCTCCTCGGCTCACAGAGCTGGGAATTCTCCCGTTCTGTTGCCAGTTGCCGTAGACGTCCGCCAAGAGGCCTCCGAACAAGTCTGGCATATGTACGTATAGTTCATAGGGCAGACCATCCAAACCAGGCGATTTACCCCTTGTGCAGCTAGTCATTGCCTCCCGTAATTCAGCGGCTGTTATCAGCTTTTCGCAACACCCCGCCTCAGTGGCCGAGAGCCGCGGCAATCCGTCGAAGTAGACACTAAAGTCCATCACTCGATCCGGCCCGCCGCTGCCTCCGAACAGTTGTGCGAAGTGTCGCTGAAAAGCTTCACACATTTTGCCGGGATCGAGTAGCATACGCCCGTCGTGGTCCACCAAAGACCGGATCGTGGCTTTGTTGCCACGACGCGCCTCCGCCACTCGGGCCCATTGAACGGCTTTCGTCCCCTCGTGTTTGAGAGCACGCACCCTAGCTCTGACAACGGAGCCTTGGTGCTTTGCATTGAAGAATTGGTCAAGGGCCAATTTCCCCGCAAGTACGTCGGTCGCGATGTCTTTGCTAAGCGCCTCGTCTAATTTTCTAACTAGTTCTCCCTCTGCTCTATTTTTCTCTATTTCTAAAGCCTTACTAAACCTAATGGACTCTATTGTAATCGATCTTTTCAGAGCAAACCACCACTTGTTGTTGACGATGGCCCCCGTCAACGCCCGCTTAACTAGTTCGCTAATCCGGTCTCTGTATGTCTTGCGCGCTGGTAAGGACGCGTTTAGCTTCCAGTAGCCGGGTCCTCGTCTATGAAGGCTATGCTAGATCTATCTATTTCCATACCAAATACTCTATCTAGATATGATCTGGATGCCCCTATGCGATTTGTCCAATCCACATTGGCACATTCGGGAAATCCAATCGGTACCTGTCAGACAGTTCAAAACGCCTGAGCAGGTTGGTGAGACTCTTGCACCCTCCTCCTCTATCCACTAATTCCACACAGTCCCCAGCGTGTATCTAAGATCCCGTTCCAGTCTCCCACTAACACTAAAGAGCGGGACGTTCCAAGAAAGGTCTCCAGACGCCGGAAGAAATCAGGCCGCCATGTTCCTTCGGGGCATAGACGGTCACTAGCCTGAAAGCTTGCGCGTCTTCGCTGGTCACGTCCAGCACCACCAACTTACCTTCTGGGTCCAGGAAGATGGCCCGTATGGCGAGATCCAAACCTCTCCGAAAAGCACAACTCCTCGCCCCGATCCAGGACGGCTGGGAGATGCGTACACATCGTAGCCGCGGAAGATCGGTGCGAAGGTCCGTGCTTCGGAGATTCTGGTCTCGCTGATGGCTACTACATCTATGTTTAGTGACCTGAGGTCGTTGAGCAGGTGGCCCTGCTTCCATGACGACCCCAAGCCATGCGCATTTATGCTGGCTATTCTGAGTGAGCTCATGTTCAAATAGAGTGGAAAAGATGGGAAAGACTACTTACCTTACTTCTCGTAGAGGAAGGATAGTTTCTCCATCCTTTTCGCTGCTTGTGGCCTCCTCCGGAATTTTTGTTTTAGTGTCGTGTACGTTTTCTATGTGATGCGAGTGAATTGTATGTGAAGAGGTGGTGTGAACTTTTGGGTTGTTGTGTAATCTTTTTCTGTGATGCTGGTGTTGTGTTGGATGTAGTGTAATAATTGGTTGTTGTTCAAATTTAATGCTGTGTAGTGTGAATCGTTTTGGTTGTTTTGTTTTGTTTGCGTTTGTTGTTTCTGTTTCGCTTTTCGGTGACTGTTGTGGTGTTGGTGATGGTGGTGTTGGGGTTAATGATGGTGTTGGTGTTTGTGGTGATGGGGTTGGTGATGCTGGTGTGGATGGTGGCATATGTGTCCTAACTCTTTTGTTTGTTAATTTACTTTTTTCCCTCTGTATTTTGTTTTTGGAGGGGGAAGAGAAATTTTTCTTTTTTGGTTTCTTTTTCTTTCTCTGATACCGTTTTGGTGTTGCTACTGTTGCTGGGGTTGTTGCTGTTACAGTTGCTTCTGTTGTTGCTGCTACAGTTGTTGCTGCCATCTCTGCTGCTGGTGGTGTTGATTGTTGAGTCACTGGGGTGGGTAAGAGAGGTCGCCTCAACCTTTTAGCCTGAGGGCAGAAAGCCCTTAGGTGGGTTCCTTCACCACAAACGACACACCTAGGTCTTCTGCCCTCGACGATTACGGTGAGGTGGCTGCCGTCAGTGAGGTCTATTACCTCTGGGATCTCCTCAGTGCTTTTATGGTCCGCTTGGATCAGGAGCTCCATCCCAGATCCAGACCAGTTCTCCTGCTTTTCTTTTGCGAGGACTGCAGCCATTAGCCAGGGAATTTCGATGGCCGGTGGAACGTGGGTCACCCAGATCTTCACAAGTCTCTGGCCACAATAGCTTGGGACGAGTGTGAAGTCGTCACTTCTTAATGGGGCCATGGAGTGTTCTCTGGCCTCCTGTGGTGTTTCAAAGAACACGTCCACGGTTCCATACTTCTGCCCACGTCTGATGTGGGTTTTTTTGCCCACACATGTCCCAAAGCTTTTTGGATTTGGGACTCGGATGCCCGTTCCACTCGGCGCGATTTTATGTTAATTGTCCGATAAGACACGGTGCATAGGCGACGTTGCTCCATTTTATTAGGTGGGGGGTTAGGCTGACCCTGTACCCATCTTTCTTTACCATTCCTTTGGCTTCTTCTAATTCCTCCTGAGTTACCAGGATCGCTTCGCACGTTTTTGCTACTCTGGCAAAACTAAGGGTAGTTTTCTTAATTTCATTGTTGTTGTTGTTGTTATCGTTGTTTTTGCTATTGTTAATTTTAGTTTCAGTTGTGGTGGTGGTGGCCTCAGTGGTGTTCGGTGTGGAAGAGTTCATTTTGGTTGAATTCATTTCGATATCACGAGTTAATTTTTTTGTTTTTGTTTCTGTTGTCGCTGTGGTGGTGGTGGGTTGGTGGTTGTCGCGGTGGTGGTGGTGGTGGTGGCGGCTTTAACACCTGCAGTCAATGGTAATGGCGGGAAATGAACGTCTGCCTGAGACAAATTTAAAATATTGGTACTGCTTACATTTCCAGTGTTGGCAAACGTAGCAATATTTACAAGGGTGGTGTCGGTGTGAGGTGTTAGAGTGTGAGGAAGGGGTGACTCTGAGACATCCATGATTTTTTAAAGAAAGATTTTTGTTTGATAATTATAAAAAGTTTAAATTTTGGGCTCAAGGCCCAAATATTTTTGAGTGTCCTTTTCAGAAATCAATGTATGTGCACTTATATACAGTTAACAATAAAAAATTTCCATATATGGCAATTTTAAACAACTGAAATTACAAACCATTGCCGAGCTCACGATGATACGAGTTACTACGTAGGTAGCCAATAATAATAATAATAATAATTTGGTATTAATAAGTGTGGAGTCCTAGTGATGAAGAGGAGTAAATTGAACAGAAGCAACGGAATCCAGGTACCAACACGTAAGATGATAAAGGAAATTGACACTGAAGACGGATACAAGTATTTGGGTGTTCTGGAGGCTGATGAGATCAAGAACAAAAAAAATGAAGGAATTGATAAGATCTGAATACATTCGGAGAATAAGGAGCGTATTAAATCACATCTGAACAGTAGGAATGCCATAAGTGCAGTAAATACCCGAGCTGTGTCTATTATTAGGTACAGTGCGGGAATTCTGATTTGGAGTGTTGCTGAATAAAAAGAAATAGATATGAAGACTAGCTATTGACTATCTACAACATGTTCCACAAGAGGAGTGATGTCGATAGACTCTACTTAAGGAGATCTGAAGGTGGAAGAGGTCTTATCAGCATAGAGGACTGTGTTCAGACGGAGAAAAACAACCTACACAAATACGTGTCCGATAGTAAGGAGCCAATGCTCAGAATTGTACTGAAGGAGAGGACATTAGACCAGGGGATGTCCAAGGAGGAAATAACAACATTTTTTACAATTCCAATCTATCTTATTTATCATTTTTCTTCTGATGAAGGACACACGTCCCAAACGTCAGGACCCTCTTCTTGCTATTTCAAGCGTTAATATATCCCTTCCATATACTGTACCAATTGTGTTGTTATTTCTGTCCCTTTTACACACACACACACACATATATATATATATATTATTCACATTAACTAATGTATTATTATTATTATTATTATTATTATTATTATTATTATTATTATTATTATTATTATTATTATTATTATTATTATTTGAGTCTCAGTCATTGATGTTAGTTAACTGGAAAGTTTGTTGAAATGAATATCAAGCCACTACCTGCAGCCTCAGATATTCAGGACGTATCGGAGGGTTCTTGCTGTTCCCAGCAAGCATGCCTTTTGAAGCGTTCCAAAAGCGTGAAGGGGCCAATTTTCTTTAACCATCCCTGGAAACTTTTTGGAGATAGTACCTAGTGCGCCTATGACAATCGGGACCACTTTGACTTCATGGCAGTTCCAAATCCTTTTTACCTCCCACTTTAATTTCTGGTATCGGTTAATTTTCTCCCTCTCCATTATTATTATTATTATTATTATTACAGTTGCATTTATCTTGCTTTATGTTCATACGAGTTATCACCAAGTCACAACCAGTGACCTCAAGAGACAACAAGGTCCGCCATGTTCAAGAAAGAACATACATATTCACACATGCATCTTTAGTGTTTAGACTTGTGATGTACTTATATTGACAGAATCTTCCTTAGTATATGGGCAGTTCCCATTAGTACTATCTTTTGTATTTCTCCTATACGCGGGTTTCCTGGGATTTGCGATAAGTAGTCATTAGAACCCTTAGGTATCATTCCCAGAGCGCCTACAACCACTGGTATTGTTTTAGTTCTCAATTTCCACATTTTTCCAATTTCTATCTCCAGGTCCTTATACTTGCTCAATTTTTCAAATGTTTTTATAGATACATTCTTGTCTATTGGAACAGACATATCAATTAGCAGGCATACCCTCTTTTGAAAGTCCTTCAATATTATATCAGGTCTATTTGTATCTATTTTTCGGTCTGTTTGGATGCTAAAGTTCCACAAGATTGAGATGTGATCTTTTTCGAGTATGGGAGGTGGTTGATGCTCCCACCAATTCTTTTGATGGGGCAGGTCAAAATGCTTACACATTATCCAATGTATGTATTGTGCAGCTCTGTCATGCCTGTTTAGGTATTCGGTTAGAGCTATAGGACTGCACATTGAAATTATATGGTCAATGGTCTCTGGTTGTTTTTTGTTTTGCATACACGGCATAATGGGCTACACCCAAATTTATTATGTTGGGTTGGTAATTTTTGTTGGCAGACACTGATCTTGTGCCGATATAATCAGTCCTTCAGTCTCCGATTTCAGTCCAGAGGATGCCAACCACTGATGGGTTAAAGTTTTGTCAACATCAGGATTGTTAGCTCGCTCTGGGTATTTTCCATACAGAGGCTTTTCTTGCCATTTCTTAGCCAGTTTATGTAGCAGTTCTTTCTTTGCAGTTACTTTTACCTGCTTTGCTTTTTCTGTGTTTTCCATTTCAGCAGTAAATGGGACTTCTGAAATGTGTAGTCCATTACTGTATCTTTGTGCATCTTTTGTAATGGAATATGATCTTTGGATGCTTTCGTGTTTCAAAACGAGTTTGATCATCCAATCATGTGATTCCCTTAGATATGTAAATAATCCAATTGTTGCAGTTTTCAACGCAATGTCTAACTGGATTAACCCACGTCCTCCTTCTTTCCTAGGGAGATATATTCTATCTATATCTGCCTTAGGGTGATGCATTCTGTGCATGGTTAAGAATTTTCGAATTTTTGTATCGAGCATACGGATCTCTGTGCTTGACCAGTTGATGACATTGTAACTGTAGGTTACTACTGGTATGGCAAGCGTGTTTATGGCATCGATCCTATTCATTGCATTCAATTCCGTTCTTAAGATTGCTCTTACTCTGCGGTAACATTCCATCCTTATCCTTTCCCTCATTGTCGAGTGCTTGATTCCGTCTCCTTCACAAACACCTAGATATTTGTAAGTTTTTTCTTGATCAAGTTCTCTTATCACGTTCCCCCGATCAAGATTAATGTCTGAACTCTTCAGCAGCTTTCCTCTGGTGAACGTTGCTTTGGCGCATTTATCTAGTCCAAACTCCATTTTAATGTCATCACTGAACTGCTTCACAGTGGATAATAGCCCTTGCAATTGTTCATCATTTTTTGCAAATAGTTTCAGGTGATTAATGGTTTTGTCATAGACTTTATATCCATGTTTTGTTTCATTGAGCATTTTACTTAATGGTATAAGTGCGATGCAGATAAAAGCGGTGATAAAGAGTCACCCTGAAAAATTCCACAATTAATATTAACTTCTCCAGCTTCCAGTGATTTTATTTCACTATTCAAAAGGAGTGTCGTTTTCCATGTCTTCATACTGAATGACAAAAACCTCCTGACAACGGGGGATATTTTGAAAATCTCTAAACATTTTTCAATCCAACTGTGTGGCAAACTATCGAATGCTTTTTTATAATCTATCCAAGCAATCGATAGATTTTTGTGTCTATTATGACAATCTTCCAGTATCATTTTATTAACCAGAAGCTGATCCTTACAGCCATATGAGCCTCGTTTACACCCTTTCTGCTCAATGGGAAATAGGTCATTTGTTATCAGGTGGTCATATGTGTATTCAGTTAGGACTGATGTTAAAATTTTATACATTGTGGTCAAGCAAGTTATCGGTCTGTAATTTTTGGGATTGTTTGTCTCATCATTCTTCGGAAGCAGGAATGTAATGCCGCTAACTAGCCATGATGGTATTTTTCTGGCTCATTAACTATTTCATTGTAAAGTTGGGCTAACAGCTCATGAGACTCTGTGAAGGCATTTATCCAAAAAATTTGTATTTTGTCTTTTCCTGGGGATTTCCATTTGCTGGTTTTTCTTAGAGCCAAGCGCAACTGTTCAACTGTTATATTTTCCCATATTTGTTCCTCAAGGTGAGCTGTATCGTTCATTTGACTGTCTATCCATGGGACATGTATGTTATGAACTTTTTCTTCGGCCCAGATCTTTTCCCAGAATTCTTGCACTTCCTCCTTGGGTGGTATTGATTTAGCAGTTATTGTTAACTTACCAATTTTTCTGTAGAAGTTTCTTTGGTTGTTTTTGAACATATTATTGTCCTTATAGAATCTAGATCGTTTTTCAAAGCGCCTTATACGAGCAGCTTTGGCCGACACTTTTTGCTTGATTATTTCTATCAGCATGTCTATGTCACATGTTGATTTTATACTGTACTTTTTTTTCAATTTTCTAAGTTTAGTTTGTTTAACATGTTCACCTACTTTATAGTTTGTTAAAATTTCTATGTCAGATCGGAGAAGGTTTATTTGGCGATTGATGTTCTCTTGCCAAGTAGATTTCTTGTGGGAATTCCTTTGTTGTTTCATCTTCACTCCACATAAGTGAGTGGTGACTTTAGCCGATGCATAATAGAGATGATTTAAATCAGTAATGTTTACTTTGTTTGTGATGATAATGTTTTTGAGAATTATGTTAGTCTTGTGTATTATCTTTTGGTTCTGTTTGGAGTTCTGGATCTTAGGGAGGGTGTCTCGTTGCCCCATGTCAGATTCTTTCATTTTCATCCATTCGATCATAATTTCATCCTTCAAGTTGGCAAGTTCATTCTCATTCATTTCTTTATCATTTACGATCTCATTATTTTCATTTGGAGTTTTATCCTGAGCATGCACTCCCTCCACTTTTTCGATCCTTTCTTTAATTTGTTCTGTTGCCAGTGATTCCGCCCCAACCCTGGGGGTTCGAAGTGTTACAGTTTACCTCGTTTTCACTGACACATGTTTCATTTTCCCTTCGCTGACTTTGTGCTAATAGCTTGATCTGATCAATTTCTGTATCAGTAAGTAACTTTTTTCTTACAATATTTCTTCGTATATTGGCTAGTTTGTTACTATCAATATAGCCTCTGTTTTCGGGATGTTTCTTTTTCCAGTTGATATATGTCTGTTCTGTATTCGATGTATTTGATGGGTAGTACATGGCAGTGTAGAAAGCCTCAAGGACTTCTTTATTATCTTCCCTTGACCATTTTTCTCTCTTTTTCTTTGGATTTCTTGGTGGTGAGCATGGAGGGCCAACAGTAGGAGTATTCCGGTTATGGGAGGTCTCCAGCTCCGAAGTGATGGGAAGGTTTGAACCATTAGCTGATTTTTCGACCCCAGTCTGGTTCCTCTCTGAGGGACGCGGCCCTTTTTTACCCGGGTGACGGCCGATCCGGTATGAGATTTTATCATTAGACATTTACTTTATTTTGTCGCGTTTTATCCTTATCCGCCAAGGGGTAATCATTTCGTGTTACCACTTCTAGAATGAGTGTCAACCAAGACTAGAGGGGTCGTTCTCCCCTAGAGACACGGCTATCCCCCGCCGGCCGCCATCCCGGTATTTCTTGGTCACGGGGTTTTCTTTTTGTTGTTTTTTTTAAATTGTTATTATCATGAGTGGTTCCTTAATGTGAGCATTGCGTGGCTTAAGAATGAAATTATTAATAATTGTCTCCACTCCAGGCACAAGGCCAGCAATCACCCAGTGCATTACAATAATATAATATACTTTTAGCTGTAGTTGCCTGTTATTGTTGTTGGCTATGTCGGTGGTGGTGCCGGGGCTTTTTATATTGTTGGTGAGGAAGGGGTGAGCCAGCAGTCCCATAGTTGTTGCTGTTGACGTTTGGCCGGTGGCCAGGTCACTAAGTCAATCTATTTATATCTTTTGCTAGCCTCTCCCTTGTCTAGTGATACCGCCACCTTCCCCTTTCCCTCTCAAGTTAACAGGGGAATAGTGGTGGTAGCAATGAAGGAGTGGTGGCAGCGGCGATGGGATAGTGGTAGCAAGATGATGGATGGGGTGGTGGCGTTATGGTCACTGGGTTTTGTGATATGTAGTATCTATGAGTTTGTGTTCGTATGTTTAATATATATTGTGTTGACATATTCCCGTAAAATTGGGATTAAACATTTTGTTAAAATTTGAGACAATAATAATAGTAATTATTATTATCATGCCGGGATTGATGGTGGTGGTGGTGAAATTGCCGTTATCTGGCTGTTATATTTAGTGTGATGGGATAGGTGGTGTATCAACTTTCTGGTGTTGGTGAAATTGCTGTTATTTGGCTGTTCTATATAGTGTAGACAGAGGGTGTTTTCTTCCATTTATAACCATTTTCTTTTTTTTTTAATACAAAATATATAATACAAAATTGAATATTTGAGCGATATAACAATATAATATGGATCCGAAACTGTATGGGACCTCATTCTGTGGATTATGCAACATTTGTACTAAGAATTGTTATTTCACAATTGATTTAAATATGTTAAAAATCAAAAACTTACGGGAGCGATTTCATGACCTTCTACCACCTCGTGCGTCTTCTTCCATTATTATTATTATTATTATTATTATTATTATTATTATTATTATTATTATTATTATTATTATTATTATTATTATTATTATTATTATTATTATTATTATTATTGTTGTTATTATCGCTAATTATATGCTGGTTCAAATTAAGAATTTTACTATTAATTGTTGCAATATTTTGAGTAATATTCATAGTTGTTGAATAAGAGAGTTTAACTGTGTGTCTATCGAAGATAGAGTAATACTTACGTTATTTAGTTAATGTGAATGACAATAACAATAGTTTAAATACGAATAATAATAGAACACCTAGAAATAATAATGATAATACGAATAGTTTAGGTTATAGAAATAACATGGAATTGAACTGTAACTGTAGAAGGAAATCTGAATGCCCTTTACAAAATAATTGTCTTGACAAGAATATAGTATATAAATGTACCATTAAGACAAATAATAATAATACTTATAACTACATTGGTGCCACTTCATCGAACTTTAAATTTCGCTTTTCCAATCATAAACATTTTCCATCCAGATAAAAAATTTTCTACATCATTATCACAATTAATATGGTCTTTAAAAGAGAAAAATATTAAATACTCAATTTCTTGGAGTAAACTAAAGAATTATGATTCCTATCGGAACGCTTCCATTTTACCAAATTGCAATCTTTGCAATTTGGAAACTCTATTAATAATTATAAATTATGGTAATTTAATTAATAAGAAAAAATAATTATTCGGAAGTTGTCTACATAAGTCTGGAAGAACATTTCAAGCATTATACAAATTTCGAAAAAAAATACAGACTATGAAGAGAGAAAAAATATTGACTATTAATAATTCTTGAAATATTATTATTATTATTATATGTATATAATGTTTTGACTTACCTTAAAAATTGTATATCGTTTTTATATAGTAAATTAATCTCATGATGAGACTCGTTATCTTAAGTTTGGAATCTAGAATGGTCATTGTGTAACTAGAAATTTCTGAATTTGCGGTTTGAAATATCTTTTGGCTTTCAAAGTACTTAAATATCTTAAATGTTCACATACGTTGAACGAGTTATCTTCCTTTGTTTACATTCTTCGTAAATCATTTTTTTCTGTCCAAATGGATTGATAATGTATATTTAACATGATTTATACAGTTTAATAATATACGAAAAATCCTTAAAGGGAAACTATATATAATAAGATGTAATTACGGACGTTAAATCGAAATAATAATACTTTTAAGAGTAAATATAACTACTAATTAATCCTGTAATGAAATGATAACCAATGAATTGAAATGATTTTATAATGAAAATAGAATAATTCAGATAATAATTCTTAACATTCATATAAAATACATATACTGATGGTGATATATGCATAGGTTTTAGTAAATATCTTTATAGACTTGCTTTAAAGATAAAAATGTTTTTAAATATTGTAACAAAATATTTAGTAAATATATTAATTAAAATATGCTTCTGATTACTATAGAACATATTTTTATATTGTTTAATTTTAATATAATATATTAGTATAATTAGCTTAAACATAACCAAATACAAAAGATATAAAAAAATGTCATGGTATTTAATTGGTCGCTTCTATTTGACTTAATATTTGAAAACAACGGTCACACATCATTTCCCTTTCTTTCTTTTTGCCGTTACGTCTTTCTTCTCTCTTCTATTTAAATATTTATGTATGTATGTATTTATTTTCTTCTTGCATTTCCTCATACTCACCCCCTCCTTACACCTATATCTCGCTCCACATCCTCTTCTTCATTAAATTTAAGTTTATCATCTTATTATTTGTGGTATTTAAATGTTGAAATATGTTGTAATAAATCACTGCCAATACTGGAATTGAACCATCAAGACCGTTGAGGTATGTCATACATCAATTCATGTATTTTATCTGACGAGAACGTACTGAAAAAACAGAACTGTACCTTCGAAATATATATAATAAAACATATTTTGATTATGTAAATGTCTTCATTTATTAATATTCTGAATAATATTAATAACTCCAGAAAACTTCATTGTAGGGTGCTTTTAATCTATTGTAAAACTATATTCATTGAGTAATCAATAAACCATATTAATCTTTAGTTATATATATATATATATATATATATATATATATATATATATATATATATATATATATATATATATATATATATATATATATATACAAATATAAATTAGCGAGAATCGTATTTCGACTTTGGAAATTAGCGAAAAACAACTTCCGAGATGTGTGGCAAGCGCTCAATAATTCTAACGAACCAGAGCTACAACATACGTTAAAAGGCCAAACACACTGAGAAGATGGTTAAACCATTATCCGCACAGCCATAGAAACGACCAAGTAATTCGGGTCAAACAAATAAAAAAATATGATTGAAAAATTTACCCGGACCCCTGGATGGTTGGTAAAAAATCCAGCATTTGGGTTTCTGCGACTCCTAAATCAAGTACTGTCCGCTTAAACAAATAATGTTAGGCTTCTGGTAAGGTGATTGAACAAGGAAGTGACTTTCTCAACAGGCTTTTAGTTCAAGTGCCAGGCCAAGGATTGACCGTTACCAATACCCACGTGGGGCTCGACAAGGGAGGCAACCCTTATTTTTTGGCGGATGAATTCAGTATGTGTATATTATTGCAAAATTGCAAAATATCACAAAACGAATTAAGCTCCCAACAGAATGGTTTTAAAGTTAACAAAAGCTATTCATCAGTCAATAGAATCAACTAAAAAAATCAAGAAAATTATCTGGTCAAAATATATATATATATATAGGGAGAGAGAGAGAAGAGAGAGATAGGAGAGAGATAGAGAGAGAGAGAGAGAGAGAGTGAGAGAGAGTTAGTACACTGGAAGGTAATATCCGTAGTGGTAGAGCACTCAGTCCATGGGACGAGTTGTGTAGAAGTGGTTAAACAACATTACGAGCTGAGGATCCGTTAAGGTGAAACAATTGTTCTTGGTATGGTGATCTAACTGTTGTGTAACCACTTCTACATAACTCGTCCATTACGAGCTGAGGATCCGTTATGTCCATTACGAGATGAGGATCCGTTAAGGTGAAACAATTGTTCTCGGTATGGTGAACTAACTGTTGTGTAACCACTTCTATATATATATATATCTATTTATATGTAGAGGGTATATTTAATTTGTTGGGATACAACAAGCAAAATATTTTTATAACTGATATAAAGCACTCAACAAATTAATTGGAGTAAATATACAATATATTAACAAACTCTGCCTTGGTGGCCCTTGAAATGTGTATAATGAAATAAATATGGTTTTATAAATATAGTTTCCATTTGTTAATATATTATATATTTATATATATATATAACAGGTAAACAGGAATAATAACACAATCGGTACTGTAAATGGAAGGAATATATTAGGTTAACGCTTGAAATAGCAGGAAGCGGGTCTTAACGATTCGGACGCTTGTTCTTCATCAGAAGAAAGAATGAGAAATAAGGTAGATTGAAGGGACGAGCGGGTTGGAATTGGAAAAAAATGTCTTTAGATAAAAATAACAGGTCCATTCATGTTGGAATATATTAACACACGAATATATATGTAGAATGAGAAAGAAAGAGAGAGGCGCAGATAGATATATCGACCACTTTACTCTTGTGAATAGTTTTGAAAATAAATGAGCAATCAGAAAAAGTGCATACACGATTATATGATATCTCATTAATGATTGGAATATATATATATATATTTATGTGATATAATCTCATTTTATTTAATAAGCATTCGAGTATGTTTGGTTGGAGAAGTGGTTAAAAAGGAGAAAGAGAAAAGAATGAAATATTGAAGAGGCAAAAAACGAAAACAAGGTAAAAATGAATAGAAAAGTAGGCGGAAGTAATGACAGAAAGACAAAGGAATAGGGAGAAGTGGAAAGTTGAAGAGTAATAATTGGAGGGGGAAATAAAAGAGCAGCAACACGGGAAGCAATGAAGGAAGAACGAAATATGTTGTTGGTATTTAAATAAGGAATGTTTGGTAACACTGTATCATAATTTGCAACAAATTTGATCAAAATCCAATTGCAAACATTGGCAATGAGCAAGAGAATTAACAGCAACAGCAAGCGATAGTTACTACTACTACTACTACTACTACTACTACTACTACTACTACTACTACTACTACTACTACTACTACTACTACTGTTGTTGCTGCTGCTATAGTAACAATAACAACAGCAAAAACAACTACAGCCAGAGAAGAAAGCAACAATGACACTAATAACAAACAAACATACACACACACACACACACACACATACAACAACAACAACAAAACTTGGCCTGAAATAGGGAAATAACGGACAACAGACAACATAATTCAACAACATAAAAAAACAACAGCAGACAAACAAATAAGCAAAAACAAACACAAGCTAAAAAAAAAAAAAAGGTACACGACAACAACAAAATAAAATAAACTTACAACAAAAAGAATTTTTGGAAGAAAGGGTGAGAATTCCTTTTGATGTTTTTAGATCTAGTCGTTGATGAAACGTGTTCCTTGTTTGGCCGCGGTTGTATATTTACTTCCAAACGATATAGCTGTTGCCAAAGGCGCTTCCCTGATTGTTTTGGCTCTTGTTTGGCGGGAAAAATCAATTCCTAGTCGTTTTCTGACGTGTGTACCTTGCTGAGAATGTAGAAGACCTGATAGAATCTTGGAAAGCAAACTAAGTATTAAGTGAAGTAACGTCTTGTGATATGTGCAAATGGCAAATAAGAAGGCTGTTGCGTTTACCACCATTTCTTTGTTCTTCATTAGCATAATAACAAATTCACGACAGCTATCTGTTTGTGTAAACAACATTTCACATAACATACACAAACACACACACACACGCACACACACGTACACCCTCCTCCCTCCACACACACACATACACAAGCACATATATATACACACAGAGCTACTCTCTCTCTCTCTCTGTCAATTTCTCATTACTCTCTCACAAAATATTCACACATTTATAAACACTGACACACACATGTATACATACATATGTATGTATATATATATATATATATATATATATATATATATATATATATATATATATATATATATATATATATATATATATATATATGTATATATATATATATATATATGTTGATATATATATATTGCAATGCACACGTCCATGTATATGTATATATATATATATATATATATATATATATATATATATATATATATATATATATACGCAGATCAAGTACACATATATTGTGACAGTGATGGACGGAATAGAATTGGGAAATGAAAATACAAAACAACGAGAGGAGAGGCGGGAGAAAGATATAGCGTGTAGCTTAAGTGAAAGATTGGGAAGTGAAGCAGACGAGATAGATAGGGAATGAATAGATCTGGTAAACAGCACAGACGGAAACAATGAAAAAGCGTGAGAAAAACGTGAGAAAAACGTGAGAAAAACGTGTGAAAATACCTTAGAAATAAAGTAAACTGAAAGATAACAGAACAAAAAAAAAAAAAGAATTGCAGTGAAAGTAGGTATATAATAATTGTTTCTACTTTTGGCACAAGGCAAGCAATTAATTCCGTACATTACTGCTACTTTATTTTATCGACCCCGTAAGAATGAAAGGCAAAATGGTTTCTGATTTGGGCACAAGTCCAGCAATTTTGAGGAGGGGAAAGTCGAGTAAATCGACCCCAGTGCGTGACTGGTACTTTATTTTATCGACCCCGTAAGAATGAAAGGCAAAATGGTTTCTGATTTGGGCACAAGTCCAGCAATTTTGGGGAGGGGAAAGTCGAGTAAATCGACCCCCAGTGCGTGACTGGTACTTTATTTTATCGACCCCGTAAGAATGAAAGGCAAAATGGTTTCTGATTTGGGCACAAGACCAGCAATTTTGAGGAGGGGAAAGTCGAGTGAATCGACGCCAGTGCGTGACTGGTACTTTATTTTATCGACCCCGTAACGATGAAAGGCAAAGCTAACATCGGCTGGATTTGAACCGAGAATATAAACAGCGTTAACTACATGCTGCTAAACATCTTATCCGACTCTCTACCGATACTCCCAACCCGCCCTCCTAACTATGTTTATATAATAATAATTGTTTCCACCTTTTGGTACAAGGTCAGCAATTATGCCAGTGCATTACTGGTACTTTATTTTAACGACCCCCCGTAACGATGAAAGGCAAAGTTATTCTCGGCGATATTTGAAATCAGACCGTAAAGGTGCGTAACTCTGTGCTGCAAAGCATGGCGTCCGACCCTCTATCGATACTGTCAACCCACCGCCCTTATTATATGTTTATAATAATGGTTTCTCTTATAGGCACATGGCCAACAATTTTTTTTGTTAATGTTTTTGTGGCGGGAGTGGAAAATCGATTAAATCGATAATAGTGCGTTACTGGTATTTCATTAGTAATAACAAACCAGACCCCAGCCAAATTCATCGGTCTGTCTGTTCAGTATACGACGATGCTGTTGAACGGCATGGATTTACCACTCCAGGCGCTAATCTTTAAACCTACATATTTTTCCGAATTCAGTTGTTATCCCATCAGTCTTCTATATACCTCTAAGAAGGTAAGGACTACCTCGATTTCTTAGGCATTCGACACCATCATAGTGACATCGTCCACATACGCTGAAGCAGCCATGCGATATCCCAGTTCAAGCGGGATGCTCTGCAACAGCTTAAACTTCAGCAGTAATGGGTCAAGAATCAGTATGTATGGTAGGAAGGAGATAAAGCATTCTTGACGGATCGAACGCGTGATATGGAACGGTACCGATATGTGACCATATATACTTTGACCAGCGAACTGATGCCGCTGTGCGATCCAGCTTCTGAAGACGGGACCGAATCCAATTGCCTTGAAGACAACCCCCAACTATCGATGGTTGACCATATCGAAAGCTTTCGATTGATCTTAATTGATTAAAGCCACACCGACGCCTGGTTTATTCCCTACCATCTCTATGATTTATCGTATGAGGTGGAGGTTATCGTGTATGGACCTCTTTGTTCCTCCGATACCATAAGCTTGACAAGCCCCTTGGCCAAAATATTCAACTCTGTGTTGAGGAGAGTTATGTACCAGAAATGTTTCACATAGTCCCATTCTTCTCTTCTTTCCTCTTCAGCATTGTTTACAGAACAGCGAATTTTCCCATTCTGATGCCAATTGCAGTAGTCGGCTTCGACGTCATCGGAGAACAGGTCTGGCTTGTCTACAGAAAGCTCGTACAGCAAAACCTCGAAATCGGATAATTTGCGCTTCGTAAAGCCAGCCAGGGTTACCCATATCTCAGCTCTGCTTTTATCGGCTTTTTGCGGCACTTCGCATCAGCTGCCGAGAGTCATGGTAGGTCTGCGAGGTATGAACTGGAGTCCCCTACCATCTCTGAATCCCGCTCGTCTCAAATAGTCATGGAAAATGCTACTGAAATGTCGCACACATCCTTTTGGAATCGACCAGAACCTTCCAGCCACGGTTCGTCGAATACCAAATTTTGACTTTTTTGCCATGTTACACCTCTGCCACTCGTGCCCATTGAACAGATTTTGTTCCTTCGTTTCTTAGAACACCCGCCTTAGCTTATAATGCAACCTCATGTTTCGCATCGAAGAAATGGTCTAGTACTAATCTCGCAGACAGAAATGCTGGTTGCAATGCGACTCCTAATTGTCTCTTCTAATTTAGTTACTAACTCGAAATCCGTTTTATCTTTTTCTATAGTTACTTTTTATTGATTCTTCTCTAAAGACTCTGTTGAAAGCACCCCACCACCTATTGTTGACGACTGCCCCTGTCAACTGGTGCTTTACTAATGTGCAAATCCGGTTGCTTTACGCTTCACGCGCCGAGAACGATGCGTTAAGCTTCCAGTAACAGGGTCTCTGCCTACGAGTTCTATTTGTCGATCATGTAGAGCACGAATTTGAAATTATAGACACCCGTTGCCATCCCTATCTGATAATTTAATGAAATCCTATCTAAAACGATATTGATGACACTATGCGATGGATGAACTCTGGTAAATTGGAGGATTCAAGTGTGTACCTGTCAGATAGAAGAGATCAGGTTCTTGAGGTTTCTGCACCACGCGCTTCTATCTGCTACTCCCACACAGTCCCAGCGTCATCCAAGAAAGCCGGTGATCCAGCCCCAGTCGGGGCGTAGAAGATCTACAGTCTATAAACACCACTTTCGTTATTGCTCGTGACCAGAACCGCCAAGTTAACTCCCGAGTCCAGGAAGATCGTTCAGGCCCTACTTAAACAGCCATGTCAAACGATTCTCATCCCAGATCGATTAATCGATGCACTGATCTATGTCGTCTAAAGTGAGGTCTATAGCAAGTGTGTCGTAAATCCTGGTCTCGCCGAAGGCAGTCACATCCATAGCTAGTACCCGAGATCGTTGAGCGCAATCGTTGCTTCTAAGACGACCTCAGTCCACGTACATCTACATACCTTAATCTTAAATTGCCATGTTGCCTAGTTAGTTAAGAGAAAACACAAGCAAGGGGTTTCTACTTACCATCTGCTTGCTGTAGGAGATCGGGTGGTTCAACCTTCATATCTGGTGGGGTTTCCTTTAGGAACCCCTTTGGAAGCCCACTCGTGGGTTTTATATTAGGAGTTCCCACGTCGTGGAAAACCCTCTCCCTAATGATTTTGTAGGCAACTACCGACATTCCCACCATTGTTTAGTGATTTTTGAGTCACTTTATATGTACTCGAACCGACAATCTCTGAGCCTTCCCCAATGACCTCAATTCGTGTTATGAGGGACATTAGTTCTTTATTTGCCCTTCTCACTAACATGAAGTTTTGTGTACGTGCGTTTTTTGCTGTTGGTTTTGTGTGTTTGGGGGTTTTCTTTTGTGGTTCATTGCGGTTCTGGTAGGGTTGATGGTCCTGTTTATTTTGGTTGTGTTTTCAGTTGGGGGTGGAGTGGATTTAGTGTTTGGTATGGGTGCGTTTTGTGTTTTCGGGAGTGATTTCTGGTGTCTGGTAGCGTGTGCTATCTGATTTTTGTGTGTCTGCTTTTTAGCTTTTTTATGTTTGTCTGGTTCCTCTTCTCTTTTTTGGGGAGATGAGGAGTTCCATATGTCTGTTAAGGTGTGGTTGGAAGTATGTTTATGTCTTCGTGTGTGTGTATATGTTTAGAGAGCGTAAAGAGAGAAGGAGAACGAACATTCTTGGCGGAACCCCAAGGGTTTTTTTTTTTTAGTCTGTTGTTGATATTGATGGTAGTTTAGTTGCTGCTGTTGGTGGTGTTGTTGGTTTTGTTAGTCCGGGAGTTGCTGGTGGTCATATGTTTGTGAACCCTGAAGCCCTGTTGTTGGCAGCAATGGTACTCTGTGGTCGCTCGCTCTCTTCCGGAGAGAGCAGAAAGCTCTTAGGAACATATAAGACATTTCTAATAACCTTCTGAAGGAATTTGAGAATCAATAGATGGATCTATGATTTTAGGGGAGACTAAACATATTTGAAAGACTAAGTGAATGAGTAATATTGGAAATGGTGTGTTTATTTGTGGAAATATTAAACAAATACAAAATGTTTGCAGAAAACAAAAACGTTTCGCATACAAAACTTATTTTCATTGTCTCATCTGGTATACTATCTGGTATATTATCTATCAGCGGTTCCATATTTCCAGCAGACCGACTTGCATTGAAAATATTGAAATTGTATCCACCTTCAGGTTGAGATATTTAGATTTTGTGTATGGTGCAAAATTTGTTCCAACCTAAAGGAACAACTGATAGTAATCATTTCAAAATCCATTTTATTTGCAGCTTTTTATTAGCATGATGCTTATTTTCATTCCTGTGTTTGTTTGTTTGTTTGTGTGTGTGTCTTTGTATGTGTATATGCATGTCTGTGTGTGTCTGTGTGTGCGTCCATTTCTTTTTCTCTTTTATATGTTTGCTATGGGATTAGTTGTTAACATTTTTTTTTATTATTATTTTCATTCGTGCCATCATTTTTTTTTTTCTTTTTGTGTTTCTAAATGATCGAGAATTTTGAGAGAAATAAAAATCTTTATTAAGTTAACTTAAAATTATATTAGTTCAAAATAACAATAACAAAACTGAACTCCTCAGCAATGAACTGATTCTCCAGGGAATCTTAGTCACGGGTTTTATAATAGAGATCAAATCTATCAATAATATTAATAATGAGAAGACGACTAACAGTTAGTATGATAACGACGATGTCGGCGATGATGATTATTTTAATGAGGAAAATTATTAGAATGAATATGGCGACGAGGGCGATTGTGGCAATGGTTCTGGTAGTAGTGATCATGGCGTGTGTGTGTTCGCCTGAGTGTGCGTGTATGTGCGAGTTCTGGTAGTGATAGTTGGGTTGGGGTGTATTTGTGGTGTTACTAATACTGCCGCTGGTGATGATTATAATAGCATGAAAGACTAAGAATAATATCGGTTTCTGATTTAGGCAGAAGGTCGAATATTTGAGGTGAGGGGGAAAGGTGATTAAATCGACCCGAGTGCTTTACTGCTATTTCGTTTAACAAACCTGTAATGATGAAAGGCAAAGCTAACACCAGCGGGATTTGAACTCAGAACGTTAAGGAACGTAACCATATGCCACAATGCATGTTGTCCGACGTTCTACCGATACTGCTAGTCCACCTAATAACTGTTTCTACTTTTGACACAAGACCGGCAATTACCCCAGTGCATTACTGGTACTTTATTTTATGGGCCCCAGTAAGGATGGAAGGGAAAGTTAACCTCGGCAGGATTTGAACTCAGAACTTAAATGGTCGTAACTTTATGCTGAAAAGCATGGCGTCTGACGCTCTAACGATACTGCCAATCCACCGCCAATAATCATGAAAAAATAGTAGTAGTATTAGTAGTAGTAGTAGTAGTAGTAGTAGTAGTAGTAGTAGTAGTAGTAGTAGTAGTGACAATAACAAAAGCAACAACAGCAACAGCATCAGCTCTAACAATAATGAATTATGAATGATGAATTGATAAAAGTATAAAAATAATATAGCAAAATAAAATTTAAAAAAATACAAATTACGAAAGGAAATATAACATGAAGAGGAATGAATATATAAATAATTAAAATCATAAAGGCATAAATAAATAAACAAAATAATGAAAAAGAAATAGGATTTAGTTACATTGAAATATCATTTGATATGTGATATCCTTAAAACCAAGCGGAAACCATTATAAGCAATTTATCGAGTGGGTAAAATAAGTGTATGAGCATACAAAATACATTCAGCATATATATATATATATATATATATATATAAAAATATATATATATTTATTTTTATATATATATATATATATAACGAAGGATGTGTGGTAAGGAACCAGATGGACCGTAACGCACCAGAGTACTCAATACTTAGGATAGTAGAGTGGGTAATAGGAATAAGTTTGACCCCGACGGCAGAGCTCAAGCCGTTTCGACGGCTATTTCTGGACTAGAAATAGTCATCGAAACGCCTTCAGCTCTGCCGTCGAGGTCAAACTTTTTCATATATATATATATATATGTTTATATATATATATATATATATATATATATATATATATATATATATATATATATATATATATATGTTTATATATATATATATATATATATATATATATATATATATAAACATATATATATATATGTTTATATATATATATATATAAACATATATATATAGATGTTTATATATATATATATATATATATATATATATATATATATATATGTATGTATATATATATGTATATATATATATATCTGTATATATATATATATGTATATATATATATATATAATATAATATAATATATATATATATATATATTATATACGTATATATATAATATATAAATATATATATATATAATATAATATATATATATATACTATATATATATATATTATATACGTATATATATATATATATATACGTATATATATATATATATATATATATATATATATATATATATATATATATATACATATATATATATATATATATACATATATATATATATATATATATACATATATATATATATATATATATATACATATATATATATATATACATATATATATATATGCATATATATAATATTTAATTCGATAAATAATGACTATGCCTTTAACAGACAAGAATATAATTGTTATTCATTTCAAATTATTTTATCGTATTTTATATTTAGAACATATATTTGTTGTTATTTCTATTTTATTTTTTCTTTCAATTTTTGAATATTTATTGTTTTGTGTGTCTGTGTGTGTGTGTGTGTGTGTGTGCGTATGTGTGTGTTTGAATCTGATATTGAAGATGGTGATGCGCTCTTGATGCTGCTGGTGATTATGTTGTTGGTGGGACTAAAGATGTTGATCATAGTTGATAAAGATGGTGATGATGTTGTTGCTGGTGGTTGCGTTGTTGTTAGTGTCGATAGGGATGACACATTTGCTGATGGTGATAATGGAGACGATAATAAAAATAATTGTTTCTACTTTTGGCACAAGGCCAGCAAATTACTCAGTGTATTGTTGGTACTTTATTTTATCTACCTCGTAAGGGTGAAATGCAAAGTTAACCTTGGCGGGATTTGAACTCAGACCGTAAAGGGACGTAACTGTGCTGGAAAGCATGGCGTCCGACCTTCTACTGATACTGACAATCCCCCCGCCCTGATGATAATAATAATGGTTTCTAGTATAGGCATTAGGCCAGCAATTTTATGGGAGATCATAAAGGGCCGTAACTCTATGCTGGGAGATGATAATAATAATGGTTTCTTATATAGGCACAAGGCCAGCAATTTTGGAGGGAGAGGAAAGTCGATTAAATAGACCCCAGTGCGTGACAAGTACTTTATTTTATCAACCTCGTTAGAATGAAAGGCAAAGTAAACCTCGGCGGGATTTGAACTCAGATCATAAAAGGCCGTAACTCTATGCTGGGAGATGATAATAATAATAACGCTGATGGTGATATTAAGCTTAATCTTGATAAATTCCATGATTTTCTAAAAACGTGGATACTTTCTTTATTGATGATGTTGTTGTATGTTTAATGGTTGGTTCGTTCGTGATTGTGGATGAGAGGATGGTGTTCGTTTTGGTTCAGGTGATAATGGTGGTGCCCATGGTAATTATGGTAATGTTGGGGTACATGTTGATGATGATGGTGATGACGATGATGTTAATATTGTCGGTGTTGATAGTGCTGGAAATGGTGGTAGTTCTTGTAGCGACGGTGCTAATGTTGGTTGAATGTCGTGGCTAAGATAGATAGAGATGTTTTGTGTCTGGCAAGGTTTAAGTTCAACACAGAATTTCAACTGTATAGAACATACTGATTAATAAGTCGTTGATTAATCTCTGATAAAGTAGAAAACCTAAGAGAACAACACTGATTGGCTGTCCCAGAGAAAGTCCACGGTGCAACAAAGCCCATGTATCGAAGATCGAAATGATATTTTAAAAGATTTAGCTTATATATATATATATATATATATATATATATATATATTTTTTTCTTATTTTACCGTCCGTTCCCTAAACCCCAGCCAGCTGGAGCGTATGAGGAAGCGCATATCGCACTTTTTTAAGCAACACGGCTTATCCGTGACAATAGATCCTAGCACTAAAACAGTGAATTTCCTGGACGTTACCCTGGAAATGAATACGGGCATCCACCGGCCTTATCACAAGCCCAATGAGAACCTGCAATATGTGAACAGGCAATCGAACCGCCCCAAGTCAGTCATAGAAGCTATAGTTAAAGAGGTATCGAAACGCGTATTCACCCTGTCGGCCAACGCAGACGTGTTCTGCAAGTACGCCGACTATTATAATAAGGCACTACGCAGGGCCGGTTACACAGAGAGCATAGTGTACACCACGGACAGGGAAGAGCCTAGCGCCAGGGCATGCGGATACGGCAATAGCAGTGGCACTTCCATAGGTAGAAGAAACGACCCGGTACTAGCCCCCAAGAACACGAGTAGCAGCATAGAACACAGTAAAGACACACGACCGACAATAGGACAGACGAAGACCCACACGGGTGATATACCACCTAGAACACGCAGACAAGAGCCTGGCACACACACCACATGTGTCGCGAAAACTAGAACTCGGGACATGGTAAGGACAAATACGGCCGTGGCACCCGGTAGAGGAAACACCCGGCCCGATAGCAATGGTATAGCCCTGACAACAGTACCTCATGGCATTAACGAGACTAACAGTATAGCCGACAAAAAAAACCCAGAATACCTTAGTAAGCAAAAGGCGTAACCCTGACGCCCATAGTAGACATATAGATAGTGACAACATAGGGGACGTAGTTATGGGCGGGCAAAACCCGAGACGGACACCAGACCCAATACACACTCACGCTGCTACATACACAAGAAAGAAGAAGACTAGATCTAAGACCGTTCCATGGTTAAACGCGCCATATTCTAAGCATCTATGCAGCAATATACGAGGCCTCTTTTTCCGAGCGTTAGACGAATGCTTCCTGCCGTCGAAGAGATACCACAAGATTTTCAACCGCCACACGGTGAAGTTTTCCTTCTCCACAGCATCTAACATGGACGACTACATGGCCAAAACCAACGCGGCGTAGATGGGGAATCCCGACCGTCAACCGCGGCGGCAGAATGACCGTCCATCGGAGCACGGAGGGAATGAGTGGCGGAGGAGAGACCACCGTGTCGGCGGAACAACACCCTGAGAATCTGGAGAGGGTCCTAGGAGATCAGGGGCCAGGCGTCCGAAACGAACAACATAACGACAGAACGGGTAACCGCAGGGAAGATGCCTGACGAAGGGCCTGGTATATAAATGTGTGGTTAGCACACACAATATGAAGCGCAGCTACATCGGTGCAACATCCACTACCTTTAAATAGTGGATGTTTATACATCCGCGATGTATAAACTCTTTCAAGGACCGGTATAAGAGACATTCTACTAGGCTGGCAGACCTAGTGTGGGACTTGAAGGACAAGGGCACCGCGTATGCCCTTGACTGGAGTATCTTCCGGCACGCGAATGCATACTCGGCTGGAAACAGAAAGTGTAGGCTATGCCTATATGAGGCCATGAGATAGTCAGACTGAAGGATGATGCGGTCAACCTGAAATCGGAAATAATCATGACCTGCAGACACCCGAGAAGGTGCACACTCTCCGCATGGAATCCACCTGGAAGCCTAGGCTAAAGGCATGCGGCGGAGTGTGCGCCGACCAGAGCGGCGAAACGGGTTCTAGGGATCAGACAACATACCCTGATGACTATATACGCCCCGTGGGGTAAACCGAAATAACCCGGGATGCATACACGACTCTGCACGTCACCCTAGGAAAGAACATAGCCCGAGCCGGTGCAGGACGAACCTGATTCCATTGACTTCCAGTCAAATGCATTACACCTATAGGACAATGTACCTCAATCACAGTGACATACTCCAGTATGGCCGGTCCACGCACCCCCATGCATGTGTATCTTTTCAATACAGAGACCATACTCTCCACGTATCCCATCTTGTAACACATATTATATTGTCTGTATATGCTTCTTGTAATAATATCTTGTACGCATATACATTCCTCATTCTTTTTATATATCTCTTTGGGACATTATATCTACACCTTTAATATATTGCATGTTTATTTTTTTATATATGTGTAAGATTATATTGTTTATATATGTGCATGCTTATAACAAAATGCATCATTCATGCATGACCAATTGTATGATCCATTGTGTATCCTTATATAGCCTTGTGTATATACCCTATTTGTGTATATATATATATATATATACACTATAAATTATGTCCATAGAATCATTTGATAATATATATACACCATTTCCTCTCCCAATTAGCATAATCAAGCAAACAAAAAAACAATTAAACCAGGCTATAAGATTAAAAGGCACCTATATATATATATATATGTGTGTGTGTGTGTGTGTGTGTGTGTGTGTGTTTGCGAGCGAGTCTATATCTGTGTCTGTATATGGGCATGTAGGCAGGCATCTGTGTATGTGTATGTCTATAGTTTTTTTTTTATGTCCTTAAGTAAGTGTGTTTGTGTGTAGCGGGATTCTATGTGGACGGATTGTTTTCTTTGAGATTGTGTGTGTGCGCGTGTATGTGTATATATGTGTGTGTGTGTGCGCGTGTATGTGTATATATGTGTGTGTGAGTGCGCGCGTGGACGTGTGAACTACCAAACCCAGTAGTAATTCATCGAAATGCGGCAGAATGGTCAGCCGAATTGGCACCTGTTGGTCAGATTTACAATGACGTAGAAAAGCAGCAGCCAATAACGGGACGCGCAAGAGGAAGTTTTTTTGACGCCAACACCCCAGTAAAGGAAATTGCTCCGAAAGCATTTGACGCGTCCGAAGAGCCCGCAGGCCCAGAGTCAGACAAGATCCGTGCAATAATCGTGGCTCGAGCTGTCCGCCGGCGAAACAATTGTAACACACGATAAATTGATTTCAGATACATCACTTATTTTTCGTTTTATATTTCACATATATATATATATATATATATATATATATATATAACATGTACTGGTGACATGTATCCCAGAACAACCTGTCTCATGGTCGGGTCGTTGGCGACTAAACTGGCAACCACACCATGGTTTCTTGGTGAGAACGGTGACTTTGGACATCCTGAAGGACTAAAAACAAAACCTGTCAAAGGGCAAAGGAGCTCTTAAGAGTCAATGGCCATCCAAAATCACCGGGAGAGATGACCCCTTAGCCTTTATCAAGGCAGAATTCTATGAGAAGGAAAACTCTGATATAACACCTGCAACCCTGATGGGATCCAATGATGTTGACATGTTCTTCTTTTTGGTAAATATCATCTTGGTTAAGAGAGGGGGACTGGCTTTGTGCAGTGCCTTTGCTCACTATAAAAGCTTCACGGCACAGGCATTGCTTTATATCTGGAGATCTCTCTGCACTTGTCGTCACATGGTACCCTGGGCCCAGCACTATGTGTCAATAATTGTGACAAGTGTAGTGTTTGTACCAGAGTTTTCAAGTCGCTGGCTGGACTAAAAAGTCACACTCGTTCAGCGCATCGGTAGGAGCTCTCCTACATGGATATAAAGTAGTGGCGGTACTCGAAAACGAGTTGGCAGCCACCATATATATATATATACATAGAGAGAAAGAGAGAGAGAGAGAGAGAGAGAGAGAGAGAGAGAGAGAGAGAGAGAGAGAGAGAGAGAGAGAGAGAGAGAGAGAGAGAGAGAGAGAGAGAGAGAGAGAGAGAGAGAGAGAGAGAGAGAGAGCGAGAGGATAACAATATATCGTTAAAGGTAATCCGATAAGAGGTTGTGAAACTACTTATCATGTATAGTTTAAGCGTACGGTGCTGTGTGACTCAACAAGAGGTTTGCGTGGATGACGAGTTTATGACTTCACTTGTATTTCTGTGTAAGTACATCTTGGAGTAATAAAATTGAAAAAGTGAAGAATAACATGGTCAACAGTATAAACAAGGAATTTATTTACAGTCTAACAATTGTTTCTATGATGGAGTTGTCTAAAAATTGCTAAATACTGAAGTTAATGGCACTCAATTTAAAATACATGCAATCTTTTCGTCAGAGAACCGAGAAAAAATACAAAATATATGCGTAACGGTAAATTTATAAATTCAAATTACTACATCAATAATAATATTAATAATAAAGATATAGAGAGAAATAAAGGAAGGGGGACAGATGGAGAAGAGGGGGAAAAGAAAAACGAAAGAGAAAACGAAAATACAGATAAATGCATAACCGGCAAAATTACGAAATCAAACTATCACATCAAAATAAAGATAATATTAATAATAAAGAGAAAAGAGGGGGATAGAGTATTAGAGGTAGAGAAGAAAAAGAAGGATGAATAAGGAAAAAGAGAAAGAGATAGAGAAAGATGAAGAAAGAAAAGGAAAGCAGGTAGAGACAGTAATTGTTGATGAATACAGGCAGAGATAGGATGGATAGAAGGAGGACGAGAAACAGACAGACGAATATACATTAAAACAAGAATGAAAGCAAGTAAAAAATAGAGATTTAAGTATAGAAACAAATAAATAAATAAATACATAAATAAAAGGATAGATAAATAAATGAACAGATAGATGAGTAAATAAACAATTTACATCTATTGTTATATAAAATGGTATAGTATCTGAAACGTAGAGATCAGAATAAATAAATAAATAAATGCGTTGAAGAGACTAATAAGAGTAGTATTAATGTTGTTAATTTTATTGCGAAAGGTTATTGGTGATTATTAAATATCGATAATGTAAAGTTGTAAATATTCCGCTACAGGGAACTGTCTAATGAAAGGCATCGTATATTAAAGTGTGGTTGACCGCACAACACAAAGCACATCTACATCGGTACAACATCCACGACCTTTAAGTCGGGGATGTAGAACCATACGAATTTTTTCAAGGACAGGGCAGTGAGGCACTCCGCTAGCCTGGCGGACTTAATCTGGGGCTTGAAAGATAGTGGCACAGAATACAAACTCAACTGGAGTATTATTCAGTGTGCAGATGCATAGTCAGCCGGTGAGAGACGGTGCAGACTATGTCTACTGAAGTCATGGAGATAGTCAGATTAAAAGGTAGCGCAGTCAACCTGAAATCCGAGGTCATCATGACATGAAGGCATCAATGGAACTGCACATTTTCTGCACTGGAATTCCCGGATAATTATAGAGTGGACCCCGTGGAGGAACGACCGGTATTACGTGACGTATTCTTACGTACCTCATTTATTTCACCTCAAGAACCTCAGGCCGTTTATATCTGCCAAATCACACCTCGGATTGGGGACCACATAATACTGAATATATGAGATAATGTAGTGGTATGAATATCGGGGTATATTGTCTGGAGCATGTCAACCCTAAAGTTGAACCTAGTTTGGTTGTGTACCTGTGCGCCGTTAACAACGTTTCTATTCATTGACTGGACATAACGGCAAAGTATTTTACCAGATACCCACATATTTTTTTTTATATATATATATATTTTTATATATATATTTTATATATATATATATATATATATATATATATATATATATATATATATATATATATAGTTTAGCGAGGTTTTTTATATGAAATCGTGTGTTTGTGTCTATATTGTATCTGTATTATTTTTGACCGTCGGTCAGTCAATGGCAACATTGAGGACCGAGTAAGTTAGATCGCAGATATAAAAGACAGCGAGAAGTGAAAACCAACCAAACAGTGAGTGTGTTCTGTTATTAATTCTGGCAATATTACGCAAGTATAACAATATATATATATATATATATATATATATATATATATATATATATATATATATATATATATATATATATATATATCAAGTAAGTATGTTTTGAAACAGTGAGCAGGTTTGAAATTAGAAAATAGAATAGCTTTCACCGTATTTTTGACTAAAGGAACTTTAGCCTGATAATGGGGTTTAGAACCCTCAGATAAATGGAAAAAGATGAGTATTGACGTACATATATATACGTAGATATGTATATGTACATATATATGTGTATATATATATATATATATGCATATATATATATACGCATGTGAGTAAGTGTGTGTATGTATGTACATATATGTATGTGTGTGTGTGTGTGTGTGTGTGTGTGTGTGTGTGTGTGTGTATGCGTATATATATAAGTGTGTAGATGTAGATGTATATGTGTGTGCGTATAAGTGTATGTGTGTGTATATATATGTGTGGGTGTATATATATATATATATATATATATATATATATATATATATATATATATATATAAGGGAGAATTTGAACAGGAACAAAACAGAGAGGCAGTACAACGAATGTTTATTAATCTCACGCTCTGGAGAGTGGGGTGGTGGTGGGGAACGACGTTTCGGGCATAAGCCCTTCTTCAGGTGAAAAGTGTGTGGGAAGAGAGTTCAAAGGGTGTATAGGGGAGTGGTGGAGAGATATATAGCGAAAAGGGGTGGGAGGAAACGGTGCGAATGAAATTAAAAATAAAAGCATGATCAAAATAAAATAAAATTAAAATGGGGTAAAACAGGTGGTGGAAGGGTGTGGGGTGTGTAGGGGTGGTGGCGGGTGGAGTGGGGAGAGGGAGATGGGGTGTCCGAGCGGGGAGGGCTGAAGGTGGTGTGTGTGTGTAGGTGTACGTGTGTGTGTGTGTGTATGTGAAAGCAAGGGTTGAGGGAAGAACGGGGTTGCATGTTCAGGAAGAGGTGTGTGTTGGGTGGGGTGTAGGTCGGAGTGTGTGTGCGTGTGTGGATAGAGGGGTGGGGGGAGAGGAATCCGGAGGCTGAAGGTGTAAATATGTGGTGGAAAGCGCGTGTGTGTGGGGTTTAAGCGTGTTGTGGGTGTAGGTGGCGTGTGGGAAAAATAATTTTTTTGGGGGTGTGTGTGGGTGAGTTATAAAGGTGATTCCGTAAGAGGATGTGGTTGAAAGGTTGGTAAACAACTAGGATGGTAGTTGATTCCGCGGTCAAGCTCCACATACAAGTAATCCATGGAGATATGGTCGGAAGAGGAGAGATGTGGGGTGCGCGCGCAACAGGAAGTGGTCAAGGCGGTAGGAGTGCTGTGTGTCTGTGTGTGCTGGGAGGTGGTCAGAGGGCATAACAGCAGTCGGGTGGAATGGTAAAGGGGCGAGGATGGGTACGTGTGAAAGTTGGAGTGAGGAGGGTGTGTGTGTGTATTGGTAGAGGTGTTAGTGGGATGAGTGAGTGTGGAGAAAGGGTGTGGGTGGAGCGGGGAGAGAAGGGTGTGGAGGTCGATGGAGGGAGTGTGGTGTACTGGTGTGTGTAGTTTGATGTGTAGTGGGTGTTAGTATACGGGAGGTGGAGAAAGGGTTGAATGCAGGTGTGAGTGGGGGTTAGTGGTGGTAGGGTGTGTAGAGTTGGTGGTGTACGAGGGTGTGTGTGTACGTGTGCATGGGGTTGGGGGGTGTTAGTGATGTTAGTTGAGTGTGGGGTGGGTGGTGTAAGTGGGTGCACGTGTTCGTGTGCTTGGGGTCGGGGGGGGGGGGTAGTGATGTTAGTTGCGGCGTGGTGGGATGGATGTGTGGGGGTGAGGGTTAGTGGTGGTAGTAGGGTGTGTGTTTAGTGTGAGCGCGTGTATATATGTGCCGGTGGGTTTGTGCGTGTAATAAGGGGGGGAGAGAAGAAGAGAGGGATGTTAGTATGTTAGTTGGGGAAGGGTGGTCGGATGAGGGGTGGAGTGGAGGTGTTAGTATTGTTAGTTGTGGGGTGGGCGGTGAAAAGGAGGGGTGTGTTAGTGGTGTTAGTGGGGGATATGTGTGGGGGGAGGGAGGCGATCGAAGGCTAAAGGAATAAGGGTGGGGAGTTCAGGCCGGGGGAGTGTGGGTCTGTAAGATGAAGATGGTTCTTTGTTCAACTCTGAGGAGATTGGCGGGTGTTCCGTGACATTGGAGTAGGCCACAGACTGTGAGATGGCGTGCGGAATGTCCAGGGGCACCAAAGTGGCGGGCGATGGGGGAACTGCCACCGAGACGAATATCCCGGAGGTGCTCAGTGAATCGGTCCACCAGGCGACGTCCCGTCTGTCCGACGGGGTAAGGTGGAGGGGTGGTAGGTGATGGGGAAGGGGAGACGGTGGGTGGGTGGGTGTGCGGTAGCGTGGGGTGAGGGTGGTGGAGCGGTGGACAGCACGGGCGCGGGTGAGAGCGGTGTGGACGAGAGGGGGGGGTAACCTCTGCGGATGAAATGGCTGACTAGGGAAAGGGCCTGGGACTCGAAGTCAGCATCTCGGCTACAGAGGCGGTGGATCCTGAGGAGTTGGGAGTAGGGAATAGAGTGTTTAGTGTGTGTGGGGTGGGAAGAGGTGAAGTCGAGGTAAGAGTGGGTGTCGGTGGGTTTGAAGAAGGCGGAGGTGACGTGGGAGTGGTGGGAGGGGTCGAAGGCGACGGAGATGTCTAAGAAGTGGACGTGGGTGGTGGAGATAGAGGTGGTGAAGTGGAGGGAGGGGTGGAAGGAGCAGAAGAAGGAGAGAAAGGAGTCGAGCTGTTCTCGGGTGAGGGTCGTGGCTCCGATACAGTCGTCGATGTAACGACGTACAGTTCGGGCGTGGGGCCGGTGTACTGGGCAAAGATTTGGGCCTCAACATGGCCAACAAAAAGGTTGGCATAGTTCCGGCCCATTCTTGTACCCATGGCTACCCCCGTGATATATATATATGCGCGTGAAATCGGTGCTGTGAGAATGGTAACATAGTAGTAGTAATTGGTGACCAGCTTTAGGTCTTGACAGGTTACGCATGAATGATTCCAGCCAATGGCTGGATATAAGTGGTCCGAAGAATGGTGGAGACGACGAGACTACTGAACCAATGAAAAGGCCGAAATAACAGCATGCTATTATATACTAAAAATAGAACAGTTGGGATGTTTGAACACACAAGTCATATCTGAACCTTCGAATACAGAGTCGGGTTCGATCAGTCACTGTGCACAACAAACTCAATGACCTGATATTAGTTGGGCTCTATAGGCCACCCCAAACACCAATAATACGCTTCAAAGTATGCTTCAACAGCCGTAAGTGCTTTATTCAACAGTGCCATTCGAGTACTTTTGATGGAAGACTTTAATATACCCTGTGTTAAATGGTCTACAAACAGTTTAAAACTAGGCACTCCCACCTCAACCACTGACAAAGAAGCAGTCGAGTCACTTCTCGACTTTATGATTGAGTTTTTCTTGTCCCAACTTCTCCTTGCACCAACAAGGTATCAGAATAACATTTTGGACCTAATGTTTAGTAATCACACTAATACTATACATAACATTACAGTGGAAAAAACCCTACTTTTAGACCATGACATGTTTCTTTGTAAGAAAGCTAATCCTAGTGTCGTCTCTCGAGCCCACCCATTTGATAACATGGATCTCTAAACAATTTAATTTTATAATACTATAATTTTACAATTTGGTTTAAGTGGTCTAAGTAAACAGGAAAGAACAGCCGAACTCCCACTTTCATCGTCTCCATCTCTCTTGCCATTCCCATCTCTCCGTATGGTGAGCAAATGGGGTCCCACGGACAGAATGGAGAAGGCCTTTCCCCGGAGGACGACAAGGAAGACTCGCTGGAAGAGCCATTCCAACTCGCGAGGGTCACACCATGGACACCAAAAGTCTCTACTGCCAAGGGCACGACCGCAAACCTGTCGGAGAGCGACCGGAATTTGAGGAGTTTGGCCTCCTCAGCCCGACGTGCAGCAAAACCTGGGTTAGTCGCAGACTGCACCAGGTTGCGGCTGGAGAAAGTGTCGCTGCAAGTGGCATCCCAGACGAGGCGTTTGCCACCGCGGACGGGAAGATAGTAATGCAGCCATGCCGTCTGGCCTTTTGCCGTCTTTTATCCAGCTGCGTGCCAGTGGAGAAGGAGGGCAAGGCATGGAGCCAGGGACCGCTGTCGGGTTTGGATGCCGCATGAAAACGGGCATGGCGGTGTTGGTCGAGCTGGCGCGTGAGCCTGTCTGAGGCCAGGATGCACTGGATAGCATCCCAAATGTTTTGGGTGGACTTGTAAGCAGAGATAGAAGGTTTTACAAAGGGCAAAGAGGAGGGGGAACAAAGGGTCGCCCTGTTGGACCCCAGTGGCCGAAGGTATATGACTGTATCAGCAGCAAGGAGCATGCTCGGGGCTCCATGTGACAGATAGGCCAGCGGGTAGGCAGAAGGGCCTCGGCTGAGACAGGCATCGAGCAGATGGTCCCGGCGTATGCAGTTAAATGCATTCCTCATATCAAGCTAGATAATGAGGTGCCCGGAGTCCTTGGATGCCGCTTCCGGTGGATAGCTGTTGAAGAACTATTTGGTTACATGTGCGGCCCCCTAACAGCTACCGGATACGCCGACACCCAGTTGCACCGAACTGAACTCCTCACCCAGTTCAGGTATTATGGACCTGCAGACCATCTTAGCAGCCAGCCACTGGAAGACATTGCCCACAGCAATGGGGCGTATGCCAGTCTTTTTCTTCCTGAGAGCGGTCAGGCTAGCCGAAAAAAAGAGGCCTCGGGCGTGAGGGTCCAGAGCGCCATGGATAAGCCTATTGGTGAGTGCCATAATTGCACTCAGAAGGTGGCTCCCAGCCACAGCGGAGGGAGGGGGTGGGGGGATAGTAACTCCTTGAGGTGGCCAGGTCGGAGACCATCAGCACCTCCGTTGCTGCTAGCTGGGAAGCACTTGATGGAAAACATGATGTCTATGTCGTAAGCCACAAGGAGCAAGTGGGGATAGGGTGGGGGTATGGGTCTAGGTCAGCAGGTGGCTCAAGGTTCTTGAGTCGCCGGGCAGCCAGGACCTCCTTGGTAGGTTGGAGGACAGTATGCTCTGAGGCAACCACTCTGACTGCGACCGAGATATCACTCATGATTAGTTTAGCGTTTACGTGATCAGTGGTGGAGGACTGGGGACACCCGGGAGCGGGGTGTGTGGCAACCTTCTGCACGCTTGGAATGGGTCTCTATAATGCCAACTGGGATGCAATCATGAACGAGCTATCATATGTTGACTGGTCTTTTACACACGCACTCATTTCCACCAACATCAAAACATCTTCACAGATCTTTGTAGACGTTGTCACAAATATATATGCAATATATATGAAAAACACACCCCACGATGACCTGTAAAAAAAACTAAGTCCCACAAAACATAAAAACTATTATCAGAAATATATAAAGTACAAACAAAAAAATTAACACATTAAAATACTGCTAACAGCAACACACACATTCGATGGCTATTACTCTGCTTGAATCAAATACATAGAACCTCCAGCAATGAGAAAATCAAACTGAAACTCAAAGTGTTCTTTTCATTTGCGAAAATACATGAGGTCACTGTCTCCACTGTTGGCCCCCTAATTGAAGAGAATTGCACACTCGAAGATAATGCCAAAACCATGGACGAGATACTGTAGAAACAATACTGCTCTGCTTTCAGCAATCCTGATATGGCCGATCTGGGCTATATCAGTGATGTTAATCCCCAACACCCTATATCGGACATAACGTTTGACGCCCCTGATGTCTTAGCGGCAATGAACGAAATTAAACACAATTCAGCAGTAGGCCCCGATTGGTTCCTGCTGGTGTGCTGAAGGTGTGTCGACACCAACTTGCATCTCCTCTTGCTAATCTGTGGAGGAACTCACTGAAAACTGGCGATATTCCTGAAATATTTCTGTCCCAGTCCGTTGTCCCAGTTTTCAAAAAGGGAAACAAGTCCCTTGCAGTGAACTACCGTCTGATCTCACTCACCACTCATATCATCAAGGTATTTGAGAGGGTGGTAAGATCACGAATAACCCACTTTCTTGAAAGCAACGGACTGATGAATTCCAGCAAACATGGGTTCCGTAATGGAAGGGACTGCCTAACGCAGCTCCTGCATCACCTAGATAATGTTTTGAAAGCTTTGGGAGAGGGCTCCAACACTGATGTCATCTACCTTGATTTCAGCGAGGCCTTTGACAGGGTTGATCATAAGATTTCTATTGAAAAACCATCCAATACTGGTGTCTCTGGAAATTTACTACAGTGGATCAAGTGTTTCCTGACACACAGAGACTAATGTGTTGTGGTCGAAGGAGTAAAATCAAGCACAACCAAAGTCAGCAGTGGTATCCCTCAAGGCACTGTGTTGGGCCCATCATCTACATTAATGACATTACTGACAACATCAAGCACAGCAACATAAGAATCTTCGCATATGATTCCAAGCTCCAGAGGGTCATCAATAAGGTGGGTGACCGGACTTGCCTTCAGTTAGACCTACTGGCTGTTATCCAATGGGCGGAAAAGAACAATATGTTGCTGAATGAGGATAAGTTCGAGTTAATCCACTTTGGAAAACAGGATGGCCTGAAACTCCTATACTCTGTTCCTTCAGGTGAATCTCTCGTGGCATCCAACAACATCAGAGATTTGGGAGTAATTGTGGACAACAATTATAAACATATAAATAGCAAAGTTGACATGGCCCGCAGAATGTCTTCCTGGATTCTCAGAACCTTCCAGTCGCGAGATATCCATACTGTTATCCTTCTCTTCTCCACTTTTGCCGAGCCCACCCTGAATACCGTTGTCCACTGTAGTCTCCCCACACGAAACAAAGTATCATGAAAGTTGAAGCACCTCAAAGGTCAATTACAAAAACGATAGATATCATGTCAGACCTTGACTATTGGAGTCGATTAGAAAAGCTCAACCTTTATTCTCTCCAACGTCGCCGTGAGCGCTACATTATCTGCATGATGTGGAAAAATATTCCATCAGCTTTGCCCAAGTGATGTTGGCATCACCTTTAGACCCTGTGCTATCCGCTCACGGCAAAAATCTCACTTGAATCTCATAACAACAATACGGAACACTTATTTCATCTCAATTGGCCCCGCTCTCTTTAACATTACACCAAAACACATTAAAACGGAAACAGACCCCATAAAGTTCAAGAAGTCTTTGGACAAATTTCTTGAAGAAATCCCGGATTAACCTCCTACATCCGGATATGCCTCCGTAAACAATAACTCTCTACATGACTGGGCGATGGTGCCCAAATCCTAATTTGAAAGACTCCGCCAGGTGGTGCTATTAAGTTAGATGTGGCCTGGGCCAATACTGGCCGAAATCTATCAAAGTTATCAAAGTTATATATATATATATAGTGAAAGATTGAAGAATAACATGGTTGGCTTGACAATAAGGATTTTATTTCAAATATTAACACTTGTTTCATTGATCACGTGAGTCTATAGGCCGCTAATTGGATTACCTATAACGATAACTTGTTATCCTATATATATAAATATATATACATATAGGACTCTGACGGCTGAGCTCTGCCGTTTCAACATGTATATATGTAAGTATGTATGTATATACTCACAAACACACACACATACACACACATATATATATATACATATATATATATAAATATATATGTATATATATATATATATATATATATATATATATATATATATATATATATATATATATATATATATATATATATATATATATATATATATATATATATATATAAATATATATATAAATGGAACAGAATGAAATGAAATGAAATTTCTTACTCTTAGTACGGCTGATACTTAAATATAAGTTTGCATACGTACATACATATATGTATACTGACGTACAGTAGTATGTATATATATACATACATGCACACATATATATATATATGTACGTATGGGTTTACCGAATTTTTATTATAATGTTCGGTTTGTTTGTAAACAAACAGCCCTAATTAAGACGGACAGTGTTCGGCAACCATCGTTGCCCTTTTTTGTTCAACACTGACAAAGGAACGATGAACTAGTTTCAAGCGTATTAGCTATCGTCAGCACAGTATACCTTCCTGTCAGGTGATTGAAGGTTTGAAAGTATATACTTATACATATTAAGGGCTGAGCAGCCTAATTTGCATATCGAGTGAGTTAGTCGGCCGGGCGTACCGAAAACGATAAATAGAAAAGAATGAAAGCAAATTATATATATATATTATAGTTGAAACAGACAACAAAAAAACAAAAACGAAGGGAAAGTGCAGTACAAAGTGTTAATATTAGGTTCGTTCACGCTTGAGAGTGGAGGTGTGGGGGGGGGACAATATATATATATATATATATATATATATATATATATATATATATATATATATATATATATAAATGATAATAATAATAAGTATGAATGGAAGTTGTAGCTGCAATATAGCGTATACCAATCGAATTGTTTGAGGCAGTCACAAAGCACTGTAATACATTTTCCGTCCAGAGTGAACACCAAGTTAAGAAACAGTGACACCAAGAAGAGTCACTAAATGTATATATCCACACTTATTCCACAGCCAGGATAAATAAAAACAGGTCGAATACTAACCTGGGCCGTCTCGAATAGAAAAGAATCAATAGAAATCGATAAAAGTCTTCGATAGCTTTCTAGGACTCAAATTTATTTATGTATATATACACACACAAATAAGTTAATCGTTTGGGTCTTTAAAAATATCATTCGCACTTGCACACTTACATTCCTTTCCAGATTATTAAATCTGCTAGACATCAAATCGATATCTTTTCTCAAGCTTCATTCCTGCATACACGCATTCAAACCATCTCACAAATTCCAATTCATCTAAACACATCGCCCAAATGCTATCTTTTATACTTTTAACTACATTCTGTTATTTACACCCTTCGCGTATTCCGGTTGTGTTATGTTATACCACATGATTTCATTGTATTCCATAACAAAAGTAGAAACCATTTTTGTTTCCTTGTTGCTAAGTGTCATAGCCTTTCGCATCATTCAAGACACAACATCGAAAATCTCTGCTAAATATACCAACATTGCTGCTAAACATTTACCTACATACATACACACACACATTATACCTACCTAGCTACATAGATACATACTTATGTACCCCCCCCCCCCACACACACACACATACGTACAAACATTCATACATACATTAAGCAGACCTAGCATAGTGATTAGTGATATGGGACAGATAAAAGAAGGCAAGCAGTGTAGTGGAAATCAGCTGCCCAGCAGATGTCAATATAATGCTAAAGATTTGCGATAATGAGAACATTTATGCTGAGCTAATGAGGAATCTGCAGAAACTCCACACTGACTATGCTTTTAGATTTGTACTCTGGGATATATTATTAACTGCTTCAATACAAACATTGAAAAGCTAGGCTTCATAGAACCAGATTGTGTACTATAAAAATAGAACTTTAAAAATATGTAAAACATTTCAGAAATTGAGCATGTAATAACTGTACATACACATGTATAGATACAAAATCTTATGTACATGTACACATCTAACTCAATACATACCTATCCACATATTCAATAACGGCCAGACCTGCACACACACACACACACACACGCAGACACACACGCGCGCGCGCGCGCTCTCACACACACACACACCCATACACACACACATACGTACTTACCAAGTTAATGTCGAAATTGCACCAATATTAGAGTGATCTCTTTGTAAATCCTCCCCGGTTAAGTATACGCTAAGTGTATAGCAAACGATGTAGGAATATTGTAGACTCTAGGCTAGCTGTCGAACAGTGTAGTTTTCGACCCGGATATAGCATAGCCAAATAAATAATCACACTGTACTTGATCTTTGAGAAATCCTTATACGAATACCCTGGTACACGTCCTCACAAAAAAGCCTGTGCGTTGAGTTTCATTGAAGTAGGTAGATAAATTCAGGTTCACAAGTGATAGAATGCAGGGGCTGAATTAAGTGCAAGAATTGCAGGAGCATGTGCAGTAATGCACCACCTTTAGCACCCCGTCATCAGAATAAAGGATTAAGGTGTTAATTGGGTATTCGTGTCAACCCTTACATATGGTCATGAATTTTGTGTAATGACGGAGAGAATACGATGGTAAACACAAGTGCTCTAAATGGGGGTCGCGGTAGGGTTTCTGGAATAACGTTACTCGATAGAGTGTGTAGCTCAGAGACCAGGTAGGCGCGCGAGATAGAGCTGCTTCTTCCCCGAATCGACATGTGGTCCCAGAATGTCCCAGAAAAGTATCGCTGGACAGATTATTCAGGGTAAAATCAACCGGCAGGAGACTAAGAGATAGACCCCCGAACAAGTTGGTTGGATAACATCACTGAGCTTGGCTGGTGTCGCTTGTGGATACAACCCGATCAGGTGGAGGCGGTCGATTTTATCAGGACCTGATATAAGGTGTGCATCAAGACTCTGCACTCACGACCCTCTCAGGATTACAAGATGAATTTAAATGGTCGGAGAAGAAGAAGAAGAAGAAGAAGAAGAAGAAGAAGAAGAAGAAGAAGAAGAAGAAGAAGAAGAAGAAGAAGAAGAAGAAGAAGAAGAAGAAGAAGAAGAAGAAGAAGAAGAAGAAGAAGAAGAAGAAGAAGATAATAAACACTTACACACATACATACGTATAATCATAAATTCATACATACATACATATAATCATCAATGCATTCATACATATAGTCATACATACATACATACATCATACATGGTGGCTGCCAACTCGTTTTCGAAGTCCAGAGAGATCTCCAGATACAAAGCAATGCCTGTGCCGTGAAGCTTTTATAGTGAGCAAAGACACTGCACAAAGCCAGTCCCACTCTCTTAACCATACATACATACATACATACATACATACATGGTGGCTGCCAACTCGTTTTCGAGTACGGCCACTACTTTATATCCATGTAGAAAAACCCCTACTGATGCGCTGAACGAGTGTGACTTTTTAGTCCAGCCAGCGACTTCATAACACTGGTACAAATGCTACACTTGCGACAATTATTGACACATAATGCTGGGCCCATGGTACCATGTGACGACAAGTGCAGAGAGATCTCCAGATATAAAGCAATGCCTGTGCCGTGAAGCTTTTATAGTGAGCAAAGGCACTGCACAAAGCCAGTCCTACTCTCTTAACCAAGATGATATTTACCAAAAAGAAGAACAAGTCAACATCAGTGGATACCATCAGGGTTGCAGGTGTTATATCAGAGTTTTCCTTCTCCTAGAATTCTGCCTTGACAAAGGCTAAGGGGTCATCTCTCCCGTACATACATACATACATACATACATACATACATACATACATACATACATACATACATACATACATACATTTCTTACTGCACCCTCAGTTCAATTTATTCATTTAATATCATACGCCACCAGAAAAGATATAATGGTGTAAGAACATTTCTTTAATCGTGTTTTAGAAGTATATTGATCAGTGTTCAATCGAAACTCCTGTAAAATAATACATTCATTTTGATATATCAAACTGATTATTATAACATTTTAGTAGCATCCCGAGAGAGTCGGACACCTGCTTCGCAGCATAGAGTTATTCCCTTTATTTTCAGAGTTCAAATCCCGCCGAAGTTAGCTTTGCTTTTTATCATTACGCACCCGATAAAATAAAGCACCAGTAATGTACTGGGGTAATTTTAATCGACCCCACTCCCCTGCCTAAAAAAATAATTGTTGGCCTTGTGTCTAAATCAGAAAACTTCATATTATTAAGTATAGTCATTAGGCAGAAAATTGGGGGAATTACAATGCCTCTGTATTTATACTGGTTTCCTACTCTCTAAATTAAAATTCCGTTGATTTCAGCATAGCATTTCATCATTTCGAGGTCGATAAATAAAGTACCAATATATTGCTGGCGCCATTTCATTCTCCCTTTTTGAAAGAAATCAGCTGTGTTCAGATTTGAAAGCGATGATATCTACAAGCTTTAGCATGTCATATGGGTACTGCTTTGTTAACACCTGAAGTTAAGATAGCTTTACCTTTAACTTTTCTTGTAGTGTAATGGAAACTTTGCGTTTTTCTTCTTCTTCATTCGCTTACTCCTTCCAGAGGGTCCTGTCAGAAGCAACCGTCTCCAACTAAACCGGCTGGATCCACAAGCGACACCAGCCAAGCATATGGATGTTATCCAACCATCTTGCTCGGAGGTCTACCCTTTGATTTCTTGCCAGTTGGGTTTGCCTGTAAAATCTGTCCAACGATTCTTTCCTGAAACATTCTAACCACATGCCCATAGTATCGGAGCTGTGATCTTTCAATTCTGAGAAGTAGCAGCTCTACATTGAGTGACTCTCTAATCTCCGATTTTTTCGAGTAACGTTACTCCAAAACCCTTCGGAGGAATTCCATTTCAGCCGCTTATATTGGCAATCGTATTCTTTCGGTCGTTACCCAAGATTCATGACCATAGGTAAGGGTTGGCACGAAAACCGATTTGAAGATGGAGAGTTTGTAAGTTAAGAGAGAAGGCTAGATAAAACTATCAGCAGACGCGGCTCTACTGGAGCTTACACTCTGCTCTACATCGTACCTAAATTAATGCAAAAGAGATAAAAAAAGAAATATTCTTCTTGAATTCTGATTTGAAATCGATACCTTGTAATCTAGTCGATTTAGCAGCTGCATTCTAGCGTTCTTTGAAACAGGAAAAAAATTAGGAACACTAGAAATTATTAACCGTATTGATTCAAATATCTATTCGTATATATGTGTGTGGATGTGTATATATATATGCTTGTGTGTCTGAGTTTGTGTGAAACTATGCATACATGCATATGTATAGTGAAAGTACGAGGTTTAATGGTTAAGGTGTTTGGTTCACGATCGTAAGGCTGTGAGATCTAAGACAGTGGGGAGTTGTTTACTTGAGGAAGACACTTTACTTCACATTGCTCCAGTTACTGTGTGGTGTGTGTGTGTGTGTGTGGCATATGCGTGTGAGTGGCGTATGTGGTGTGGTGTGATTTCTGTGCGTGTGTGTATTTGTATATCTAATGATATACGGTATGTCTACGAATAAACATTTGAAATCTTCTAGCTATGAATTTTGGAAGCTGATATCTAGAGCCATCAGGCGGATTCCAGCAAAAGCAGGGGTGAGTAATCTGTTGAAGGTGACCGTTATCAAGACCATGCTCCCGCCTCCGCTTCCTGCTGGAATTCAATATAGTGGAAAACATATTTTGACGCCTAGGTACGTAGGCTGATTAACCTCATTTGCATATGGAGCTGTCGCGGGGCCGACACCTTACTTCTATTTTCTGGCCGAGCTAATCAGCCTCAACTGATTGCTTCTGCTGGAACCCGCTTGATTGCTCTAGTCATCAGCTTCCAAAATTTATAGCTAAAGGCTTTGAAATGTTTATTCGTAAACATAATGTATATCGCTAGATATACAAATACACATACTTATATGCATACAGCTATGTCGTAGCGAACATTTCATCCCCCCCCCTCTCTCTCTCTCTCTCTCTCTCTCTCTATATATATATATATATATATATATATATATATATATATATATATGTATAAAAGGTAAACAGAAATAACAACATAATCGGTACAGTATAAGGAAGGGATATATTAGGTTAACGTTTGAGATAGCAGGAAGAGGGTCTTAACCTTTCGGACGCTAGTCCTTCATCAGAAGAAAGAATGAGAAATAAGATAGATTGAGGGGACGGGTCTTCTCATACGTCTATTTTTCGCTCCCACCGTAGTACCTACAATATGCCCAATCTCAAATCTGTTCTCAACCCGCACGTCCCCTGAATCTATCTTATTTCTCATTCTTTCTTCTGGTGAAGGACTAGCATCTGAAACGTTAAGACTCTCTTCCTGCTATATCAAGCGTTAATCTAATATATCCCTTCCATATACTATACCGATTGTGTTGTTATTTCTGTTTACCTTTTACACACATACACACAAACACACACACACATACATATATATATATATATATGTAAGTATGTATGTATACGTACATACATATATGTATACAGACGTACAGTAGTATGTATATATATATACATACATGCAAACATATATATATGCACGTATCGGTTTAACGAACATTATTATAATGCTTGGTTTGTTTGTAAACAAACAAACAGCCCGAATTACGCCGTACAGTGTTTAGGCAACCGCGTCACCTTTTTGTTCAACAATGACACAGGAACGATATACTAGTTTCAAGCTTATTAGCTAGCGTCAGCATCGTATACATTCCTGCCAGATGATTGAACGTCTGAAAGTATATACTTTCCTTATGCATATTAACGGCTGAGCAGCCTAATTTGCATATCGAGTGAGTTTAGTCGGCCGGGCGCACCGAAAACGATAAATGAAATAGAATGAAACGAAATTTCAATTCTCACTCTTAGTACGGCAGTTACTTAAATGTAAGTATGTATGTACGTAAACATACATACTTACATTTAAATAACTGCCTTACTAAGAGTGAGAAATGAAATTTCGTTTCATACTATTCCATTTATATATATATATATATATATATATATATATATATATATATATATATATATATATATATATATAAACGGTTACGTGGGCCTCTGAAAATTCGTTGGATTTTCTAATTGGATTTTTACCCCGAAACTGGATACCAACCCAGAGTACACCTGAACTTCCACCAGGAAATCTTTCGTATCATTGAACTTTTCTTTGCTCCTTATATATATATATATATATATATATATATATATATATATATATATATATATATATATATATATATATATATATTAAAATAACAGATTAAAGTTTAAGCAAAGAATCGCTGCTTTCACCCTTAACGGGATCTTCTGAAACTAACAAAGTCAATCTGTAAAGGCAGAAGTGGATATTTCAAAAACCGTTGCAACCGGAGGAAGACAGGAAGACGATACTTTGGTTCGTGGAAACGTTCGCTGGCTAAGAACGGGAAAAAACGAATATAATACGTCATTAATAGGAGCGGAGAAAAACAATTACGCGCAAAGACAGAACCACGTTTATGGTATAATAGAGGTCGTAGACTAATGTACTCTTAAGTGGTGCATAGAGACGTTCTCTGGCGATGAACGAAAAAACGAAGATAATAAGTCATATGTGGAGCGTGGAGAACAATAGCACGCAAAGACAAAACCACGTAAATGGTATATCAGAAGTCGTAGACTAAATTCTAACTAGGAGACCGAATGAATGTCCGCTACGGAGTTAAGAACAAAGTAAATAAATACAATACAGAAGTAATAGAAGTAAATAAATACATACACGCAAACAGAAACATACATGCACAAGCATACGCAAAATCTTACCATAGGTAAACAAAACCACGCACATATAAATATGTGTGTGTGTGTAAGCGTGTATACAAATAAATAAATAATTATATAAACGTATATAAATAAATAAATACGTATATAACAAGCGCACACACATACCTACATGTAAATACACGAAAGTTCGGAGACGTAAGTCAACCAAAACATGAAGTACACATATACACACGCCCTACATACGTACGAACCTGCATACTCACACAGACGCAAAACTCCCGTATACACATAGCCGAACCATATGTACCAGAATATATAAAAAAATTATACGCCATAACAATCAAATATACGTACGAGAAGGTATACGTACCTTCACAAAACATACGGATAATATATATTTACCTATGCAAATAAGTAAAGGTATAAACAAAATATATACTTAGCTCCCACATCGAGACGTAAAATATCCACGTATAGATCGTACTATCCGTTAGGGTATAACGTGGGGCTGTAATACAGGAAAGTTTTGTGCAATTTATGTTTACAAGCCGAAATTGCCTCAGATTTTTTGTTTAAGATGTGGTCTGTGGCGTAGAGTATTTCCAGGGCCTCAGCGGCACAGAGGTCACATGTTCTTAGCCAACGAACGTTTCCACGAACCAAAGTATCGTCTTCCTGTCTTCCTCCGGTTGCAACGTTTTTTGAAATATCCACTTCTGTGTTTACAGATTGACTTTGTTAGTTTCAGAAGATCCCGTTAAGGGTGAAAGCAGCGATTCTTTGCTTAAACTTTAATCTGTTATTTTAATAAATATTTGCTCTATATATTTATCCTTATCGAGCCCTCTTTGGATTTTAGTCTTCAAATTTATTATTATTATTATTACTATATATATATATATATATATATATATATATATATATATATATATATATATATATATATATAGGAACGAGTAAGACCCCGACGGCTGAGCTCAAGCCGTTTCGACGGCTAATTCTGGACGGAATTAGCCGTCGAAACGGCTTGAGCTCAGCCGTCGGTGTCTTACTCGTTCCTATTACCCACTCTACTACCCTAAGTATTGAGTACTTTGGTGCGTTATGGTCCATCTGGTTCCTTACCACATTTCCTTCGTTATATATATATATATATATATACGCATTTCATGTTCCTTTCAAATTATTTTCCCATTATGTGCCCTTTTGGGTGTATTACCTTACAGACAAGCAAGTAATCACAGAGTTTTAGTAAATATATAGATTGGATTAATTTCTGATCTTAAGGTAAGGATTGAAGGAGATTTAGCTGCTTTTTCCAACAAGGAGTGTGACTGCATGGAGTGTCCCTTCTAAATGGATGTCAGGATATATTTGTGCGTTTTAAGAATGAGTTTGATTTAACTCTGATGGGCATAAGAGTCTATATAGTTTGGATCATCGAATTACATTTTGAAGTACGTAACTAAACACAAAAATCACCATATATATCATATTTCACGAAAACATCTATTATGTCATTAGATCTTACAGAGAGAGGATGGACTAGGGGATGAGCGTGAATAATAGGGTTTACATGACATTTGCTACCTTTAATATCTTCTGTTTTTAAGTATATTTCCATTTCTCTCTCTCTCTCTCTCTCTCTCTCTCTCTCTCTCTCTCTCTCTCTCTCTCTCTCTTTCTCTCTCTCTTTTTTCTCTCTCTCTCTCTCTCTCCATCTCTCTTATCTCCTCTCTCTATCTCTCTCTCTCTATATATATATCTATCTCTCTATCTATCTATCTATCTATCTATCTATCTCTCGTGATACATAATCACATTCTTAATGTCAAATTCAAAGATGCGGATTCTCTCAATTTGCTGGAGACAGATACGATATACATAAGATTTGTTTGTTTCTGTTTTTTATACGTGTACTACAATATTGTTTGCGTTGAAATGCAAAACAGTGTTGGTAGTATCAAGACTTTAAAGATATGGCTACTTCAATTGCCTAGAAATATTCAGAATGTTCCTTGCTTATCAAAATATTTCAAAATTCCTAGGTTGTATCCGAAATATAAAATGCCATCGCAAATAATTCTCACTACTTTTTACGTATACAAATTAGAATCAATCATAATAATTTGTGCAATACAGATTTTTCACTATTTTTATATTTAGAATGATTAATTTATTCATATGATCTTGACTGTGTTAATTGGACGACACGGTCACTTCAGAAGCTCTCTACATTCCAGCACCACATCATGAGACTTATGACTAGCAAGCGGCTCAACGACCGTATCTGTATCAGAGAGTTGCTCAACATTACTAAACTTAGATTAATTACATCAATTGTCAAGTCAAGAGTACTCAAACTATACGGCCATATAAAAAGATCAACTCGTCGTGTGAGTAGGTCATGCCTGGAAGGAAGGTTGGCTGGTAGGAGAAACAGAGGCCGGCAGCCAAAGCGATAGCTTAACAATGTCAGTTTATGGACTGGATATTTGCTCTTTGAATTCTGCTGCTGGTGATCGAACCTTGTGGAGAGAGATATTACATGTTGATACACCGTCTGCAACTGGCGGAGTTTAGCTTCACAAGAAGATCTATATGGAAAAATATAGTAAATCAATGGTCAATTGTAGTCATCACTGCTTGACATTTATCGAAGGTATTCTGCTGCTGCCGCTGTTTTTTTTTTTGTTGTGGTTGTTTGTTGTTATTCTCCATTCCCTATTCTGTTCTCATTGAACCGATATTTGGTCAAATATATTTTAAAGTACCAGTAATACACTGGAACAATTGCTGGCCTTGTGCTAAATGTAGAAACAATTATTTGATGGTAGTTTGGCAGTATCGGTAAAGGATCAGACGCCCCCTTATAGTCTGAGTTCAAATCCCGCCGAGGTTTACTTTGCCTTTCATCCTTACGGGGTCGAAAAAATAAAGCACCAGTAATGCACTGCCCAAAAGTAGAAACAATTATTTGATGGAGACTTGGATTCTATTTCTTTGCAGGCTAGCAAGAATTTAGAGACGACATTTATTGGCCTCCAGTGAACATCTATACTTTGATGGCATTCATATATTAAAAATAACCCAATTAAACTAAACTAGTTATCGAGTTGTTTAATGGTTCTTAAAGTATCGCGAAACTTTACATACCATATTTCTCGGCGTCGAAGACTACTTTTTTTTCCTAAAATAAGTCTCAAAAATCTACCATGTGTCAAGAAGGCCGAAGGTTGTTTATTATTCTTTTTAAAATTTTTGGTTGTCAAAATTAGGGTGCGTCCTCGAGGACGAAGCGTCTTCGGCGCCGGGAAATACGGAATCTTGGATATGATTCTGAACATGTTAAGCAATTCATTTACTATATCCATTCAATACTATGAATTGTACTTATTTTTTGCAAAATTTCTTTGTATTTGCAAAGAAATTTCCCAGGTTTGTAAAGACGAAATAACTATTCAGTTTTCCGTTAAGGCAAATGTAAATCTTACCACTGCTCATACCTTTATTTATATATGTATGTATGAATGTATGTATTTATGTATGAATGTATGTATGTATGTATGTATGTATGTATGTATGTATGTATGTATGTATGTATGTATGTATGTATGTATGTATGTTGGTCGGGTCGTTGGCGACTAAACTGGCAACTAAACTGGCGACTAAACTGGCAACCCCACCAAGGTTTCTTGGTGAGGAGGGTGACTTTGGACATCCTGCAGGACTAAAAACAAAACCTGTCAAAGGGCAAAGGATCTCTTAAGAGTCAATGGCCATCCAAAATCACCGGGAGAGATGACCCCTTAGCCTTTGTCAAGGCAGAATTCTAGGAGAAGGAAAACTCTGATGTAACACCTGCAACCCTGATGGTATCCAATGATGTTGACTTGTTCTTCTTTTTGGTAAATATCATCTTGGTTACGAGAGTGGGACTGGCTTTGTGCAGTGCCTTTGCTCACTATAAAAGCGTCACGGCACAGGCATTGCTTTATATCTGGAGATCTCTCTGCACTTGTCGTCACAAGGTACCATGGGCCCAGCACTATGTGTTAATAATTGTCACAAGTGTAGTGTTTGTACCAGAGTTTTCAAGTCGCTGGCTGGACTAAAAAGTCACACTCGTTTAGCGCATCGGTAGGGGTTCTCCTACATGGATATAAAGTAGTGGCCGTACTCGAAAACGAGTTGGCAGCCACCATGTATGTATGTATGTATGAATGTATGTATTTATGTATGTATGTATGTATGAATGTATTTATGTATGTATGTATGTATGTATGTATGTATGTATGTATGTATGTATGTATGTATGTATGTATGTATGTATGTATGTATGTATTGTGTCAGGTCGCTCTCAATTGCTACTGCTAACATATAACCCACTACAACCCGTCTCAGGGTGGGGTCGTCGACGACTAAACCGGCAACTCCACCAAGCTTGGTGAGGAGGGTGATATTTGGACACCCTGCGGAATAAAATACAAGACCCGGCAAAAAAAAAAAAGAACTCAGCAGAGTCAACGGCCAAATAATACTTTTTTTTTCTCCCACCTGGGAGTGAAAGGCTCCAGGTTTTTGTCACAACACCTTTCCAGGAGAGGGAAACTCTGGATATAAAACCTGCGGTTTCGGAAGCATCCGATGATGTTGACCAGTTCTCCTTTTCGGGTAGTGTTTTCGATGTTCAGAGAGTGGGATTAGTCGAATGCAAGGCCTTTCCCCACTTAAAAAACTTTAAAGCGAGGCATTGCTTGTTCAGGTTATGTTACAGGTTCGTGTCACTGGCCGTAGCCTAAAAGTGTACCAAACTCTATAATCTGACAAGCGATTGCAGTACTCTTTGCAGAGTTTGCAGAGAGAGTCTAACATAGATACAAACTCTCTCATTAGAATTTACACAACAGCAACTAGGTACATATGTATGCATGTCTGCATGCATGCATGCATGTGTGTGCAGGTATGGATGTTATTGTAAGTGTGGATGTGGATGTTTTGAATTATATGTGTGTATGTGCATATGCTTTGTATCTGTACAAATATATATGAAGTTATTCGATAAAGAATTTTTGAAATGATTTACATATGTTTACTATTCCATTAAAGCATTGTATTTGTAATTTTCTAACTAGTCGTGCTTCTAACATGTACGAGTGCTCCAATAATCAGAGGTATAAATCTGAAGGTATAGTCAGGGTGGAGTATATGTAGATTTCTCATTAGTTCTGCATAAATATTCTCCTTTTCGCCAATCATTAATACTATATTAGCATCTGCTGGGCAGCTAACTTCCACTACTGTGCATGCCTTCTTTTCCCATATCATTATATCTGGTCTGTTATGCCTGCATCTTATTGGGGTTTTTACTCGAACATTCCACTAGTACTCTTTCATACTATGTATATGTATGTCTTCCACATTGTTGTAGCATTTAATATTGTTTATTGTCGGGGCTATCTTTTCTACGGATTGCATTGTACAGTGTTTTGGACACTACGTTATGCTTCATAGGTAGATAGTACCGCGATGACATCTTTGGACAGTTGTTTATGTCATGGGTGACATCTTCGATGTTAATTCTGCAGAGTCCGCACTTGTTATCACATCTAGGTGTTATGCCTGCATCCCTATCTCTTTTGTGAATCAGGTATTTCGTGTTGATTTCCTGTTCTTGGATTGCAAAAACGTATCCTTCAAAGTGGGAGCCAATATAGCGGTTGTTGGTCTAGGACTACTTTGCTTATCTATATTAGTCTCACTCTGTATCCTTCACATTTGAGCAGAAAGGACAAGGGCTTTAATGATAGGATACATAGTAACACAGAGAGACTGTCTCCTTGAAATATACCCCTGTGATATTTTATTTTATCAGTGGGGATAGAGTCTTCCTTCTCTGTTTTCAAATTTATCATAGTAGCCCAAGGAGAAGACAGCTTCTCTGTGACTCTGAGAATAATGTCTGGGACGTTAGCAAGTAGGACGGCCCCTATCATCTACGAGTGGGGAACAGAATCAAAAGCTTTCCTGTAGTCCAGCCAAACTGTAGCCATATTTCTCCTAAGTTGTCGCACCTCTGAAATCGCAGTTTTGTTGATTAGGAGTTGTTCAGGACACACCCAAACACCTTTCTTTCCAGGTGCTTGTTCATCTGTGATGATGTTATTATTTTCATGATGATATTGGAGGAATAGTTTCAGCAGGCTGTATAAATCTTATACATCAGGTTCTGGCATGAAATGGGTCGGTAGCTTTTCGCCAAGTGGGTGTTTTTATTCTTGTGGACCAGTAATGTTTGAGCTAATGTCAGTCATTCTGGTATATGTGTATCTCCCTTGAGAACTTGTTGGTAGAGGTCGGTGAGATATATCCTATAGAAAATCGGGTTTTGTACCAGTAGCCGACAATCATGTATCTTCCTGGTGTTTTCTTATCTTGGAGTTTACCTATCACAGTCTCAAGAGTATCCTCATTTATTTCGTATGTTTTTGTTGTAGTGTAGGAGCAATAGTTGTTTTGGATTTCTTTTAGCCACACTGCATTTTGGTTGAAATTCTTTTCACACCATACTTTTCTCCAGAAAGAATCTATATCTTTCTGGGATGGGGCCTCAGTGACATTTATTACTTTGCTCTTCATATCTCTATAGACTGATGTTTGGTTTCGTCTGAATTTTTTTATTAATTACTTTCCTTGCATCTACCCTCTTCCGGTATCGGTTTTCCTCGCTGACAGCTCTCAATTCTTGTTTGAGGGTGATCAGCTTATATTGAAGAGTTCTGGTTGTACTGTCATCAAACATCGTTTCTATTTTATTTTTCACTCTTTGTGGGTGAGGAGTGAAGTTGCTCTGTTTTTGTGTGCATGCAAGGAGCATTGTCACATATCCTATGGTGTTTCGTAGGTTAGCAATCTTTTTTTTATTTTAGTTATACATGATGGTATTTTTGGTTGTGTTCTGTTCTTGTTAATATCTCTGCTATCACCAAGATAATGCTTTACTGTCGTTGCTAGGGCATATAAACAGGCGTTGAGTTACCAAACTGTGGGGTTTCAATCCGTCGCAAATATTAATGTTCTATTTCGTCAATAGCACGTAAGATTTTATTATTTGGTTTTACTTTATTTAGTATTTATGTTTATTATGATCAGCAAGAGAAATGTTTATACATGAATTAATTTCTGTCTGGAAGATTTCGTTAGGGGAAAATTTCAATTGTTTATACTTTTGATTATTATTATCGATAGTATTTTACACAACAGTTGAGGCAGACACAAATGGTACACGTGCTGTCAAATTTCTAAAAGGCATAGTTGTTTCAGGGGCACTGTTTGACCTGACTGCTAGGAAGTCTAGTACCATGGAGACCTGATGCACGTTTGTTGATACCATGTTTGTTGTGGGAGACTTACAATTAATAATATTCATCTTATGTTTACTTTCAACAAACGCCGCATGTTGGCGTAATTGTTTGGCTTTGAAGTGATTTATCTCTGGATGTATTTCATCACAGTTTAGCTTCATCCTGTTCATATAGCCAACGGAGGTGTGTTTTTTCCGCCATTTTATAACAATTAAATAAATCATTTAGTTTTAGACTTAACATTTATTATTATTACTATATATATAGGGCGGGGGATTGGCAGTATCAGTAGAAGGACGGACGCCATGCTTTCCAGCATAGAAATACGCCCCTTTACGGTCTGAGTTCACATTCCGCCAAAGTTAACTTTGCGTTTCATCCTTACGGGGTAGATAAAATAAAGTACCAGTAATGTACTGGGTAATTGTTGGCCTTGTGCCAAAAGTAAAAACAATTATTACTATATGTATATATCACCTTGATCACCCTGACCAACCAGTCTGTCGGGCGCCAATCGGCGCCGCTGGTCACAGCACGTCGTACTGTTTTAGCCATAAGATAACGCCATCCCACTGGCTGGGCGAGCAGGCCGGTACTCATTTTTACAGCTGAGTAAACTGGAGCAACGTGTAATAAAGTGTCTTGCTCAAGGAAACAACACATCATCCGGTCCGAGAATTGAACTCACAACCTTTCGATTGCAAGCCCAAATGATCTAACCACTAAGACATGCGTCTTCATATATATATATATATATATATATATATATATATATATATATATCTATATCTATATCTATATATATATATATATATATAGAGAGAGAGAGAGAGAGAGAAAGAGAAAACGTTATAAAACAATCTTAATATATAATGAACTACGACATTTAAGGGCTGCTAAAATGTCTTATATTGTCCTTTCAAATCTCTCTAAAAATACAGATCCTACGACGATATTTATTTAGATCTGTAACTTTAGTCTCACATCAACCTTTCATTCACCGATAGATTATTAGTTGTTTTTAATATGTTTTTTTCATCAAATACCAAAGAAAGCATTAACACAAACAAGGAAACAAAGGCATAACTATTCTTTGATTTCATTGCAAAATACTTCAAACAAATGCCAAAATATGATTCAGTTTATTCAGCAAATTTAATATCAGGCTAAATTCAGCGAGAAAATATGAATCGTTGCCATGTTAATCTCTCCGGAATTTTCTCAATCGTCAAGAATGGCAGCCTACCACAGTGAATTTTTGTGTCTTTTCAAGTAGAATCGTCGAGTAGTTGTAATTTATTTTTCTTTTGCCTTTATTATAAAAACAAGTGCAAGCATACAAGTTGTCACATGACTTGTTTCGAGGTGCTGAATGAATGAATAATATTATAAATTTAATGCAGCAAAAGTTAACGGCACCTAAACGAGAGACGTGGCGCTCAATGCTAACAATGGAAACAGACAACTGGTTAAGAAAAGTACAAAAGAAAGCTAAACAAAAAAAACAAAACACACAGACAATAATTGCTAGAAAAAATAATAAAAAGAGAAGAGAAAAGACAAAGAAAAGAAAAGAAAAGCATTAGAAAGAAAAGAGAAAACAAAACAAGCAAAGAATGTAGACATGAAAGAAAAGTGTAAAACATAGAATGTCACAATCTATTTCAGCTGAAGTATGAAGTGAATTATAATGAATTTTAATTTCAGCTAATTAGAATGTGTTTTCGTGTTAAGTCACCTGAGAAATAAAATAGTATAAAAGGCATATGGCGAATATATACAAGAAATAAGAAAAATAAAAAAATCACGACTGGTTGAAATAACCACGCACAGAAACACACACATATACACACATACACACACAAACATAAACTTATATATATATATATATATATATATATATATATATATATATATATATATATATATATATATATATATATATATATATATGGAGAACAAATACAGAAACAGAGAGAAACACATTATGTGTTATATAAGTATAATGCATATAGGCAGTTAGAAAAGCTAAGAAAAAAATGCTTTGATGTGTCGGACGCTGGAACTTCATCGAAAAGTATGCATAGAAAGGAGATGTGAGGAGTAAAGTAAAGACAAACAAATAAATGAAAACCAAGAAAAGGAAGATTAAAATCACTCGTATAGAAATGAAGAATGACTTCAGAGTCGTGAGATAGTGAAGTAATGCCAAAAAAATATATATATATATAAAAATAATAAAATAACAATTATAATAATAATAATAATGATTTCCTTTATTAGCCACAAGGGCCGCCATGTAGGGGACAATACAAAGACAGGGACAGTGGGGGTTTACAATAAGGTCGAGTAAAAGTGCACAATGGCACGACTAATTTAACAATGAAGATATAAATATATAAAATAAACTATGAATAAATATAACAAAATAAATTCCCCGATAGGGGGTGGACGACCTTGGGGTGACTCGGGTACCCCACCAATCCTGAATCACCCTGCGCTTCTAGAGCACCCAGGGAGAGCACCCCTCTCCTCAAGTTGGCTAGCCTATAGGTGCATGACCAGAGAAGGCCCATTCACACGAGCCATTCTCGCCACATTCATCCACCTTTTAGCAAATGTACTGAGGGGCAGCACTTCTCTCTCCACCCTCACCTTCCTTTCGAGGTGAAACTTGAAGAAGTTGATGAGGGATTGGCCGAAGAGAAAAGTGTCTGTCTTCAGTCCTTTTAACCTGGTCCACCATATAACCTCTTTCGCAAATGCCACCAGACAGAGGAAAATTTCCTGCTCTTCCTGACCTAAGGAAGGCGGCGAGTCGATCTTCACTATGGACTCGGCCGATAGCCAGATTCGTTCCACACGCGACAGTAGCTGTTCGACATAACTCCACAAGTCAGTAATGCACGGACATTGGACAAGTGCGTGCAGAACGGTTTCGTCGTTCTGTGCGCATCTTGGGCAGGTCCGTCTGACACCACTTCCGTGCCTGTAGTGTTTATCCCGAACCGGCAGTGCCCCCCGGTAACACTGCCAAGCGAGGGATTTCTGGAAATTGTCCATCGTCCCCGGCTCAAAAGTACTCCGGTACAGACTTGTCAGTTCGACTTGGTCGAGGCCCAAAGCTTCTCCGAGTGCGTTATCGCATTGCCCACCACTAATCACCTATAGAACTCGAGAGTGGAAGTTCCACTGATCGCAGTGACCGCTTGGTAGAGGGCAGTGAGTGCCTGACAACATTCCAGGTGCCAGTCACCCAGTCTCGGTCTCTTCTTGACCCAGGACTGCAGCACAGTCAAAGAAATGAGCTGCGGAAAGGCCGGTCTGATAAACGGCGACCAAACCTGCTCACCGTTGAGGCAGAATATCTGGAGATGTAGCAGCCTCAACGCATGTCTGCGCATCAATAGCCACGGCCTTCCCAGCCCTCCGCGTAGAGGGTGCAGTAATTGGTTGTACAAGTTAAATTGTTTCTACTTTAGGCACAAGGCCAGCAATTAACCAGTACATTATTGGTACTTTATTTTATCGACCCCGTAAGGATGAAAGGCAAAGTTAACCTCGGCGGGATAATGCTGTGTAGTGTGTATCGTTTTGGTTGTTTTGTTTTGTTAGCGTTTGTTGTGGGCTTGTTTCTGTTTCGCTTTTTGGTGACTTTTGTGGTGTTGGTGATGGTGGTGTTGGGGTTAATGATGGTGATGGTGTTGGTATTTGTGGTGATGGGGTTGGTGATGCTGGTGTGGATGGTGGCATATCTGTCCTAATTTTTTTGTTTGATAGTTTATTTGTTTCCCTCTGTATTTTGTTTTTGAAGGGGGAAGGAAGGGGATTTTTTCTTTTTTGGCTTCTTATTCTTTTCTCCTGATACCGTTTCCCACTCCTCGTCGTCACAATCTGTCTCCAGTTGCGATAAGTCGAGGAGTGGAAAATCCTCAACAGGCGTTGGTTTTAGTTGTGGCGTAGTGGAGGGTGTAGGCGCTGATGCTAGTTCTGGCGCGTTGGTTGGTGGTGGTGTTGGTTTTGCTACTGTTACTGGGGTTGTTGCTGTGACAGTTGCTTCTGTTGTTGCTGCTACAGTTGTTGCTGCAATCTTTGCTACTGGTGGTGTTGATGGTTGAGTCACTGGGGTGGGTAAGAGAGGTGGCCTCAACCTTTTAGCCTGAGGGCAGAAAGCCCTTAGGTGGGTTCCTTCACCAACAACGACACACCTAGGACTTCTGCCCTCGACGATTACGGTGAGGTGGCTGCCGACAGTGAGGTCTATTACCTCTGGGATCTCCTCAATGCCTTTTTGGTCCGCTTGGATCAGGAGCTCCATCCCAGATCCGGACCATTTCTCCTGCTTTTCTTTCGCTATTTCGAAGGACGGCAGCCATTAGCCAGGGAATTTCGATGGCCGGTGGAACGTCGGTCACCCTGATCTTCACGAGTCTCTGGCTACAATAGCTTGGAACGCGTGTGAAGTCGTCAATTCTTAATGGGGCCATGGAGTGTTCTCTAGCCTCCTGTGGTATTTCACAGAACACGTCCACAGTTCCATATTTCTGCCCACGTCTGATGTGGGTTTTTTTTGCCCACACATGTCCCAAAGCTTTTTGGATTTGGGACTCGGGTGCCCGTTCCACTCGGCGCGATTTTATGTTAATCGTCCGATATGACACGGTGCATAGGCGCCGATGCTCCATTTTATTAAGTGGTGGGGTGGGTGGGGGTGAGGCTGACCCTGTACCCATCTTTCTTTACCACTTGTTTGGCTTCTTCTAATTCCTCCTGAGTTACCTGGAATGCTTCGCACTTTTTTGCTACTCTGGACACTACGGCTTAATACGGGATGTTTGTTTACAAACACACCGAGCATTATAATAAATTTTCGGTGAATCCATGCGTGCATATGT
>OZ024744.1:87464439-87469380 GCA_964016885.1 Eledone cirrhosa
GATACTGCCAATCCATGAAATAATGTTGGCTTCTTGCTCACAATAATTTCCATACTTTTCATTTATATATATATATATATATATATATGTACATGCATGGAAAAAATGAAATTTCATTTCTCACTCTTCGTACGGCTGATACTTCAATATAAGTATGTATACGTACATACATATATGTATACAGAGGTACAGTTGTATGTATATACATACATACATGTACATATATATATATATATATGTACGTATGGGTGTACCGAACATTTATTATAATGCTCGGTTTTTTTGTAAGCAAACAGCCCGTATTATTAGCCGTACAGTGTTCGGCAACCACCGTTGTCCTTTTGTTCAACACTGACAAATGAACGATGAACTAGTTTCTAGCTTATTAGCTGTCATCAGCACCGTATAGCTTCCTGTCGGTCGATTGAACGTTTGAAAGTATATACTTTCCTTATGCATATTAACCGCATACTGTATGTCTGTATACATATATTTATATACGTATACATACTTATATTTACGTATATATACTTATATTTAGAAAAGAAATTTCATTTTTTCCATTTATGCTTTTCGATACACCCGGCCGACTAACTCACTCGATATGCAAATTAGGCTGCTCAGCCGTTAATATGCATAAGGAAAGTATATACTTTCAAATGTTCAATCGACTGACAGGAAGGTATGTGGTGCTGATGACAGCTAATAAGCTAGAAACTAGTTCATCGTTCCTTTGTCAGTGTTGAACAAAAGGGCAACGATGGTTGCCGAACACTGTACGACTTAATTCGGGATGTTTGTTTACAAACAAACCGAGCATTATAATAAATGTTCGGTAAACCGATACGTGCATATATATATGAGTGCATGTATGTATAGAGATACATACTATTGCACGTCTGTATACATATATGTATGTACGTATACATACTTATATGGTGGATTGGCAGTATCGGTAGAGGGTTGGACCTCTATATGGGATAACAAAATTTCGTTATAGGTAATCCAGTTAGAGGTTATGAATACTTCGTATTATGGATAGTTTTAGCGTATAGCGTTGTTTGATTCAACAAGGGATTTACGTAGGTGGCGAGTTTATGATTTCACTTGTATTGCTATGTAAGTTTATCTTTGAGGAATAAAATCGAAAAAGTGAAGAATAACATGGTCAACAGTACAAAAAAAGGGTTTTATTTACAATCCGACAATTGTTTCACTGATTGAGTTGTCTAAAAATTGATGAACACTTGAAGCAGTGCCATTCAATTTTAAATACGTTGTTAACCTAACCAGATCATCAGAGATGATATATATATATATATATATATATATATATATATATATATATATATATATATATATATATATATATATATATATATATATATAAATATACATATATATATATATTGTGGTAACACTTGATAGAAATATCCAAGGTATAGACCATCTCACGTGCACAGGTTTAAAGTTCACCCTCCTACAGGCATAATAGGATAGTGAAAGATTGCTCCGAAACAACCGGATTTCGTTTTCAGTTACCTTTTGTCTTTTTGTGGTACTTTGGGCAGGTTTCTTCTGCCATGCACTTGGGTCGGGTAGACGAATGGTTTGTGAAGGAGAATTGGTAGACGAAAACTGCAGAATCGCGGCGTATAAACAATATATATATATAGATAGATAGATAGATATATAGATAGATAGATAGATAGAAATAAATATACACGGGTGTGTATGATTGTGTATAGAAGATTATATTAATAAAAGGAATTCCAACTTTGTCTGATTTACTCGTTTTATTTATAATCCTTTAAAATTATAATGATATTATAATGAAATAGTTTGGTAGAATATTAAATGTTAAGTGTTAATTGTACAAGTACTTTCATGCTTTCGCAATCTTCAGGTTCATATTCAGTGGTGACAGTCAAGTTTGCAATTTTCAACTGTAATGAGATGGGTAAAATCTGTGCCTTATATACAGTAAAAAGGGGCTACATAATGCTAAGTTTCGCAAACTGTATTTCGGCCAATCGGTGTGTAGTTTCACTAGATTACTAAAGCTGATTGGTTTAGGCGTCAGGGTTGGTTGAGCATGTCTAACGACTTCTATTTGATCTATCAAAAGCATCAATTGTTTTGCTATTTTTAGAAAAGATGAAAATAGCATTTTCTAGGGTTTTTATAAAAAATCTTCAGTAATCATCACCATCAACATCACTTTTATTATTGTTGTTGTTGTTGTTGTTAGTGTTGGTAGTCGACATGGTCGTAGGCGTAGTCATAGTAGGAGTAATACAGCTAAGCATTATTATTGTTCATTTAGCTTGGGTTGGAATTTATCAATAACATTCTTTTCTTTAAACACGCACACACACACATATATATATATATATATATATATATATGTATGTGTGTATGTGTATAAAGAGAGAGAGAAAGAAAGAGTGATAGGGAGAGAGAGAGAGAGAGAGAGAGAGAGAGAGAGAGAGAGAGAGAGAGAGAGAGAGAGAGAGAGAGAGAGAGAGGGGGGGGGGAGCGGAAGAGAGTAGGTTTAAACAGAGAGAAAAGAGAGATAGAATTGAGAGTGAAAGAAATTTGTTGATTATGTTGTGGCCAAATAAAAAAATAAAAATGAATATTGCTCGGTACCACTTTATACTGGAACGTGAGTAGGGTTAGGGTTAGGGCGTTATCTATGTTGATTTATCCCCATTAATCTCACATTAATATCATAAATGCTCACATTCACTCACATTAATATTATAAATACACATATTCACTCACACGCACACTCACACACGTATACGCGTATACTCTAACACATACATATTTCGGTATGTATATGCAAATAGCTTCATGCGTTAAAATTCGTTATCCGTATATTTAATTATGTATGCGTATTTCTGTCTGTCAGATTGTTTGTATGTATGTTCGTATGTTTGTATGTATGTTTGCATATATAGATATATGTATGTATTATATATATACATATATATATATATATATATATATATATGAAAACAGGGAGAAAGAGACGATTATAAGAAGAAAAATATATTTTTCTTCCTAATAATCGTCTCTTTCTCCCTGTTTTCACATATATATATATATATATATATATATATATATATATATATATATATATATATATATATATATGAAAACAGGGAGAAAGAGACGATTATTAGGAAGAAAAATATATTTTTGTCCCTTTTTATTTATTTCTCTCTTTTTTCTGGGTTAGAAAATGATTAAAACGAAATGTTTTACTTTGTGTGAAGTGTTAAGGTATTAGTTGATTTATTTATTAATTAACAATGTCATTTATTTATCTATTTATATATTTAATAATTGTCTATTACCGGTTTCAGCATTTTTATACATTATCAAATGATAGTGATATATATTGGTGTAGAATGGTGGTGTTGCACATGTTAAAGAAATGGTGCAGAAAGAATAATGTTATTTACAAACAAAGTTTATGAAGTGAAAAGAAAAAAGAAAAAAGAAAAAAGAAAAAAGAAAAAAGAAAAAAGAAAAAAGAAAAAGAAAAAAGAAAAAAGAAAAAAGAAAAAAGAAAAAAGAAAAAAGAAAAAAGAAAAAAGAAAAAAGAAAAAAGAAAAAAGAAAAAAAGCTGCGTAATGTGGAGCATAAAAAATCAATGTGAAAGAAAAAATAATGTTATTTACAGGCATAGTTCTTGAAGTTAAGCAGATCAAAATGTGTTAATATAGCAAGGGTGCTTAGTTGATGCATGATTCCATGATGGAGGCAAATGGTGGTCTGGGGTTTTATATGATTTCCCTTTTTAGAGAGTTAATATGCAGGGGGAGGCAATTCATGCTGGATGATATTTAATTTATTTAAGAAAAAAGATTATGTTGGGTACTTTAATTTATTTAAGAAAAATGATTAGGGAGGTAACTCTTGTAAATGTTTGATTGTTTGTTTCAGTTTTAGTTCGGTCCGAAGTTTGGTGCATTAAGTAGAGGTTGGAATTTGTTAATGAAATATGTTTCCTTATTGGTACAATGGATGAAAGTAGCGTTGTCTATGAATTTGTAAATGGGGAACATTTTAAAGTCTGGATGTTGGTTGGGCACACAATTGGCGATATGTTCATTAAATGCAATCTTTCTTTATTCCTGTATTTTAATTTGTGATTTATGGACGATCATGTATATATATATATATATATATATATATATATATATTACAGAATAATCAAAACTGTGTTCAAAGCATTTTATTGCTGACAATCTTTTCGTCCAAACATTCGTTTGGAATCATCGGAGCATTGGCAAAGTTTAAACATATAATTAACCTCATATTCCACAGAACAATCGTCAGTGTTGTTATTAACAGTGTCATATTTAAAGAGTGAAGATGATGTGATCAGTGTTAGTGGGTGTGACAAAGATTATAAAACAATTATAAAACAATTATAGAATAATTATGAAAGAAAGTTACTCGAGAAATTAGGACATTAGTGGTACATAGGTATACATATAGAAAGAGTGCAGACGTATTAGGCATGTACCTGAAATTAGACAGATCACTCTAGAACAACTCGAACCCTTGATAAGATCGTAATAGGACCAATATACAATCCATAGTTGTATCTACTGATAAACATTTCCTAAAATATAACCAATGTAATGGAAAGAAAAAGCTTGATATTAATACTCACAGCACATATACATTTGAACATTACCAGAACAATTATCACATTGCATCGACCATAAACTAACATAGAAACTGCTTTTCCTACTCATGCATTCCTCACTTCTTAATATACTATTACACCTATATAATGTAATATATTTGCCAATATTGTGTTATACATGCTTAATACCATTGCTTGTTCTTTTACCTTATTATTCTCTACATGCCTAATACCTCTGCACTCTTTCTATATGTATGCCTATGTACGATTGT
>OZ024744.1:87477080-87487080 GCA_964016885.1 Eledone cirrhosa
ACTGCTTCCACTGCTATGGGGGGAAAAGGGGATAAAGTCTCTTCCTGTGTTTAAAATGCCTCCTTTCAAATTGCCATGTTCATTATTTTACTACAACTAGATTATAGAATACCCGCTAGGTGTCTTTACTCACCCCCTGTCACTCTGTCTCATCTCACAACAGTTTCTTCTTCTTCTTCTTCTTCTTCTTCGTCTTCTTCTTCTTCTTCTTCTTCTTCTTCTTCTTCTTCTTCTTCTTCTTCTTCTTCTTCTTCTTCTTCTTCTTCTTCTTCTTCTTCTTCTTCTTCTTCTTCTTCTTCTTCTTCTTCTTCTTCTTCTTCTTCTTCTTCTTCTTCTTCTTCTTCTTCTTCTTCTTCTTCTTCTTCTTCTTCTTCTTTTTAAGCCTAGTCTTCCTTGTTAATCTTTCTCTGAGTGTCATCTATAGACTATTTCTTTTAAGATTTCACAACAGCAAAATTATAAATGACCAAAAAGAAAATTAAAAAAGAAACTGCAGAAGAAGAAGAAGAAGAAGAAGAAGAAGAAGAAGAAGAAGAAGAAGAAGAAGAAGAAGAAGAAGAAGAAGGAGAAGAAGAAGAAGAAGAAGAAGAAGAAGAAGAAGAAGAAGAAGAAGAAGAAGAAGAAGGAGAAGAAGAAGAAGAAGAAGAAGAAGAAGAAGAAGAAGAAAAAAAAAAAAAAATAATAATAATAATAATAATAATAATAATAATAATAATAATAATAATAATAATAATAATAATAATAATAATAATAATAATAATAATAATAATAATAATAATAATAATAAGAAGAAGAAGAAGAACAACAACAACAACAACAACAACAACAGCAACAATCCACGCTTAGTTTCACCAGCAACGGGCAAATGAGAAAAATAAAATCTAAGACAATTTAGGCAAAAGACTCACTTCGTCGAAACCTCTCTTTAAATAGTTATACTAGAACACGGTATAACTGAACATTTTAAAGATAAACTTAAGGTAGATACATGTACCTTTTTTTTTTACACAGGTGCCTCCACTGTGAACTGAAGATATTGTTAATCCTTTAGCATTCACATTATTTTATATATAATAGGCGGTGGATTGGCAGTATCGGTAGAGGGTCGGACGCCATGCTTTCCAGCATAGTTACGTCCCTTTACAATCTGAGTTCAAATCCCGCCGAGGTTGACTTTGCCTTTCATCCTTACGGGGTCGATAAAATAAGGTACCATTAATGCACTAGGTCATTGCTGGCCTTGTGCCTAAAGTAGAAACAATTATTTTATATATACTATTATATCTTCATGGTAAATGCTTTACCTCGCATAATTATCTCACATAATATCGAATCTATGAGATTTTGAAAGCATTCATTTTGAGAACAATACCTTAACATCATTTTGAGCGACCAGTTACAGCCAGTTTCAATAGAAAGAGGTAGAGAATTCTGGCCGGTTTTGGCCGGTTCGAACATTAAAAGGTTAAGTGTAATTACTTTCAAATATTCCCCATTAAACATATTATTCTAATGAATTTCGAACAATAGTATGCATGCATCTGAGAATATCTACTCCTAAGATTGGGAGAATATTTTCTATAGCATTGTTATTTATGTTATTGAGAATATAGAAAACCCCTATAAATTTTCTTTGATATAACAATATTTGTTTAATGGCGATATTACAGTGATGTTATAGAGTTGGATATTTGTTCAAATCTCATCGTAGTCTGCTTTGTGATCTTTAAAGAAAATACCAGCTCGTTACTGGTGCAGCATTCTTTCCCTCACGTTGTCACATCTCAGATATTCTCTTCGTTCACGGGGTGGGGTAACAGGATGTCAGTGGCTGCTTTCAACTGTATAAGTACTTTAATCCATTAGTAGAATCAAAGTCCGTAGATTTAATGTGTAATTAAAATAAAGCAGATTTATATCCTATTTCTAGCAGTTCCAATGGCCAAGTAGAATCTTTCTTTTCGATCAGTATTTAGTCAAGCTTTTGTCACTGTCATTAATGTTTAATTATGAATAATTTAATTAAGGCTACTTTTACTCATTTAATTTAGCATTTAATTATGTATTTGTATGTGCGATTGTGGTAGATTGCTCACCAGCCCTCGGTATTATATGTCAGTAACCTGGTTTCAATTGCATTACATGTGGCCATGTTGTATGTATATATATATATATATATATATATATACATATATATATATGAAAGGGAGCAAAGGGTAGAGAGGGGAAAGTTGAGGTCGGGAAGACAACAGTGGTTAGTAGTTTAAAAAAGAGAAAGTTGAAAGAACACAAGGTCAGACAGACACCCACACAAACATATACACGCATACCGACATAGACACACATGCACACACACACACACAAATATATATATATATATATCCCCCCCCCCCCCCATATATACATATATATATATATACATATATATATATATATAGATATATATATATATATATACATATATATATATATACAGAGAGAGAGAGAGAGAGAGAGAGAGAGAGAGAGAGAGGGGGGGAGAGAGAGAGAGAGAGTGGGAGAGAGAGAGATGAACAGATAAATGGATGCATAGGCTGATAAGTAGATATATTTCTTTATTAGCCACAAAGGCGCACAAGAAAAGAGGACAATACAAAGACATATGCCGGGGATTTTACATACAGTCGTGTCAAAATATTATTAAAATAAACAAATTTAACAATCGAAATCCCCAATAGGGGGGGGGGGGGGCGTTACACATGTGTTATTTAATACCCCGTCGATAGAACAACCCTCAACTCCAGGAACGTGTTGTTCAAGTGCCCCTTTCTTCTTTTTGCACTCTTGCTATATTCAACCACCTTTCAGTAAATTTACTGAGGTGCAGTGCCTCTCTCTCCACTCTCATTCTCCTTCTAAAGTGGTACCAAAAGAAGGGGATGAGTTGTTGTCCAGAGAGAAAGGCATCTGTCCTCAGTCCTCTCAACCTCGTCCACCATATAACCTCTTTCACCATAGCCACTATACAGATGAAAACCGCCTCTCTTTCGTTTTTGAAAGAGGCTGGCGGTTTGATCCTTACTATGGACTCGGCAGTCAACTGGATTTGTTCCATACGCGACAGCAGTTTTTCTGCGTAGTTCCACAGGTCGGTTACAGGGCAGTGTACAATTGCGTGGAAGACGGTTTCAATGTCCTGCTCGCATCTTGGACACGTCCTCTTGGAAGGATCTCTGCCGGGGCGTCCGTGCCTGTAGATCTTATCTCGAACTGGTAGAGCTCCTCGGTAGCACTGCCAGGCCAGTGACCTTTGGAAGTTGTCCATGGGTCCCGGGCGGAAAGTTCTACCGAACAGACTGGTGAGCTCGTCGTCTTCGACGCCCAGAGTCTCTCCGAGCACGTCGTCGCAATTGTGACGTAGAAACCCTCTATAGAATGTCGAAGTGGAGTCTCCACTGATTGCTGTGCCCGCTTGCCAGAGGACATGAGCGCCTGAGCGCATTCAATGTTCAAGGCGCCCATCTTCAGCGGTCTCCGCTTGACCCAGGACTGCAGCTCCCTCAGCGAGACAAGTTGCGGGAAGGCCTGTTTCACAAACGGTGCCGACACCGATTGTTCGGTGAGGAATACCTGGAAGTGCCGAAGCCTCAGCGCATGCATTCCCACACCTCCGTTGGAAGGGTGCTGACAGCAGACGGATCTTCTCACCAGTAGAGCCTGCTTTTTCCAAAGGAACTGGAAGAGCATGCGTTCCATCTTGGTGATGTGTTCACGTGGGCAAGGCACGACGGTGGTAGTAGATGACGGACGCCATGAAAGTGTTCACCACCTCCGCTCGACCTTTCAAGGATAGTTTGCACTTTGCCCACTTCTGGATGAGCACACATACCTTGGCCGTCACCTCATTCCAGTTTTTCTCCACCTGGAGGTCCGGAATGAACCAGACCGCCTTGAGAACCGCTTCCAAGTGTTGATGGTCGACCCTATCGAACGCTTTAGACTGATCTTAAATGATCAGAACCCCACCGAAGCCGGGTTTACACCCCTCTCTATGATGTATCGCATGTGGTGGAAGTTGTCGTGTATGGACCTGGTCGGGATTGCACACGTTTGTGCTTTCCCTACCATGTTCTCGACGACAAGCCCAGCCTCGTTGCTAACACCCTGGCCAAAATCTTTAACTCTGTGTTGAGCAGATTTATGGGCCTAAAGTTGCTTAGTTCGTCCCCCGTGTTCTCGTATTTCCTGATCAGCGTTACTACGTCCTTGCCTGCAGAACTGGGAATTCTCCCGCTCTGCTGCCAGTTGCAGTAGACGGCTTCGAGGAAGCCAGAGAACAAGTTCTGCATGCCTATGTAAAACTCATAGGGTAGACCATCTAGGCCGGGTAATTTGCATTTCCTGCAGCGGCCCAGAGTGTCCCGCATCTCAGTGGCTGTGATCGGTTTTTCGCAGAACTCGGCGTCCATGCTTGAGAGACGCGGCTGGCCGTCGATGTATGAACCGAAGTCCATTGCCCCTTTCGGCGCACCGTCGCTCTGATCGAACAGTTGCGCACATCCGCTTGGGGTCAAGTAGCCCGCGTCCGTTTTGGTCTTTCAAAGACCGAATCGTGGACTTGTTGCCACTTTTCGCCTCTGCCACTCGGTCCTAGCTAACATCTTTTGCTCCCTCGTTTCCTAGAGCACGTGATTTACTTCTGACAACGCACCCTTCGTCGACATGTTCAGCTTCCAGTATCCGGGTCATTGACTATGTATTCTAACACGGTTGACTATGCAGGTGACTAGTTTGTGATCATAAGCAACCATGTACATTTGTGGACAGCTTAACATATTCTTGTCTCTCTCTCTCTCTAATGAAGAACCTATCTAAATACGATCTAGATGTCCCGCTAAGGTTTGTCCACGTCTACTGTGTAGAGGAATATATAGATAGATAGATAGATAGATAGATAGATAGATAGATAGATAGATAGATAGATAAATAGATAGATAGATAGAAAGGTATATAGATAGATAGTTAGTTAGATAATAGATAGAGAGAGAGATAGATAGATAGATAGATAGATAGATAGATAGATAGATAGATAGATAGATAGATAGATAGATAGATAGATAGATAGATAGATAGATAGATTACATATATACGTAAATAGATATATCGAGAGTGGTACGAAAATATCAAGAAATGCAGACGCACAAAGAATTAGATTCCATTCGTTTGATAATTTGTAGTACATAAAAAAAGAAATGTAAACAAAAAGATAAAGTTACAAACAAACACAAATGAAAAAAAAACAACATAAAAATAAGTATAGAAGCACGAAACAAACAAATATAAGATATTCAAGAAAAATCAAAATGAGAGTAACGAAAGAATCAAAGAAAAACAAACACAAACTAAACAGTACAAAGATGATACAGCAACAAAACAAAATTAGAAAAAGAAAAACAAAATGAAAGAAATGCGGCTAAGAGGAAATAAAAATATTCCAAATCTTTAATGATGTAGCGTCAAATAATAGGCCGGCAGGCTGAGAAGTAATATATTTAACAGAGATGCGAGTTGCACGTATGTTGCCGACCTTACTAATTGGCTATTTTCTTCAGGTGAGACCTGCTGAACGAACACCGAACGAATGTTTTAACAGCATGCAGTGCCTCTTTGATGACAACTTTTACCGGAGATCTGTTTTTAACTTTGATGTAGGTCTAGAAGGTTAATGATGACAACAGAGAGATGTTCCGAAGCGGATCTCACACACTGGTCCCCTTGCCAAGGCGTGGAACCAACTTTCCCAAATAAGAGGTGAGAGAAGTTTTTGAACTTTTGCACGCCTCGTTCTCACGATACCTATTGCATATATATATATATATATATATATATATATATATATATATATATATATATATATATATATATATATATATATATATATATATACTGACATATATATATATATATAAACATGCATACATACATAAGAGGTGAGAGAAGTTTTAGAACTTGTGTACGCCTTATTCTCACGATATCTATTGCATACACACATACACACGCACAAACCTCTTCCACATACAAGCACATCTCTATATATATATATATATATAACATATATACAAGTATATATTCATGCACCATACATACATACATGCATACATACATATAAACATACGTACACATAAACATACATACATACATACATTCATACACTCATACATACATACACACATACATAGATACACACATACATACGCGCATACATACAAACATACATAAATACATACATACATATATATATATACATATATGCTTACACATATACATGCATACATACAAACATACATAAATACATACATACATATATACATACATATATACATTCATATATTCATATATACATACATTCATACATACATACATACATACATACATACATACATACATAAATACATACATACATATATATATATATACATATATGCATACACATATACATGCATACATACAAACATACATAAATACATACATACATATATACATACATATATACATTCATATATTCATATATACATACATTCATACATACATACATACATACATACATACATACATACATACATACATACATACATACATACATACATACATACATACATACATACATACATACATACATACATGCATACATGTAGTTCTTTCGTCATGCTTCGGGTATCTCCTCACTTGTCGTGTGTTTCTATGACATACTTCTTTGCTAACTTACACCACTTTGAAATGAAAGCATTGATTTATTTTATGCTTCTATGTTTTAGACGAAAATACATAAATAGAAAGTATAAAGAAAATTAAATCTTTCCTTTGATATTCTCCATTTTTGTTGTCTAAAATAATGTTGTTGTTGTTGTTGTTTTCTTTACGTTATGTTATTGTTGCTAACCTCTGGTCGACATTCTTCGGCGATACTTTCATCTAGAACCTTTTACAAAAATAAATATGAAAAAAGATTAAAGATACAATGAAGCAAAAAAAAAAAACAATGAGTTTATTGAGAATCAAATAAATAGATACTATTCCACTAAATTAATAAAAACAAAAAATAGCAAAAATGATATTGAGAATAGAAATAATAAGAGCTTTTTTAAAAGGTATAGTCTTATTTTTCAAATACTTTGGCGAGCTTTCCGTTATTGTCATAAGTGCATGTAATAAATTATTTAGCAGTTTCCCTTAAAACAAGACACACATACAAGTATAGTGGCCCAGTTGATAAGAGATACTTGAAAATAAACTCAAGTGTCAGATGAGCATATATATAATATATTGCAATATAATATAATATAATATAATATAATATAATATAATATAATATAATATAATATAATATAATGCAATATAATATAACATAATATAATATAATATAATATAATATAATATAATATAATATAATATAATATAATATAATAAAATATAATATAATATAATATAAAATAATTCATACATAACTATATATTTATATAAGGAGAGATACATGAAAATAAAATAAAAACACACACATATATATGTGGGTGTGTGTGTGTGGTGCGTGGGTGTGTGTTCATGGAATCCAGCCAGATCAGTTGGAGACAGTTAATTTTGACAGGACTCGTTGGGAGTGTTTGAGGACCGTGCCCCCACGACCTTCTCAGGAATATAAATACATACATACATATATATATATATATATATATATATATATATATATATATATATATATATATATATATATATATATATATATATATATATATATATATGTATAAGAATATATATTTATATATATATATATATATATATATATATATATATATGTATGTATGTATGTATATATATTCCTGAGAATGTCCCAAGACTCTGATACCATCAACACTATACACACAGAGCTGGCATAGCTAAGAACTGACTAACTGCCTAATGAGGTCATAGCCATTCAATGGCTATCATCGAAATATATATAGCAGTAAATAAAGGATTATGAGTTCATGCAATTGACTTATGTTTCGTCACTATATATATATATAATATTTATATATATATATATATATATATATATATATATATATATATATATATATATATATATATATATAACGAAGGAAATGTGGTAAGGAACCAGATGGACCATAACACACCAAAGTACTCAATACTTAGGGTAGTAGAGTGGGTAATAGGAACGAGTAGGACCCCGACGGCTGAGCCCAAGCCGTTTCGACGGCTAATTCTGGACTAATATGGTCCAGAATTAGCCGCCGAAACGGCTTGAGCTCAGCCGTCGGGGTCCTACTCGTTCCTATATATATATATATATATATATATATATGTGTGTGGGGGGAGGGGTGTAACGTGCTGTTACTGTAGGTTCACCCGAGTGAGCACTCAATGCGTAGTTTCCAGTCTGTAAAGAGGTGTAGAACTAAGCAGAATGCAAACATAATAATTGTTTCTACTTTAGGCACAAGGCCACCAATTTACCCAGTACATTACTGGTACTTTATTTTATCGACCACCGTAAGGATGAAAGGCAGAGTTAACCTCGGCGGGATTTGAACTCACACCGTAAAAGGGACGTAACTATGCTAGAAAGCATGGCGTCCAACCCTCTACCGATACTGCCCCAATCTACCGCCCAAATATAATAATAAAAGGACGCTTTATGTCTTCATTACGTTTATTGAGTAGTGACGCGCGGTTCGATCAGTATCGCTCAGGCTCGACTCTCGAATCAAAAGCTCGTCGGACCTCTGCTGCGGTAATGACATAGGTCTGACGAGCTTTTCATTCCAGAGTCGGGCCAGATCGATACAGATCGAACTTTGAGCTGATCAATAGCGAAACGCGCGTCACCACTCAATAAACGTAATGAATACATAACAAAACATGTGTTCTTCCAATTTCATTATAACCTTTACAAAATTACACGACACTATATTACTCTATCATTCTATTACGTGTTCTATTACTGAGGCCATGCTGGGACACCGCCATTTATATATGTTGATTAAATCAATGTATATATATATATACATATATATATATATAAATTTTGAGTATGTGTTGGTTGTTTACCGACACCTGGTATGCAGGTTGGAGCACTCGACGAAGTACGCAGGTTGGTTTGTTTACTCCGTAGTAATGCAAAATAAATAAGTCAAACATGTAAAATTTGGCTTCGTTGACAGTGTAACACATTTCAACACCATGTTTACCTGTTCTTTCTACATTAATTCGTACTGCCTGAAGAGGTCACAGCCAATAATAGCTGTCACTGAAATATATATAGCAGAGAATTTATAATAAATGAAGCGAAATTTAACATGTTTGACTTACTTATTTATATATATATATATATATATATATATATATATATATATATATATATATATATATATATATATATATATATATATATATATATATATATATATATATATATATATGCAAAGTTTTATTTAAATTGTTGGGTTAACAACGAGTAAATATTTATAACTGATATAAAAGCACTCAACAAGTATTTGGAGTATATTTACGATATTAAATAAATGGAAACTATATTTATAAAACCATATTTATTTCATTATATATATTTCAGGGATATCATATTAAAAATATGTTATGCCTTCTTCAGACAAAATACAATATAAACAGTCTTATAAATAGATAGATTCGACATACCTTTCAACTTCGACTTCTATTTGAAAAGTTGATTTAGTAGTGAAAAAATATTAGGGACAGTTATAAAAAGAAAGAAAGAAAAACGAAGAAAAAGAAGAAATGCATGCAACTAAATAGAGAGAGATAGATATAGAGAGATAGATAGAGAGAAGAAATTCATGTAAAGAAACAGAGAGAGATATATAGAGAGAGGAAAAAAAACACAGAGGGAGATAGATAGATAGAGAGAGAGAGAAGAGAGGAGAGAGAGAGAGAGAGAAAATATAGAGAGATAGATATAGATAGAGATAGAGAGAAAGAAAATAGGTAG
>OZ024744.1:87489580-87494580 GCA_964016885.1 Eledone cirrhosa
TGTATAAGCAAGAAAGTAAGTGTTGGTAAAATCCAGTACTTCAGTTGCGGATAGGGAGCACTCAGCGAAGGTATAAGTTCCGGACCGGAGTTATAAAAGTGACGAAACATAAGTCAATAAACTCATTGTTTTTTGCTTCATTGTATCTTTAATCTTTTTTCATATTTATTTTTGTAAAAGGTTCTAGATGAAAGTATCGCCGAAGAATGTCGACCAGAGGTTAGCAACAATAAGATAATGTAAAGAAAACAACAACAACTCGTAATCCTTTATTTACTGCTATATATATGTCGACGATAGCCATTGAATGGCTATGACCTCATCAGGCAGTTAGTCAGTTCTTAGATATGCCAGCTCTGTGTTTATAGTGTTGATGGTATATGTCCCAAGGGTCTGATACCATCAACACTATAAACACAGAGCTGGCATATCTAAGAACTGACTAACTGCCTGATGAGGTCATAGCCATTCAATGGCTATCATCGAAATATATATATATAGCAGTAAATAAAGGATTATGAGTTCATGCAATTGACTTATATTTCGTCACTTTATATATATATAAATGAAAATAGAGAAATTAATCTGAGCAAGAAGCCAACAGTATTTCATAATATATATGTGTCTATAACGTCAAGATGGAAAATATTTAACGTAAAACATAGGAAAATAATTCAAACTCAATTTTAAAAAAGTCAAGACAGAAATTTTATCCACAGATTTTGTGAAATCCAGGGAAAAAACCGATAGAGTCTTAAACTCAGAATAAAATTAAGGTTAAATACTTATCCTTCAATTTGGAAAAACTACAAATGCTCAATTTAGTCTTAAAAAGACTATTTCAGGAAACTTTTCAGTGGGGTTAGTCACGGTTGGAACCGTTCATCAGTAGAGCTTAAACACGATAACCAAAACCACTGCTAAAATATGCCAGAAAGGGAATTTAAATTCAAGCTAGTACACCTCGTGTGGAATTATGAAAATAAACACACACGGAGAACAGGGCTAATGACGTCAGAATGAGACGAATGTCTGTTTACAAGAAACAGCGGTCAAAACATTCCTAAAAGAACTCAACAAAATCTATGGAGTTCAGCATATAGAAATATTATCGCGGTTTAAAAAAAAAAAAGACCGGGATTAGTCACAAATAATTTTTAGCACTCTAGGAAAAATTGCGAGTATAAATATTTATGAAAATAGAGAAATTAATGTGAGCAACAGGAAGCCAACTGTATTTCATAATATATAAGGGACTATAATGTTAAGATGGAAAATATTTAACGTAAGATATGGGAAAATAATTCAAACTCAATTAAAAAAAGTCAAGACAAATTTTATCCACAGATTTTGTGAAATCCAGGGAAAAAACCAATAGAGTCTTAACTCAGAATAAAATTAAGGTTAAATACTTATCCTTCAATTTGGAAAAACTACAAATGCTCTTTATAGTATTAAAAAGACTATTTCACGAACTTTTCAGTGGGGTTAGTTACGGTTGGAGCTGTTCATCAGTAGAGGTCAAACACATTAACCAAAACACGCCAGAAAGGGAATTTAAAAGCAGGCTAGTACATCTCGTGTGGAATTATGAAAATAAACACACATGGAGAACAGGGCTAATGACGTTAGAATGAGACGAATGTCTGTTTACAAGAAACTGCAGTCAAAACTTTCCTAAAAAAACTCAACAAAATGTATGGAGTTCAGTATATAGCAATATTATCGCAGTTTTTTTTTTAAAGACCGGGATTAGTCACAAAATGTCAAGACAAATTTTATCCACATATTCTGTGAAATCCATGGAAAAAACCAATAAAGTCTTAACTCAGAATAAAATTAAGGTTAAATACTTATCCTTCAATTTGGAAAAACTACAAATGCTCAATTTAGTCTTAAAAAGACTATTTCAGGAAACTTTTCAGTGGGGTTAGTCACGGTTGGAACCGTTCATCAGTAGAGCTTAAACACGATAACCAAAACCACTGCTAAAATATGCCAGAAATGGAATTTAAATTCAAGCTAGTACACCTCGTGTGGAATTATGAAAATAAACACACATGGAGAACAGAGCTAATGACGTCAGAATGAGACGAATGTCTGTTTACAAGAAACAGCAGTCAAACATTCCTAAAAGAAACTCAACAAAAAGTATGGAGTTCAGCATATAGCAATATTATCGCGGTTTAAAAAATAAAAAAAGACCGGGATTAGTCACAAATAATTTTAAGCACTCTAGGAGAAATTCCGAGTATAAATATAAATGAAAATAGAGAAAAAATAATGTGAGCAAGAAGTCAACAGTATTTCATAATATATAAGTGACTATAACGTCAAGATGGAAAATATTTAACGTAAGATATGGGAAAATAATTTAAACTCAATTCAAAAAATTCGACAGAAATTTTATCCACAGATTTTGTGAAATCCAGGGAAAAAAACCAATAGAGTCTTAACTCAGAATAAAATTAACGTTAAATACTTATCCTTCAATTTTGAAAAACTACGAATGCTCAATATAGTCTTAAAAAGACTATTTCACGAAAGGAGTTAGTGACGGTTGGAACCGTTCATCCGTAGAGCTCAAACACGATAACCAAAACCACTGCTAAAATATGCCAGAAAGGGAATTTAAAAGCAGGCTAGTACACCTCGTGTGGAATTATGAAAATAAACACACATGGAGAACAGGGCTAATGACGTCAGAATGAGACGAATGTCTGTTTACAAGAAGCAGCAGTTATAACATTCCTTAAAAAATCAACAAAAAGTATGGAGTTCAGCATATAGATATATAATGTCTTCCTTGTGAAATGTGTGGTCTTGCTTTGCTTAACTAATGAATATATATATATATATGAAAAAATGGGGAAAAGAATACTGCAGGTTGCACATGGATAACATGTTATAAAATGAGTCCCTCATCAGTGATTTGCCGACGATCATAGATATTTCATTGCATTAAAAATCATATACCTCACGTCGGTGCAATAATAACTAAATTAAGTTATTAGGACAATTAAAACGCGTAAAGCGAGTGAGACAAGTAAACAACAAAGAAGAAAGCTAATCGTAGAGAGGAAGGGAACAAGCTACATAGTTATTCTGTTAGCATAAGCTAGGTGAATATATGAGCGCTTAGAAAAAAGACCTTTCGAGATGAATCCAAATGTAAGAAAGAAGGAAAATGTATTCGTTGCGAACGGGGTGAAGTGAGAAGGGGAGAAACAGTGAGTGAGTGAGTGGAAGTGTGAGGAAGAGTTAACTGACATGACAGAGGGGGTGAAAGAAAGTAGGAGAAACAGAGAGAACGAGGGAGCAGTAAGAGAGAGAGAGAGAAAAACAGAATCGCAGTTTAGGTAAATATATGTGAAAAAATGGGGAGAAGAATACTGCAGGTTGCACATGGATAACATGTTATAAAATGAGTCCCTCATCAGTGATTTGCCGACGATCATAGATATTTCATTGCATTAAAAATCATATACCTCACGTCGGTGCAATAATAACTAAATTAAGTTATTAGGACATATATATATATATATATGTAGGGGGTATGTGTGCGTGTGTGTACATGCGTGTAAGTGTGTGTTGTGTGTATATGCGTGTTTGTATTGTGTGTATTTTTTATATAAACGTTTCACCACCATTACGGGTAGCCACAGCAAATACTCCCCTTCACACACACACACAGATATATATATTTATATATATTCATGTATATATATATATATATATAAATATATATATATATATATATATATATAAATCAGGATGGATTCAGTTTGAAAATGGTTAGACAATTACTCAACAGAGTACTCGATACTTGGCGTCGTAGAGTATAGTTACATTATAAGGTGTCGTGAACAAGATGGCAGAATTCTTGCCGTTTCAACAGCTTGTTCCAGTGTCTAAATATATACTGGCGCTCGAGTATAGCTATTGCTTGAAACTTACAACACGGTTCTACATATATGTAGCACGGATGTAACTTTTTATGCCATCCGCATGTACCATCAACCTTTTTTACATATCTCCTTTCGTGAATCTGTAATTCAATTTTGCAGAGACAGACTGTGCTTGATCTCACACACTTCGTGGCAATTCTACTTTCAAGCTTTATTTTACATCCCTTTTTAACCTTTCGTTATTTCTTCGGTGAATTTTCTTTACGGTTTGAGTTCAAATCCCGCAGAGATTAACTTTGCCTTTCATCCTTACGGGGTCGATAAAATAAAGTACCAGTAATGCACTGGGATAATTGCTGTCCTTGTGCCAAAAGTAGAAACAATTATTTCTTCGGTGAATTGGCAGTATCGGTAGAGGGTTGGACGCCATGCTTTCTAGCATAACATTACGCCCCTTTATGGTCTGAGTTCAAATCCCGCCATGGTTAACTTTGTCGATAAAATAAAGTACCAGTAATATACTGTGATAATTGCTGACCTTGTGCCAATAGTTGAAACAATTATTTCTTCGAGACGTTTCAAAGTGTACTTTCCCTTCAAATACAGCATCTCTCCACATATTTAGATCATTGGCAACTTGTTCTTAGTCTCCATCGGATATACCGGCTTTCATTAAAGATCTTTCACACAGTCGTTGGACCTCATCTTAGGTTTTCCAATAATCAGCTCACTATAAATGATTGTTAGGGCAGCCTACAATCCACCATTCTCCCCACATGTCCCACTTATCGGAGATAATCGACACAATAGTCTGATAGTGACTTTTTCAAGGACCTCAACATCATTCACATACAAACTATTGTGTAGACCCAATGTGTTCGCCAAAGTCACTGCTGGTGAAAGGCGCTTCAGTTGTTTTACATACTTCCGGTAAGTAACCCAGGTTTCATAAGAATACACCAGAGATGACAATACACATTCACATAAATGTTAACATTAATATCAATATAGTTAGCTCGCTGGGACCATAGTCACTTTTCCAACTTTCAGAAGGCATCACTTGCTTTGCTGGTTCTTGATACTATTTCATTG
>OZ024744.1:87497080-87502080 GCA_964016885.1 Eledone cirrhosa
TTAATTGATAATTAATTACAGTAGCATACCCCGTATATACACATACAGACATACGACTATACACATTCACATATATACGACCAGAGTATTGTAATAATATATATATATATATATATCTTCATATGTCTGGCTATTATAAGCAATATGTGTTGTTATACACTTGCATATACTTACACACATACACACATACACACAAACCATACATGCATACATGTATATATGCTTATATAGATTCGTGCATGCATTCATTCAGGAAAACGAACACAAACATGTGAGCGTACACCACGTATATGCATGCTTGCGTACAAACATGCAAAAATACATAGTTGCATGTAGATCCAGACAAAACAGTAATAAACAATGCATCCGTGGATTTACAAATCGGAAAATGATCGTTTATCTGCTGAAAACCATTACGTAAGGGATGATAATATCTAACGCAAATAAATAGCTTCACTTCTCACCAATAAACAGCAGAGAGTAACCGAAAGAAACAAAACAAGAGATCCAGTTGAATCTAATAGATACTGTACAGAATAATGAGGATAGTGCCATTAAGAACCCTAGGTACTCCTATTTAGAAAGATACAGTCCCATGCTGTAGGAAAATTTTATGTATGAGAAAAATGTATTTAACATAGATATTGTATGGTTAGAAGCAATCCAGAAAAAAATTGTGCTGTTTCTACTCAAAACAAAGAATCTAGCATCAGTGTCATGTCTTTGTCATTTTGGGTAGAATCAAACGTAGAGATTTTTTATTTTCGGATACTGGTACAACAAATTCTACCTTCTGGTAATGGTCTACATCACCAGTAAGTTTATAGAGTTGATATATATATATATCAAAGTTTGGTTCGTGTTGGCATAAACAAATTTGATAAAAGGGAAAGAAAGCCACTCACAAGGCAAAGAACTGTTGTTTAATCGCATTTCACAATTCAATGTATACAACATGCTTGAGCCGCTTCCTATAGTATCACTTTTTACCACTAGCGAATGTTAGAAGCATATCAACTTGATGAAATTTGCGAGTTCATAATGAAATCTATAGATAATCTGACTTCGTCTTATATCACCATCATAATATTAAACATAGGACATGAATGGATTGATTCTATTAAGATAAAATATCACAGGAATCTATTTCACTGAGAGGTTCCATATAAAAACATGGGGAGTGAATCACATTGTTTTTGAGAAGAAATCTATATGCATACCATTAGCTCACAAGTGGACAGAATCACTAACCTAGTATCTAGTTTATCTGTGGACAACCTGAAAGTATATGCAAAACATAAAACAAAAAAAAAAACATCTTTGACTTATTTATGACAATTCCAAAGGATCCAGAGATTTTATTTGAACAAAATATATGTTGTTCTATGATTCTGAACGGACAGAAATCTACAAGCCAATCTAACAATACCTGTATACGTTTTCTAAGTATATTTCCGCTATTCGATGTAGAATATTACAGATACCTAGGTATAACTGAAAATATATCTTACGACAGAACTCACAAGAAGGAACTCGTAGCTAAACCAACACAATATCTATGTAAAAATATGATTCTCAAAACTCACTGCATACAATAAATCAGTACTTTAATTGTACTTGTGTCAACTTTCCCCCTGGACGGGTTGAGCCGGCTTCTTCCCTTGTCCTGACGTCATCCCGAACCATGGCAGCCCACGCACGACGGTCCTGGGCTAGGTCACTGGAGATAGCGAGCCAGTCACAGTTCCATCAGCGCAGGCCGACCACCTGCCGACCTGAGAGTTCGGAGAGGTCCTCCTTGATCGTCGTTGCCCAGTTCTTCAGCTGCCCGCAAACGTGCTTGCGCCAGTTAGGGAGTAGAGGTGGGAGGAGAACATCGCAGATCAGCTCACTCTCAGGGCACCGGGCTGCGTGACCAAACCATCTCAAACGCCGTTGCAGAAGCACTGAAGGAAGGGGTCGAAGATTCAGGCGAAGACGAAGTCTGGTGGTAGGTACCCGATCAACGCGTCGGCAGCGAAGAATGTGGCGGATACAGTTATTGTCGAAGACCTCCAGCCCTCATAGATCGACTACCCTCATAGGCCATGTTTCACAGCCATAGAGGAGGATAGTGTGAACGACGGCCTGGTAGATTCGCCCTATGGTCACCGAGGTGATTTCTCTTCTGTCCCACAGACACCGCTGGAGGCGCCCAAAAGCGGATCTGGCAGCACCTATGCAACGCTTGACCTCAGCTGCGCCCTGTCTCGTTGGAACCACTGTTGAGCCCAGGTAAACAAAGGACTCCACAACCTCCAGGTCCACGCTCTGGAGAGATATTGGCTGCGAGGCATCAGGCGAGACCAGTGACGTCATGACCTTCGAATTGGCGGCATTGAATCATAGACCAACAGCGGCGGCTGCAGTGTGCACCCTCTCGAGCACCCTTCACATCTGTCCCGTTAGTGCCCATCAGCACGATGTCATCCGCGTAGGCCAGGTCCGTCACCACGACCCCTCTCCCGACCTCTACGCCCGGGTAATCCCGGAACGCCGTGTTGAGAGTATAGTCAATGGCGTAGTTAAAGAGAGTTGGGGATAGCGCACACCCCTGCCAAACACCGGTCCCAACATCGAATGACTCCGTCTCCCCACAATAGACCATCACTCGAGCCCGAGTCGACCGGTAGTAACCCTGTATGAGACGGGGGATGCCGTCCGCCTGCATTATGCGCCATAGGGCTTCCCGATCTACCGAGTCGAAGGCAGCTGCAAAGTCGATGAAGCAGAGGGCGGTAGGCTACTGATGTGCCCACTGTGGGTTCCAGGACACGCCGGAGAATGAAGATTTGATCAACGCACCCCTCCCCGGACGGAAGCCGCCTTGAGAAGGACGGGCACGGACATCACGGATGGCCTGGAACCTCTTTAGCAGAATAATTGCGAAAATTTTGGCAGCAACGTCAATTAAACTGATACCCCTATAATTGGGACACAGTTTCATGTCGCCTTTTTTGAAGAAGGGCAGGAGAGTTGCCTCGTTCCAGTCACCAGGGAACCGCTCCGTCGACCACACAGAGGAGAAGACTCGATGGACCCCTGCTACGAAGACATCAGGCTCGGCCTTGTAGACCTCAGCTGCAACGCCATCTTCGCCTTGTTGTTCCGAAGATGTGTCAGGACACTACGTACCTCCTCGACCATTGGAGGGGCAGTGCTGCACCCGTATTCTTCTCCAGAAGGCTGCACGTAGGTTGGCGTGGGTGGTGGCAGGTGGTTGAGCAGCTCGGAGAAATGGTCCCGCCATCGGACTAGCCAGTCATTAAGATTGGTAATGACCGCCCCGTTCCGATCACAGATCGTCTCGCTGATACCCGTACTGCTTCACCAGTTGGTAGAGCTTGCGCGAGTCACCACAGGCTGATGCCCTCTCCATCTGCTCCGCAAATTTGCGCCAGTGTGCATTCCGATCGGCCCGAATAGCCCGAGATGTGCGACATCGGAGATCTCGAAGATTGGGTGCACCCTCGAGTCGGGGCCACTCTACAATAAATCAGTAGCCAACAATGCGTTTTCCATGCTGCACTCATACTAACGACGAAGGATAAACATCCAGAAACAGCTGTCTGGCATTCTCACTGCTACCGGGATAGATGTACTATGACCACAGTTTTAAAACTCCCGTATGTTTTTTATACATAAACATATAATATGCTTTCGTGATGAACCACGGTATGTTAGTGGTACTTCTAATTACAAATATATGTATATGTGTGTGTGTGAGTGTGTGTATGTGTGTGTGTATATATATATATATATATATATATATATATATATATATGGGAAAATGTTTGACCCCGACGGCAGAGCTCAGGCGGTTTCGACGGCTATAGTATCTAGTAATCCGGGCGATTTCTCTACAAGGAATTAGGTACTACCTCATTTTGTAGTTGAATGAAATATATGTAAATCAATTAAATCATTTATTAATGTATTGAACGTTGGTGATTATTATTTTTTCACACATACACACACACACACACACATATATATATATATATATATGTATGTATATATATATAGTTCAAAATGGAACGGGAGAGGCAGTACGAACAAAGGTTTATTAGTTTCACGCTCTTGAGAGTGGGGGGCGGACGACGTTTCGGGCATAATCCCTTCTTCAGGCGAAAAGTGGGTGGGAAGAGAGTTCCGAGGGTGTGTAGCGGAGTGGGGGAGAGACATTTAGAAAAAAGGGTGGAGGGGCGGTGGAAGGGGTACAAATAAAAAATAAAAAAATAAAAATAAAAATAAACATGAAGATAAACAAGTGGTGGAAGGATATGGGGCGTGTAGGAGTGGTGGCGGGTGGAGTAGGGAGAGGGAGGCGGGGTGTCCGAGCGGGGAGGGCTGAAGGTGGTGTATGTGTGTAGGTGTACGTGTGTGTGTGTGTGTGTATGTGAATGTGGAAGTTGGGGGAAGAACGAGGTTCCATGTTCAGGAAAAGGTGTATGTGTGGGGTGGGGTGTAGGTCAGTGTGTGTGTGTGCGTGTGGATGGGGAAGGGTCAGAGTGGTGGGGTAGTGTGGAGAGGTTTCCGAAGGCTGAGTGTGTATATATGTGGGGGTACGCACGCGTGTGTGGTGTTTATACGTTTTGTGGATGTAGGTGGCGTGGTTCGAAAATAATTTTTTTGAGTGTATGTCTGTGGGTGAATTCCTAAGGTAGTTCCGTAGAGGGTGTGAAGAGTTGCCGGATATTTTCCATGTGATGGAGTAGATTGTGGGAACGATGGCCAGTGGTGTGTAATCCGTGCTTGTGTTAGTCGGAAGAGGGGAGATGTGGGGTGCGCGCGCACAGGAAGTGGTGACAGGATCAAGGCAGGATGAGGGTAGAGGAGAATGACAGGTGGACAGAGCTGTGTGTCTGTGTGTGCGGAGAAGTGGTCAGAGGGTCAAGGCATAGCAGCAGTAGAGGAGAATGGCGGGTGGAGAAAGTCAGTGGGTCAGTGTGTGCGGAGGT
>OZ024744.1:87509580-87527080 GCA_964016885.1 Eledone cirrhosa
CAAAAGTAGAAACAATTATTGCAATATTAGCATCAACTAGTATTTTGGGCGCATGGTAGAATAAATAAGAATGCTTAAAATTATGTAATTACGATGAGGTGGATTGGCAGTATCGGTAGAGGGTCGGACGCCATGCTTTCCAGCAGAGTTACGCCCCTTTACGATCTGAGTTCAAATCCCGCCGAGGTTAACTTTGCCTTTCATCCTTACGGGGTCGATAAAATAAAGTACCAGTAATGCACTGGGTAATTGCTGGCCTTGTGCCTAAAGTAGAAACAATTATGTAATTACGATTCTTAACGTTCTGTGTTAGAGTATCGCTAGGTGAGCACCACTGCACGCCAGCACGGAAATATGCGGCCGTGTGCCTATGTTAGACATCGACATACAGTTACATCACTTTAGCACTGAAGCACGTCGCTCTATGCAATCGGCTATATCTCGACATTAAAAATGTTAACATTAGGGTCAGTTGATAGCAGATATGGAGAAAGTAAGTGCATATTTATAGCATTTATTTAACTCTCTTAAGGAGAGTACTCCATAATAGGAATCAAATTTGTGCAACTAGTAACCGCATGCATTTCATTTTCCAAATACTACTTATATTATCTCGTCCATTTTATCTTTCTTTCATTCATTCTTTCTGTCTTCGTTTGTTTCCTCCTTTGTTTCTTTATTTATTTATTTATTCCCTTTTTCTTTCTTTTCTTTATTTTTTCTTTATTTTTTCTTTCTTCCTTCCTTCCTTTCTTTCTTTCTTTTTTTCTTTCTTTCTTCCCTTCTTTCTTTTTCCTTTCTTTCTTTCTTTCTTCCTTTCTTTCGCTTTTTCTTTCTCCCTTCCTTTCTTTCTCCTCTTCTCTCCTTTCTTTCTTTCTTTCTTTCTTTCTTTCTTTCTTTCTTTCTTTCTTTCTTTCTTCCCTCCTCTCTCTCTCTCTCTCTCTCTCTCTCTCTCTCTCTCTCTCTCTCTCTCTCTCTCTCTCTCTCTCTCTCTCTCTCTCTCTCTCTCTCTCTCTCTCTCACTTTCTTTCCTTCTTTATTTATATATTTATATTTCAATATTTCCTTTCATTTCCTTATTTTATTTTGTTCAGTCTGTTATTCTCTTCCATCATCTCTCTCGATTTCTCATGATCTCTCCTTTCGCTTCGTTTTTCTTCATATATATATATATATATATATATATATATATATATATATATTTTATATATTATTCAAAATATTAATAAATGCCAAGACTGGAATTGAACCATCAGCACAGTTGAGTTATGTCATGCATTAATTTATGTGTTTTATCTGATGAGGACATACTGAAAAAGCAGCACAGTACCTCCGAAATATATATAATAAAACATATATTTTGATTATGTGAATGTATCCATTTATTAATATCTTGAATAATATTAATAACTCCAGAAAAAGTTACTGTTCAGTGCTTTTAATCTATTGTAAAACTATATTCATTGAATAATCAATGAACCTTGTTTAATATTTGGTTATATATTTTATATATATATATATATATTATATATATATATTTTAATATATATATATATTATATATATATATATATATATATATATATATATATATATATATATATATATATATACACACACATATATATATATATATATATACATATATATATATATACTCCCGCAAGGTTGAGTAAAACTTTAGGCAGTATTCGGCTGCGCTTTCTAGCAACCAGACTACTCGTCGATAGGCACCAATCACAAACTTTCTGCCTTGACCACTGGCCACTGATGGTTCTTAGCCATTTTGAATTCATTTCTGGCGGGGATCATGGTAGAAAATTCTTAGGCCAGTGTGAGGTTCTCCTAAGGAGTTCCGCGCCTCGTGGATTTATCCAAGACCGAATATATCCAAAACGTGGAACGAAACCGCTGGATGGTAGAGATTATGAAGAATCTGGTAAAGTTTATGTACATTTTTTCTTGTAACTTCGATTTTGTACCTAATTCCGTGTAGTTAACTATTTGTCTTGTACATTTCTACAGGCTAGAAGGAATATTAGGTAAATATCATATCCTGTACGTAGCGGATAAGAAGCTATATCATTTGTCTATTATTTCTTCATAAGTACATTTTAAAAATAGCCTTGTTTAAATGATTCTTTTATGTGGTTGATTTATACTGATTAGGAGAGGAAATACTGTATATATTTTATCTAATGATTCTTTGGACTTACATTTATATATATATATATGTGGTATATAGTATTAGTGCTGAAATAGCGATGTATACATGAATGTATGAATAGTATATTTGGCAATATACTCCATGTTTAATTAAAAACATTTTGAAGACACTTCGCTATGAGTTTTAAAGTAGTGACTATGTTACTTATTTATTCTCGGCAAAAACAACAGAGAGTGATCGACAGACAGTCTGTTTCTCGCTTGTTAGCGTTTATCAAGACCACACACTCCGCTGCCTTTGCCGATATATATATATATAAGAAAACAGTGAGGACCCCGACGGCTGAGCTCCGGCCATTTCAGCATCTAGATGCGTATATATATATATATATACTGTATATGGTGTTGTTTAATCTTTTTATTCACCTGTTAAAAAAATTGCTGTTATCTACTTTCTAATTTTTCCTTCTTACCAAGTTCTCTGATAACATTTTTTTATTCCTATTTCTGGTTCTGTTATGGAAACAGAAATAAATGTAAAATGATGCTTCGAGTGAACTTATGTATGCCTACACAAATATATATATATCCATACCTACGTGTGTATATACAAAAATATCCACACTTGCTTTAATATACACTCGTACATATATACAATTTAACATATATATATAAAAAATGTTTATTTATGTACATACTTGTATTTATTCCTTTATATATTTCTTTTGTATAAATAAATATATTTTTATAAATTTTTGAAAATTACATTTTTATAAATATTTGTAAATTAATTATATTTCTCTATTTTTTCTATTTTTTTTTTATTTTGTATCGTTATTTAGTATGTTTTATTTTGTAATTTTTGTTCATATTTTTTTCTTTTTTGTAATTTTTGGTTATGTTTTTGTTCATCTTTTATTTTATATAGATTTTCTTATATTATTATTTTCATCCTTTGTTTTCTTATTATTATTATCTTTATGATAAATGTTTCATGTAAAACATTTATACGCTAATTAATAACATAATACATACCCCCCTTTCTACTAAATCTTAACTGAATCTTACCTTATTCACTAAGATTTTACGACACAGAAGCCTAACATCCTTATAATTAGTACGATTTTATTATGTTAATTTTAATCTTATTGTAAAATTAACTTGAACATGAACCCTTATTTCTCCCAATAAACTCCTCAAATTCTAACACGACATTTTAAATGCAACAATTAATGTACCATCCAAAGGATAACTATTTCTCCTATTGCTTCAGATAGACCAGGCATGTCAAACATGCGGCCCGAGGGACACATGAGGCCTTTTACAAGCACACCTGCGACTCGTACAAAGATTTTTTAAAAAATTGGTTGTAATGTGCGCAAATAGTCGTCATGTATGGCCCTCAGACAACACATATGTGACCCATGTGGCCCTCGAGAGACCCTCAGGTTAACATCACTAAAATAGAACATAGAAATTGCTTTTCCACATACCCAACATTTATTTTGTTCACATAATTTAATATGCACTCACACATCTTAAGGTACCTAAGTGTATATATGTTTGTGTATGTATCGATACATGGGAGTATGGACATAATTGTGAATCAAGCTGTATGAGTGTGACTAGGTGCATATATCTATATATAAATATGATTAAATGCTTCAATGTTTATGTAAGTATGATTAATATATTTTCTAAACTACTTGTGAATATACACTTTCTCTATACAGTCTGAAAGTACGTGTTATATAAATATATTATAACAGATGCCCTGCCCAATCCCATTAGGATCTAATTTCAAAGATAAATAAGATATTTCTATATAGAGACATGGCTTAAATACACCACATATTGATTATATCAGGGGTGTGCAACATATTCCTTTGGCAGGCCACTTTTGAACATTGGAACAACCATTAGGGCCATTAATATTTATTAAGTACTATTACAAACATTCACCACAACTTCTTTCCATAACATGGAACTGGAACATTATAACACACATAACCCTATCAGTGAAGCCCTTTAGTCAACTAACAGAAAATTGTATTACGGTTACGAAAAAAATTCTAAATAAGTCTACAAGGAAAAAATTAAAACGGTCATCGCGGGTGGGATTGGGGCCCGCGGGCCGCCTGTTGCACGCCGCTGAATTACAGTATAGTTTTATGCGGCCACAGGTTACATATAGAATTGAAGAATAGAGCCATGAATAATATACAAATAAAGTCTACAATGCTATGTTGAACCATATAATAGTATATCATATGATATTTTGCTATGGGAAATGTCTCACTAGATTACATTATTTTCTGGGCAGTATCAGTGGAGGGTCGGACGCCATGCTTTGCAGCACAGTTACTTTCCTTTACGGACTGAGTTCAAATCCCGCCGAGGTTAACTTTGCCTTTCATCCTTACGGGGTCGATAAAATAAAGTACCAGTAATACACTGGGAAAATTGCTGGCCTTGTGCCAAAAGTAGAAACAATTATTTTCTGTAATCACTGTCCTTGTGCCAAAAGTAGAAACTCTTAAGGCGGTGGATTGGCAGTATCGGTAGAGCGTCAGACGCCTTGCTTTGCCGCATATAGTTACGGCCCTTTATGGTCTGATTTCATTACGGAGTCGATTTAATCGAATTTCCCCTTTCATCAAAATTGCTGGCCGTGTGCCTAAATCAGAAACTAGTTGGACGCCATGCTTTCCAGCATAGTTACGTGCCTTTACGGTCTGAGTTCAAATCCCGCCGAGGTTAACTTTGCCTTTCATCCTTACGGGGTCGATAAAATAAAGTACCAGTAATGTACTTGGATAATTGCTGGCCTTGTGCCAAAAGTAGAAACAATTATTATTCTATTATAAATAATATGTGGTGCCAAGTAATAATTGTTTCTACTTTTGGCACAAGGCCAGCAATAACCCAGTGCATTACTGGTACTTTATTTTATCGACCCCGTAAATATGAAAAGCAAAGTTAACCTCGGCGGGATTTGAACTCAGATCGTAAAGGGACGTAACTATGCTGGGAAGCATGGCGTCCGACCCTCTACCGATACTGCCAATCCACGTGGTTGATATAGACAAAAGGTCAACAATTTTGTTGGCATTACTGGTACATTATTTTATCGACCCCGTAAGGATGAAATGCAAAGCAGGCCTCAGCAGGGCAGGATTTGAAATCAGAACGTAAAGGGACCTAACTTTATGCCACAAAGCATCGTGTCCGACGTTCTATAGATACGGTCAGTCCACACACACGCGTACACATACACTCTCTCTCTCTCTCTCACACACACACACACACACACATATATATATATATATATATAGACACAAGATATATATATATATATATAAGATCAATTTTGGTCAAACAAATGTTGGAAAGGAAGAACATATTCGTAATTTGTATATACATATATTAAATAATTTAGAAAATATACATACATACATGTATTTATACACTTATACACATTTAATATGCATGGAATTATATATATATATATATATATATATATATATATATATATATATATATACATATCCGCGTTCCGAATATGTATATTTTGCATATATGTATACATATATGTGTAGGGGTAATGTGATATGCATAAAAGGAAACCGAAAGGAAATTGATGACAGAAAAATTATTATAGAATATCTCCGAAGAATTGAAGTCAGATAGCAGAAATTGGCAGAGAGAAATAGATAGATAGATAGATAGATAGATAGATAGATAGATAGATAGATAGATAGATAGATAGATAGATAGATAGATAGATAGATAGATAGATGGATACATAGATATATATATATATATATATATATATATATATATATATATATAGAGAGAGAGAGAGAGAGAGAGAGAGAGATGTAAGAGATAGGCATGTTGATTGAAAGTGGGAAAAAGAATGATGAAGAGAAGTGAGAAGATAAAAAAATAATACATTTCATGTAATACAAGAGAAATAAAAAAAAATCAAATGAAAAGATTTAAAGCAGAGGTAATTTAAAGGAAATAAGAAGAGCATAAAAGAAAAGACAAATAGTCAGATAAAAAGTAGAAATGTCAACCGACTGATATAATGTGAACAGCACATCTTAAAAGACAGCAAGGTTTTTAGTTTGATCTGATTTGTCACGGTTCGTGACTGCAGTGATAGCAAATTGCTAACGGATCTCTTCAGGGGAAAGATTTCTAAAGAAAACCTTTGACAATATACAGTTCTTCCAGCGAAAAATCCAGCTACTGATTCTTACGCGCGCTCCGCAACCACCGGATGTTCCGCCAGTCACCATTTGCTTTGACGTCATCATCACCTATCACTTACAGCCAAAATGGCCGCTTTGTATAGCGACGGATGAGTCTGCTGGATCGTTTGACCACCGAAGTTCCCGTTCTGAAAGGTTTTAGTTGTACAATAATTTCCGCACGAGCTAGATTTCGGAAATTATACGAACCACTGCTAGAATGAAAGCGGTCTCGTGAAGCGGTAGTAATGTGAGTGGTCTTTTGTTTATCAATGTTAACACAATCACCCCCGCCACACACACACACGCACACACACACACACAAGTACGCAGACACACAGACACACATATTCATTCTCTTCCCTTCCCTACTTTATTCTATACATATGACCCACTAAAAGTAATAGAATAGCGTAAACTTGTCTGTAGTGTGTGTCTGCCTCAGACAGTCCGAGAAAAAGATCTTTCCGTTGAAGGTGAAACCCTTTACTCTGCAAACGAAGGATAACACAGAATGGAAATTGAGGGTAATGTAGGAAACGGCTCAAAGGTGGTAAATTATATTTTTCGTTTTTTCTATTTAACATTTATTATTTATTTATGTTTTATACCTATATTTTTTTGATTGTTGATACTATTTTTTTTTCTGTTTATTCAGTTGTTGTGTTTAGTTTATTTGCATTGTGTTCCCCTTGTATTTTATTTCCTTATCTCTTTAATATATTATTTTCTTTTGTTTTGTTCTATTAAAGGAATCGGTTTTCGACGCGGAGAAGAAATGGAAATGAGTTTAAATTTACGGCTATTGAACAGAAGAAAACTATTATACAATACCCTTCCACACTAAAAAGAAAAATGAGATATATACATATATGCACTATATACAATCACAAACACAAACAGACACACAATAAATAAATATATATATAGTTTTTGTTTATATATATATATATATATAAATATATATATATATATGAGTGTATATATATATATATATGTATATAACCGTACATTTATACACAAGAACCCACGCATGTATATATATATAGATATATGCTAAAGTAAATATGGATATTTCTATAAAAAATAAAAACAAGCAAAACAAATCAAAACAAAACACGGCAATATGCGGAGGAGATGAAAGACGAACTGAAACTATGAGATACGTGAGAGAGAGGGCGAGGGGGGGGGGAGTGAGAGGGCAGAATTAAAGCAAAAGAAATGCAAAGAAATTGACATACAGGGAGAAAATATAGAAAGAGAAAGAGAATGACGGCGGAGAAACAGCTATATATATATATATATGGGTGGGGGTGGCGGTAGACAACATTAGATGATGGGCAGAAGGAATTAGAAATAAGAGATTTTTTTGCAAATGCTCTAAAAGTACACAGACGCATATATATATATATATATATATATATATATATATATATATATATATATATATATTATATATTATATATATATATGTATATATAGACACACACACACACACACACACACACACATACATACCACACACACATATATATATGTAAATATACAGAGAGTGAGAGAAAGAGAGAGAGAGAGAGATAGATAGATAGAGAGAGTGAGAGAGAGAGAGAGAGAGAGAGAGAGAGAGAGAGAGAGAGAGAGAGAGAGAGAGAGAAGGGGAGAAGAGAGAAGAGAGAAGAGAAGGAATAGTTTGTATTGAATAATATAAAGTTTAAAATCAGTACGAACTAAATTAAAGGGGTAAACAACACCAACGAGAACAAAAAACAAAATGAAGACTGACAACAAACAACAAACAATCGGCCAGAGAAGAAAGGATATGAAGGAAATCGGAGATTATTTTAAAGGAAAACGAAGCGGTTGATATTATAGAATGACAAGTGGAGTTGATTACGGAGTCGATTTTATTATGGGTTAGGTGTCAGCCTCAAATACATATGGGTAGGTGGGAATAGCTGGAGGTGGCAGCAGCTGAAGCAGAGAGAGAGAGAGGGGGAGAGGGGGAGAGAGGGAGAGGGGGAGAGGGGGTGAAAGGAAATAACGTCGTTTTCGAGACCGTGTTTACCGTTTTACATAAACTGGAACGGGATTATTGCCGAGACATTCTACACCGTAAGTAAGCCTTACGATGGATGAGACATAATGGTGTTAAAGATAATGATGATGATGATGATGATGATGATGATGATGATGATGATGATGGTGGTGGTTATGATGTGAATGACGTTGATGATGATGATGATGATGATGATGATGATGATGATGATGATGATGTTGACGATGATGATGACGATGATGATGTTGACGATGATGATGACGATAATGATGATAAAGATAATGATGATGATGATGATGATGATGATGATGATGATGATGATGATGATGATGATGATGATGGTGATGAAGGTGGTGGTGGAGATTGTGACGACGGCAGTGGTAGCGGTGGCGGCGGTGTTGTTGCTTGCATTGGTGGCAGTGATGGTTGCTGTGGGAGTGATGGTGGCGGCTTTGATAGCATTGATGACGATGACGACGATGATGATAATCATGATGATGATGATGATGATGATGATGATGATGGTGATGATGATGATGATGATGATGGTGATGATGATGATGATGATGATGGAGATTGTGACGATGGCAGTGGAGGTGTTGGTTGTGGTGGTGGTTGTGGTGGTGGTGGTGACTGTGGCGACGGCAGTGGTAGTGTGGTGGTGGTGGTGTTGGTGGTGGTGGTAGTTGTGGTGATGGTGATGGTTGTAGTGGTGGCGGCGGTGCTGTTGCTGGTATTGGTTGTAGCGGTGGTGGTGGTGGTTGTGGTGGTTTTAATAGCATTGATGATGATGAGGACGTCGGTGATGATGATGATGATGATAATTATGGTGGTGATGATGATGATGATGATGATGATGATGATGATGACGATGATGGTGGTGGAGATTGTGGCGACGTCAGTAGTGGTAGTGTGGCGGTGGTGTTGGTTGTGATGGTGGTGGCGGTGGCGGTGGTGGTGGTGGTGGTAATGGAAGTGGTTGTAGTGGTGGCGGCGGTGTTGTTGCTGGTGTGGGTGGTAGTGGTGATGGTGGTGGTTTTCTTAGCATCGGTAAAGACGACGATAATGATGGTGATGATGAAGAAGAGGAGGAGAAGAAGGAGGAGGAGTATGTTGATGATGATGATGATGAGGATTGTTGTGATGATGATGATGATGATGATGATGATGATGATGATGATGATGATGGTGATGGTGATGGTGATGGTGATGTTGATGATGATGATGATGATGGTGATGATTGTTGTGATGATGATTGTTGTGATGATGATGGTGATGATGATGATGGTGATGATGATGATGATGATGATGATGATGATGATGATGATGATGATGATGATGATGGTAATGATGATGATGGTGATGATGATGGTTATGGTGCTGTTGATGATGATGATGATGATGATGATGATGATTAACATCATCATCATCATCATCATCAACAGCACCATAACCATCATCATCATTACCATCATCATCATCATCATCATCATCATTAACTTGATAGATAGCAAGGAAAGTTTTCTATATTAAGCGTCAGTAGTAATGGGCTTAGAAAGAGATGAGATAAAATGTAAAATCTCTGCAGTGAAGAGAGATGAAGTAGTTGGAAAAAACATTTCCATTGTCAATTTGAATGATAAACCGAAATATCTTAGGATTGGCTATTCCACAGTGTTCTAAGACAAAGAAACTGAAGCACTACGATACGAATGCCATCCAAAGGACCATGCTTTGAGTTCTCTTGTCGGTCACTAAAGTGATATATCATATTGGTGAATTTGTGTTGTGGAATTATCATATTCAGGTTCTCTATTTCAGTGCAGAAGTAAAGGATAAAGTAGAAAATCAATTCTTCTTCTTCTCCTCCTCCTCAGTGCTGTGATCTGTCAGTTTGAAGAAGTAGCGTCTCTACCTGGAGCGACTCTCTGATCACGGAGTTATGCACTTTATCAAGTAATGTTTCTCCAAATACCATTGGGATCAACCCCATTTCTCCCTCTTGTATTCATGATCGTATTCTTTGAACCACTATCCAAGATTCATGACCCTTCTAGCTCCCTTCTTCTGATTACAAATTACTGAAACTGGAGCATTGCTTCACCAGCTCCTGCACTTCTTTTCTTTAATACATCCTCCTGCCTTCCATCAGTCATAAACAGGGCCGCTGGTGATTTGAACTTCTACACCTGCTTCAATGGATCGTCATTCACATGTAGAGTGCATTGAACAGGCTTCCTTGAGATGAGGAGTGAATCAGTCTTCACAGCACTTTGCATTCCTGTGGGTGTAGCACTCTGCAGCAAACCTTTCAAGTGTATGTTGGAGATCACCATATGACGAGTTAATTAGTAAAATATCGTCTGCAAATTCCAATTGTCTGATCCTATACCCACCTCTCATGACACCCCTTCCAAACCGACTGCGCATGTCAATCCTGTTCATAAAGATTATAAACAGTATAGGTGTTAGTACGCAGCCTTGGTGGAGTCAGATTTCCACATTCAATGGTTTCGCTTTAGCACCATTTATCCTAACACAAATACTAAGGCAATCGCATAGGGGTATCATGGCAAGAAGAAGCTGCTCATCGATCCCCTACTCATGCAGAACCTTCGGGAGGTGGTCTTGATGAACGCATTCGTACAACCTTTTGACGTCTACGAAGCAAGAATACACCCTCAAACAACTTTCCATACGATAGTTAAATATGTTTACGAGATTTCTACCCAAGAGGAAACAACTGCAATCTCGTTATGCACACTAACTAGTTTACCACAAACGCTGGAGAGGATGAAACTGCCCAGCCTTCTTTACCGTAGAAATACGCCGAGGAACATTTTACAGTGAACTCTTTCTTCTAGCTAAGGTGACACATAGGTATTGGAGAGGACATACTTGAAGGACTAAATGCCCAATGTTTAACGGTTTCGTTTTACCTCTAAAGCATGCTGCTCTAGATTGCTGCTTAAAGCAAAACTGAAACCGACTGTGGGTAGATAGCCGTCAAAAACCAATCGTAGACTCTGGCAATGGAGTTTGATTTTTTAGATTTTTTAACAGGCCACTGAAGTCACATCTATTTCCTACGTATTTCTACATGTAGATCTTAGTGAACATATTTTCCAAAATATTTTTCTCTGACTTTAACAAAATTATCAGCCAAATGATTTCATAAATTCCCACCTCGTTCTGGACTTTCCGGGACAGCGTCAACGTTTATATTCTACAGTTCACACTACTTTCTATGCTTTGGGCTTCTATCAGATGCATTAACGAAATCTTTTGAAATAATAAAATTAACGATGAATACAATGATTGGATTGTAGAAGAGTACCTAGAACACGATGCCGATAGTGTGGTGTTAGTGCCGGCGGCAGTGGTGGTGGTAGCCGTCGTCGGTCTCGTGGTAGTGGTGGTGGTGGTTGTTGTGACAGTGTAGTCAGTCAAATTCCCCTTAAACAAAAACTCGGGATCTTTAAAGCTACGTTGCTTTAAAGTCTTAAATCGTACTACATCGCTGTTCTAAAAATCCTATATCATAGATAAAACTAGAAAACCGATTCTCCATGAAACCAAAGAGATTTTTTTTGTGTGTGACTGATGAAGCTGTTAGAAATAGCAGCCAAATTATTGTGATTTTCACGCCAAGGTTTGAAAAGAAAATAGGACATATTACGTAACATAATCCAGATAAATGACAATGTCAAGATAGCGATTGTTGACTGCCTTGCTCAAAGTTGAATCCTGAATAAACAATAACTATTTGACCAACTCAATAATAGGGAGTTTTCGTCAGTAAAAATCGTTTTCTTAGGCAACTCTATTCTAATATACAACAGCATCAAAAATGGGAATGGAGGTGGAGAAAATAATCATAATTATTGAATTAAGTATAGTAGAATATATATATATATATATGAGAAGAAAATTTCGTGTTTCCTATTATTTCTGCTATTCACAAAATGGCGGTATCCCCCATCAACTTTATATACATCAAAAACATCAGTTAGAACCATTTACTCATTTCCGTCAGCTGGTCTCCCAATTTTTTTGATTAAGTTCTCCCGAACGAAAGTTGGTGTTATTCTATTTCGATCATCAACTAGACAGATGTAAGGGATGTAAGAAACTATGAATCTCCGGATCAAACATCATCGTTTGATCCAATACCTACGTGTTATACGTCTGTTACAGAAATATGACTAGATGGGGTGGAAGGGTGCTACATAACAACAACTACAACGAATTCAGTTTTTATCCTTAAGCGAAATTTACTTAATTATACAATGATATTTTGGAGAAATAAATTAATTCCGACTGCACTGCTTTCAAATATTACAATCACATAAATGAACCTTCGGGGAAAGTCTCTACGTGGTCATTTGACCTGCTAGAAGCAGCTGTTAAATCTCATTTAGATAGCACCCTGCCACCATTAAAAGAAATTATACGTCGCAATACTTGGGTGAAGATACGTAGCCAAGTGGTTAGCATGTTGTTCTAACGATCATGCGTTAATGGTTTTGATTCCCGGACCGGGGGTTGCGTCTTGCTCTTAAGTAACACATTAATTTCACTTTTTTCTAGATCAATCAAACTAAAATGAGTAAGAACTGAAGCTGGTGGATTGACTTACGATTGTAGAGACGTGTACGACGTTTTGTACTCTGTCACTTAACGTCTACTGGAACTGGAATATGTTCTAGTCTGCGTCTAACCCTTGAAAACGCGAAAGAACGGACGTAAAAATAATTGTTTCTACAAGGCCAGCAATTACGTCAGTACATTACTGGTACTTTATTTTATCGACCCCGTAAGGCTGAAAGGCAAAGTTAACCTCGGCGGGATTTGAACTCAGATCATAAAGGGACGTAACTCTTTGTTACAAAGCATGGCGCCCGACCCTCTACCGATACTGCCAATCCACCGAAACCCATTCAGGGGTTCTATATATAACATGGTCACGACTAGAATGTCTTTATTCATGTGACTGGTTGATTAGGGAAGACTTAGAGCTAACCAATATAAATACGTGCCAGAAACTATTTTACAACTGATACAAAAACTCGAGATATAAATTAATTTTATTGTTGAAGGAACTTTGTCAGGAAATTCCTGCTATGAAAATGTTATCGCCATCATTTACCTCCATGTAAAGCATTCTAAAACATCTAAAGTCTGTCTTAAGCCAGAAGGTTCATTTGGCCGGTGTTTATCCCGGTTTCATGGCGTGAAGCGACTGAGAGTACAAAACTCCCCCCTGGACAGGACACCAGTCCATCGCAGGGTTAAACCCCCAGCTATTGCTGGTACTCATTTTCAGTTGAGTATACTGGAGCAACGTGAAATGAAGTGTTTTTCTCAAGAATACAATACGCAACCCATGAATCGAACTCACGACATTATGATAGTGAGTCCAACACCCTTACCACTAGGCCACGTGCCCCCACATGCAAACCATTATCGAACAGATAATTAAGGTCTGTTTAGCCATAACTTGTTAATAGATGTACAATATCTAACATACTTTCCTTACTTAAGACAGTAACGTGGAATTTCAGGGCGAGTGAGCTGGTATTTCTGAAAAGCAAAGGGAAAAAAAAAAAAAAAAAAGGGACATTGTTTTAAAATTCGTTATCAGAATTGTTACATACTCGAGTCACGGAGTCAAAATCAAAGTGGTATATAGAAGGATTTGTGCAACTGGTAGAACGAATCCTATTTTCTATTTTCACAGTATATATTTGATGTAAGGTCCATTTTATTCAAACTAGATTGTATCTAGAAAAGAAAAAACGTCACTCAACTAATTAGCATAAAGTAATTCACAATCTTTCTGTGGTCTCTGGTCTCATATCGTGCTGATTGTTCTTCTGCTTTATCCATATCTATTGCATTGCAATCTATTTCTCAGAGCTCTTCGATCTCATACTACCTCTACTCTAATAGCCTCGACTCCTTTTCTCATAAGACATGTCCGTTTCACTATGATTAGAATTAATTCCTACGATCAGTCCTTTCTGTCTAGAACATCGGCCCTTAGGAAGTCCTACACTGCTGATATTTATTTTCCTTTTAAGCATCCACATGAAATAATGATTTCTAGTATAGGCACAAGGCCAGTAATTTAGGGGGAGGGGAAGGAGAGGGAAGTCGATTAAATCGACCCCAGTACGCTACTGGTGCTTTATTTTATCGACCCCGTAAAGACGAAAGGCAAAGTTAACTTCGGTGGGATTTGAACTCAGACTGTAAAGGACCGTAACTCTATGCTGCAAACCATGCTGTCCGACTCTCTACCGATACTGCCAATCCACCACTCTCTTGAAATAATTGTTTCTACTTTTGACACAAGGCCAGCAATTATCCCTGTGTATTACTGGTACTTTATTTTATCGACCCCGTAAGTATGAAAGGCAAAGTTTACCACGGCGGGATTTGAACTATGACCGTAAAGGGCCGTAACTCTTTGCTGTAAAGCATGGCGTCCGACCCATTACCGATTCTGCCAATCCATATGAGCGAAACATAAACTGCTTTAGTCTCATCAGTCATAGAGTGTTCATAAAGCTACAACACCAAGCTACCACCACCACCACCACCATCACCATCACCACCACCACCACCACCACCACCACCACCAGTAACACCGCCTAAAAAAATTCTTGTCTTCACATCGATTGATATATCAATGTATTTTAATCATATTACTAAATTCTGCCATCTTTAATCAATCGAGAAAACAAGAACACTTTCAAAGAGTGAGGGGAAAGAGACTGGGCATTAAGATTAGAAGGAATAGAGATCTGACATTCCTATCATACGAAAAAACAACAAACTTATCTTATGAGCGAGCCTGTATGTATTTACTCGACCAACTTGAGACAACAGCCAAATTAACCCTCATAACAAAATCTAATGGTATATAAAATGGAAAGACACATATGATAAAATAATTGTAGACGCGCTGTCTGAATAATTAAGAGAGAAAGAAAGAAGAAAAAAAAAGAAAAGACGGGATGATCACAGCTGGAATGACTTTGATCACATGTCTACTCAATCAAGGCTAACTTCAGGCTAAACAAAAACAACAACAACAACAACAACAACAACAACAACAACAACGACGACACGATCACCATCATCACAACACGAACAAGAACAATAACGACGACAACAACAAAAAAGCAGCAGCAACAACCACAACAAAGATCAACAACAATATCATCATAACAACTACTACTAACAACAGTTCATCAATAACAATAACAACAACAGCAGCAGTAACAACGATCTTTTTGAGAAAACATAAAATGAAACGAAGCTAGGTATTACATCGTGATAAGCGTACGGCATGAGATCCTTAGATATCAGTATGAATATGTTTGCGGTATTGTGCCAATAGAGGGCGTAATATATTAATATTCTTACAACCAGCGTAAGATTGGCTCATCAGGCGCATGTGTGAGTTGCTGTTCTCTCACTTTCACTCCTCACTGCCTCCGTCTCTCTGGCCCTTCCCCCATCTCTCACTATTATATGCAAATGTATTCCTACACGCTGACCTCTCCCCCCCCCCCCCCCGCGGTCCCGGCGGACAGAATGGAGAAAGCGTTTCCTCGGAGGATGGTGGGGGAGACACGTTGCAAGAGCCATTTCAGCTCGCGAGGATTACACCTGCAGATAGCCAACTCCGTCCGTGCCGACGGTGGTGAATAGGGAGGTGACCCTAGGGCCAACGACCTCTCACGATTATTCATTACTATTTAATATAAATGTGGATCATTAGTTAAAATACAGAAACTAGGTAGGTTAAACTGATGCCTAAGTGAGATTCTGTATTTCAGCACAAAACAATCATTCATTAACGTACACAGTCATACATCGATACACAATAACACACTCAGGTTTACATTATTTTTCTTCTTGCTGCATCCAAGCAAGTGTGTATGAGTGAGTGTGTGTGTCTGTCTGTCTGTCTGTCTGTCTCGCTCTCTCTCTCTCTCTCTCTCTCTCACTCTCTCTCTCTCTCTCTCTCTCTCTCTCTATATATATATATATATATATATATATATATATATATATATATATATATAAGTATGTATACGTACATACATATATGTATACAGACGTACAGTAGTATATATATATATATATATATATATATATATATATACATACATGCACATATATATATATATGTACCTATGGGTTTACCGAACATTTATTATAATGATCGGTTTGTTTGTAAACAAACAGCCCGAATTATTAGCCGTACAGTGTTCGGCAACCATCGTTGCCCTTTTGTTCAACACTGACAAAGGAACGATGAACTAGCTTCTAGCTTATTAGCTGTCATCATCACCGTATACGTTCCTGTCAGTAGATTGAACGTTTGAAAGTATATACTTTCCTTATGCATATTAACGGCTGAGCAGCATAATTTGCATATCGAGTGAGTTAGTCGGCGGGGCGTACCGAAAACGATAAATGGAAAAAATGAAATTTCATTTCTCACTTAAGTATCAGCCGTACTAAGAGTGATAAATGAAATTTCATTTTTTTCCATTTATCGTTTTCGGTACGCCCGGCCGACTAACTCACTGGATATGCAAATTAGGCTGCTCAGCCGTTAATATGCACCAGGAAAGTATGTACTTTCAAACGTTCAATCGATTGACAGGAAGGTATACGGTGGTGATGACAGCTAATAAGCTAGAAACTAGTTCATCGTTCCTTTGTCAGTGTTGAACAAAAGGGCAACGATGGTTGCCGAACACTGCACGGCTTAATTCGGGCTGTTTGTTTACAAACACACCGAGCATTATAATAAATGTTCGGTAAACCCATACGCACATATATATGTGTGTGCATGTATGTATATACATGCTACTGTATATATATATATATATATATATATATATATATATATATATATATATATATATATATATATATATATATATGTGTGTGTGCGTGTTATATATATATACACAAGCATAATTCACACACATATC
>OZ024744.1:87529580-87547080 GCA_964016885.1 Eledone cirrhosa
TCAAGGTACCTTCATAAATAGAGAGAGAGAAGGATAAAGAGAAAGAGATCGTGGTTGTGAGAGAGTAGATTGAAAGAGAATCATAGAGAGAGGGAGAGAGAGAGAGAGAAGGAGACAGAGAAGGAAAATGGAAGAGAGATAGGGAGCTGGTTGTGTTGTTGAATGTAATTAGAACCGGTGACTTCAAAGAAACGAATACAGTATCCTGCTAAATAGAAATGGTTTCCAAGTGTGTGTGTGTGTATGTGTGTCTGTGACCGGTGTGTGCATATATATATATATATATATAGTATTAGCACTGGGAAAAACCAATGGAAACATTGTTTCCTCCGTGAAATTCGTTAAACGAATGAGGTCTATGATCTTGTCGATCGACTACCGATTTATATATACATATATATAAGTGTATCCCGGATTCAATCGGCTTGTTGATGATTTCTCCCGAATGAAACAGTTCTAGTCCTGTAGAAGGCATTTCTCTCTCTCTCTCTCTCTCTCTCTCTCTCTCTCTCTCTCTCTCTCTCTCTCTCTCTCTCTCTCTCCCTCCCTCTCTTTCTTTATATATATATATATATATGTACACATATATATATGGAGAATATAAATGGGTGTGTAGTTTTTCTATTTAAGGTAACTTAAAATGCAGTGGGAATATGAAGAAAGCAAGAACTTGGGGGTCCTCATCAGTTGTCTACTGGAGGTCACGGATATTTCTACGCATTAAAGACAAGATATCTACCCCCAGGGCGTTCAATAACTGGGTAAGTTATTGGGAAAACGGAAGAAAGTGGGAAGGGGAAGAACAGAGAAAACAGTAACAAAACAGCGAAAAAAAACTACAAACCGAGCAATGTGCGAGCAACTATAGGTAGGAAAATCCAAGACCACTCGATAATAAAACTTAAGTTCAAGACTGAGTAGTCGAGAGAAACAAGACATACGTCAGGTCGCCGCAGTTGTAAGTGAGAAGAGAACTGCTAAACGGTCAGACGAGGGGGTGAAAGTGAGAAGGAGAAAGGGAGAGGAAGAAAGTGGGGGTAAGAGTAGATAAGGAGAAGAGGACGGGAAGAAAGAGGGCTGAGAGTAGAAAGTGGCAAAATAGGAAGGTAGAAGGGGAAAGAAGAATATATGGAGAATAGCAATGGCTGTATAGTTGCTATTTAAGGTAGATTAAAATGCAGTGGGAATACGAAGAAAGCAAGAACAGGTGGGGGGGGGGGGGGAGTTTACCTCATCAGTTGTCTACTGGGGGTCTCGGATATTTCTACGCTTTAAAGACAAGATATCTACCGCCTATATGTATGTATGTATTGCTGAACATTTATTTAATTATATCCTAGAAAAAAAATATTATTTTTGTATTTAATAAATTCCATGGGTTTTCTTTTATACCAGCAATATATGTATCAAAACTCAAATTCTTCTGTTACTATGGTTGTTCATAAATTCGGTAATTCTGCTAAATTTGCTATATCAATCTTGACTTCCAAATATTAAACAAAATCAACGCTCTTTCTATCGTTATTGGCGACACTTATCCACTAGTCTCTGAACATTATAACTTTCTCAAGGGTCGGTGGATTGGCAGTATCGGTAGAGGGTCGGACATCATGCTTTCCAGCATAGTTACGTCCCTTTACGATCTGAGTTCAAATCCCGCCGAGGTTGACTTTGCCTTTCATCCTTACGGGGTCGATAAAATAAAGTACCAGTAATGCACTGGGATAATTGATGGCCTTGTGCCAAAAGTAGAAACAATTATAACTTTCTCAAGAATATTGTCACCTACATTGTCCTTTGTCACGGGACTTCTCATTTTTCTTTTTCCTATTTGACTGAACAGTAAAAAATAAAAAATACTGCGAAATATTTCTACACTTTCAGATTGTTTGACTTTAATAAAACGCACCAAACAATTTTATTTACAGTAACAATAATAATAATTTCTAGTATAGGCACAAGGCCAGTAATTTGGGGGGGGGGGGGGGAGTCGATTAAATCGACCCCAGTACGTTACTGGTGCTTTATTTTATCGACACCGTAAGGATGAAAGGCAAAGTTAACCGCGGCGGGATTTGAACTCAGAACGTAAAGGGCCGTAAATCTATGCTGGAAAACATGGTGTCAGACTCTCTACCGATACGGCCAATCCACCGCCCTTAATGGCTCTTATATAGGCAAAGGCCAGCAATTTTGGGGGAGGGGAATGTCGATTAAATCGTCCACAGTGTCTGCCTGCTACTTTATTTTATCGACCCCTTTACTCTATGCTGCAAAGCATGGTATCTGACGCTCTACTGATACTGAATAATAATAACGGCAATAAAAAAAAAAGAAAAGGAAACAAAAGAAAAAAGTATAGGGAAGTATAGGGAAAAAAGAGGGTAAGAAAGAAGAAAAAGAACGGCAAGGAGAGGGGATGGCAAGAGCTCTGGTGTTGCAGAGAGGGGAAGGGTGACAGGGGAGGGTGATTGGGCTTTGGGCCTAGGGCACGGAGGCAGAAGGGCTGCACTCCGCGGACAAGACCACAAAAGCCTTCCCTCGGACGATAGCCAGCGACACCCGCTACAACAGCCACCCACCCTTGCAGGGATCCTTCCTCAGACGGGCCTCCGGCGTTTCGACCATGCCGAGGAGCTCGGCTGTATGAGGTTTGTTTGTAAAGTAAAGAAATGTAGTAAGTAGTAAAACAGCAACAGCCAAGTATTTCTTAAATTAATCGTAAGTTCTATATCACAGTTGCGTTTCTATTTAGATTTCTAATAATTGTTTCTACTATAGGCACAAGGTCAGCAATTATCCCAGTGCATTACTGGTACTTTTTATTTTATCAACTAAATATCCATTATTAGATTTGTAATAATGGACATTTAGTTATATTGTGCACACGTCCTTCTAACGACAACAGCTCCGTTATACATTCATAAGAAATAGGGTCCTATCATTCCCAAACTTGTTAAGACCCTATCACTACACGCTCGTTCCCCATCTGGAGATCTTTTTATATTACCGCTCACCATTCCTTGATATATGTTCACCCTATGCGGGATCCATTAATCCTTTTAACAAGTTGTGCATTTGTCCTATTGTGTATGAGTGTTTGTGTGTGTGTGTGTGTGTGTGTGTGTGTGTGCGCGCGCGCGTCTGTGTGTGTGTGTGTGTGCGTGCGTGCGTGTATGTAAATATGTGCGTGTTTTTGTATACAGCCAAAGTGAATATGGGTGTTCATATACGTGTGGCTATATGCGATTATATGATTTTCATTTTGAGACATGTTTAATAGATTAGATAGTAAATAGACAAGTAGAAGTGTTAACTTTATGTGCTAGACGCACAGAAAACTGTTCAAACAAAGAGTAGACCCTACATCATTCATGATTGATAGTTTGCAAATGTAAATGGTTGGCTATCTAATTCCGTCGTTTTACAATGATTATCGCTTTTCGGATGATTTCATATTGACAAAACACTGGTGTTTTCTTAATATTGTTTGTAGTGTGTATTAATATCTTAATAGAAAACCTTATCATATTCAGAATGTGTCATCTTGTGTATCTACACGTATTTAAGAATATATGTAAGTATATATAATTGTATGTGTGTGTGTGTCATATACAGACACGTGTACGCATATATATATATATATATATATATACATATATATATATATATATATATATATATAATATATATACATATTTATATACACACACACACACATATATATATATATATATATAAGAAAATGAGATTTTTTTATAAAAAAAAAAATACGAGATGTCCGACATGGACGAAAGTATAAGCAAAAGAAATTGAAAATGCAACTGGAATCTTTTTAAGAATATTTATTTTTTTCCGTTACCGGTTTCACAGTTCGTATGCTTTTCAAAAGTATAATTGTGATTGAGGGTTTGTGGTTTGTCCTCCAATATATATACATATATACAGAGAGAGAGGGGAGGGAAAGAGAGAGAGGGGAGAGAAAGAGAGAGAGGGGTGCAGATTAGACAGATAGACAGATAAGCCAACTGACACTCAGTCGTGTAAGCAGACAATCCCTGAGCAGGTAGATAGACAGAACAAAAAAAAAGGCATTGTAATATAGGCAAAGAAGAGTGCCGATTGTAATGTAAAGTAGAAAAAGCTATGACATGTAAGTTAATGTCAATATAGTTAATATAAGGAAGATCCATGAAATATATCCCATGGAGAAATGACATTATGTTACATTAGGATTACATCTTTTTAATCATTTTAAAATTTACGAGAAAATTAAATTCGTATAAGACTTATTATGACTCCTGGCGATATAATGATGAGAAAATATATGTAAAAAAAAACAAATATAGCAAAAAATTATCGTATTTTACATAAGAAATATAAGTGACATCGGAGCTTTATTTGTTTATAGATATAACCCTCTGTCTACTTGACCGTAGTGTTTGAAGATGTCTGATAATTGTTCAAAAAGCTTCGCGAAGCATAAAAATGGAATAGCTGAAAGTGCTTACACTCTATTTTACCCACAAGGTCGTCTAATTCAAAAACTGCAGTTATATCTACATTAAATATATTTTCTCAACAATCTGGTTAGTTAGTTACTCAAAAGCATAATTTTCCTTTTTTTTTTGTGGGGCTGGGTATTCAGCTTCAATTGTATATGAAATTCAATTAGTCAAAAATGTGTTTTGATAGGCTGAGCTTGTTAAAAATTGAATGTCTCCAGGTAGATCGTTGAACAGAACGTTGGAGTAACAGGTGTTGTCATCGTGTAATAATAATAATAATGATTTCTTTATTGGCCACAAGAGCTGACATCAAGAAAAACATTACAGACGGCACAGGACGGTACAGGACGGTACGTTGTCTGTTTTGTGCGTGTAAACATTTTTATTATTTATATAAGAAAAGAAATAAAATACATAGAAATATATATAAAAAATAAAAATGAAAGTTCAAACAATGAAAAATTCCCCAATAGGACAAAACCTCCTAGGGTTACTGATGGCGAAAACCACACAAAAGACACGGCAACACTGACCACCAGGGCCAGCCCCCTCTCTCAATGTTTTCCCATTCCTCAAACTACAAACGCATAATAATACATGGGATGGATAGATTACAAAAAAGCATTCTACATGGTATCTCATTCTTGGATAACCAAAAGCCTAGAGATCTTCAAGGTGGCAGATAACGTCAGACAGTTGTTGAGAAAAAGTATGAAGTCCTGGGAAACAGAGTTAACATCGGGGGGAGAATCCTTGGGAGGCGGGAAGATCAAGAGAGGTATCTTCCAGAGAGATAGTTTGTCCCCTCTGTTGTTTGTCCTTGCCCTGATACCCCTGACCACTATATTGCGAAAAGTGAGAGCAGGATACGAGTTGGGAAAAGGAGAGCTTACCATCAACCACCTCCTCTTCATGGACGATCTTAAACTCTTTGGGAAGAGTGAGAAGGAGTTGGATTTACTTGTTGACACTGTACGTATTTTCAGCAATGATATATGTATGGAATTTGGTATTAATAAGTGTGGAGTCCTAGTGATGAAGAGGGGTAAATTGAGCAGAAGCAACGGAATCCAGGTACCAGTAGGTGAGATGATAAAGGAAATTGACACTGAAGAGGGATACAATATTTAGGTGTTCTGGAGACAGATGACATTAAGAACAAAAATAAATGAAGGAATTGATAAGATCTGAGTACATTAGGAGAGTAAGGAGCGTATTAAAGTCACATCTAAATAGTAGGAATGCCATAAGTGCAGTGAATTCCCGAGCTGTGTCTATTATTAGGTACAGTGTGGGAATTCTGAAATGGAATGTTACTGAACAAAAAGAAATGGATAGGAAGACTATGGATAGGAAGCTATTGACTATCTACAACATGTTCTCCAAGAGGAGTGATTTCGATAATTCTACTTAAAGAGATCTGAAGGTGGAAGAGGTCTTATCAGCATAGAGGACTCTGTTCAGATGGAGAAAAACCTACACAAATACGTGATCGATAGTAAGGAGCCAATGCTCAGAATTGTACTGAAGGAGAGGACAATAGACCAGGGGATGTGTTAGGAGGAAATAACAACAAGGAGGAAGAGCAACCTTCATGAAAAATCCTTTCATAATATCTTCTTTAAGAAAACTGAATTTAGAGATCCACAGACATGGAACTGGTTAAAAAGAGGAGACCTTAAAAAGGCTACAGAAGGAATGATAATGGCTGCGCAAGAGCAGGCACTCAGAACGAAGTGGGTGAAACACCATATTTACAAGGAGGGCGAAACACCATATTTACTGTGTAGGATCTGTGGAGAGAGAAAGGAGACTGTGGCTCACCTTGTATCCGTGTGTAAACACCTAGCCCAGACTCACTATAAAGGCTGGAGCCATGATGTGATGGGCAGAGTGATCCACATTCTGAGAAGTGGTATGAGCATAAGCCAGAGTCGGTGATAGAAAACGATCAGGTGAAGGTGCTATGGGATTTTAGGATACAGGCGAACAATAAATTAGAACACAATAAGCCTGAACTGGTGGTTTACGACAAGGAAAAAAGATCGTGCCTGATTGTAGATATAGCATGCCCATTTGAAACGAGAGTGCAAGAAAAGGAGAGGGAGAAAAGTAACCGATACTAGGACCTAAAGTAGGGGTTAAACAGGATTTGAAACTGCCATGAAATCAAGGTCGTTCCGATTGTCATAGGCGCATTAGGTACTATCTCAAAGTGTTTCCAAGGATGGTTAAAGAAGGTTAGTCCAGCCCCGCTTTTTGGAACACTTCTAAAGGCATGCTTGCTGGGAACAGCAAGAACCCTCCGATACGTCCTGAATATCTGAGGCTGCAGGTAAATAACATCAATGACTGAGACTCAAAGAACAATAATAATAATAATAATAATAATAATAATAATAAAAATAATAATAATAATAATAATAATAATAATAATAATAATAATAATAATAATAATAATAACAGAAAGGGTGTAAACGAGGCTCATATGGCTGTAAGGATCAGCTTCTGGTTAACAAAATGATACTGGAAGATTGTCATAATAGACACAAAAATCTATCGATTGCTTGGATAGATTATAAAAAAGCATTTGATAGTTTGCCACACAGTTGGATTGAAAAATGTTTAGAGATTTTCAAAATATCCCCCGTTGTCAGGAGGTTTTTGTCATTCAGTATGATGACATGGAGAACGACACTCCTTTTGAATAGTGAAACAAAATCACTGGAAGCTGGAGAAGTTAACATTAATTGTGGAATTTTTCAGGGTGACTCTTTATCACCGCTTTTATTCTGCATCGCACTTATACCATTAAGTAAAATGCTCAATGAAACAAAACATGGATATAGAGTCTATGACAAAACCATTAATCACCTGTGCTACATGGATGACCTGAAACTATTCGCAAAAAATGATGAACAATTGCAAGGGCTATTATCCACTGTGAAGCAGTTCAGTGATGACATTAAAATGGAGTTTGGACTGGATAAATGCGCCAAAGCAACGTTCACCAGAGGAAAGCTGCTGAAGAGTTCAGACATTAATCTTGATCGGGGGAACGTGATAAGAGAGCTTGATCAAGAACAAACTTACAAATATCTAGGTGTTTGTGAAGGAGACGGAATCAAGCACTCGACAATGAGGGAAAGGATAAGGAAGGAATGTTACCGCAGAGTCAGAGCAATCTTAAGAACGGAATTGAATGCAAGGAATAGGATCGATGCCATAAACACGCTTGCCATACCAGTAGTAACCTACAGTTACAATGTCATCAACTGGTCAAGCACAGAGATCCGTAGGCTCGATACAAAAATCCGAAAATTCTTAACCATGCACAGAATGCATCACCCTAAGGCAGACATAGATAGAATATATCTCCCTAGGAAAGAAGGAGGACGTGGGTTAATCCAGTTAGACATTGCGTTGAAAACTGCAACAATTGGATTATCCACATATCTAAGGGAATCACATGATTGGATGATCAAACTCGTTTTGAAACACGAAAGCACCAAAAGATCATATTCCATTACAAAAGATGCACAAAGATACAGTAATGGACTACAAATTTCAGAAGTCCCATTTACTGCTGAAATGGAAAACACAGGAAAAGCAAAGCTGGTAAAAGTAACTGCAAAGAAAGAACTGCTACAGAAACTGGCTAAGAAATGGCAAGAAAAGCCTCTGTATGGAAAATACCCAGAGCGAGCTAACAATCCTGATGTTGACAAAACTTTAACCCATCAGTGGTTGGCATCCTCTGGACTGAAATCGGAGACTGAAGGACTGATTATATCCGCACAAGATCAGTGTCTGCCAACAAAAAATTACCAAGCCAACATAATAAAAAATGGGTGCAGCCCATTATGCCGTGTATGCAAAAAACAACCAGAGACCATTGACCATATAATTTCAATGTGCAGTCCTATAGCTCCAACCGAATACCTAAACAGGCATGACAGAGCTGCACAATACATACATTGGATAATGTGTAAGCATTTTGACCTGCCCCATCAAAAGAATTGGTGGGAGCATCAACCACCTCCCATACTTGAAAAAGATCACATCTCAATCTTGTGGAACTTTAGCATCCAAACAGACCGAAAAATAGATGCAAATAGACCTGATATAATATTGAAGGACTTTCAAAGGAGGGTATGCCTGCTAATTGATATGTCTGTTCCAATAGACAAGAATGTATCTATAAAAACATTTGAAAAATTGAGCAAGTATAAGGACCTGGAGATAGAAATTGGAAAAATGTGGAAATTGAGAACTAAAACAATACCAGTGGTTGTAGGCGCTCTGGGAATGATACCTAAGGGGTCTAACGACTACTTATCGCAAATCCCAGGAAACCCGCGTATAGGAGAAATACAAAAGATAGTACTAATGGGAACTGCCCATATACTAAGGAAGATCCTGTCAATATAAGTACATCACAAGTCTAAACACTAAGGATGCATGTGTGAATATGTGTGTTCTTTCTTGAACATGGCGGACCTTGTTGTCTCTTGAGGTCACTGGTTGTGACTTGGTGATAACTCGTATAAACATAAAGCAAGATAAATGCAAATAATAATAATAATAATAATAATAATAATAATAATAATAATAATAATAATAATAATAACAATAGGGAAGAAAACGCACATGGTAGATATATATCGTTATGGAATCGCTGCCGTAAGTTTTTGATTTTTACTTATTTAAAACAACAGTGATAGAATAATTCTTATTACAAATGAAGTATAAGATTACAAAGGACGCTCAGCAAGCCATAACGCATTACTTTACGGCATAGGGCCCCAATATGTAATATTTAATTTTGGATCAGAAATGTTATAGTCGAAAAAGAGGAAAATGGCTAAATAGCTAAATGGCTAAGTGGACAGACAGGCAAATAATTTCACCACCAACACCACCACCGCCACCATCACCACTACCACGCCAAAAACTCTAGTCAAGTTACCTCAACTTCTATTTCTACTTCAACTTCAACACCACCACTACAGTACTACGATCACATCACCACCACCATTGCCTCATTATCGCTACCGCCGCTATTCTCTTCCACTACTTCCTGCTAAGTACTACTAGCACAGCACCATCACCACCAACACCACTGCCTCATTATCACTACCGCCGCTATTCTCTCCCACTACCTCCTGCTAAGACATGCATCGTAATGTCCCCATTAAAAGAAGAAGGCATCAAAAGATATAAATAGACTGATTTGATGACCCGGTCAAAAAATCAAAAAACCAAAAATCAAAATCAAAACAGCACAGCAACAACGAAAAACGTAAAGAAAAGAAAAATGAAAAGAAAAACAAACAGACAGACAGAGAAGGAAAAAAAAAAAAACTAAGTTAGACATTCAAACATTACATTACAATGAAACTTATGCTTATTCTTTTTTTTTTTTTTTACCTATTTATTTGTTTGTTTATTTATGTTCGTCTACAGCGTGATAGTGCGACACTAAAATCACCGGTGGTTATGTAACCATACATTCACCAATTCTCGATAAGAGTGTTTAAATGTCGAACCTAAACAGTTCGAATAACGGTGAAGTGGAGACTGGAATGTCATGTGACAGACTCTCACCCAGCAGGTGCTCCCTGGCTCAGCAGCAGGGACCTGGCTGTCAACCAAATACTGCTGGTGTCGGCGGAAGAAGAAGAAGGAAAGCGACCAGAACCAACTGGACGAAAGAATTGATTAGAACTGTTATGCAATGTTACCTGAAGAGTAACCCCAAGGAGAAAGGCTATAGGAAACGGATGCATAACATCTGGAACGAGATTGGTCTATTTAAAGTAGATGAACAAAAATTGGCCAGGCAGGCTCGGGTAATAAGAACTAATGGATGGATAAGCGAGCTGGAACTGGAGGAACTGAGCAGAGAGATTAGGTTGGAAATGGAGGGTGGAGTATGCCAGGCAAACGAGCCAGTGGGAAATGAAGGTGAAGAGGTTGAGAGAACGGAGGAACCATCCGAAGAAGACAATGATCTGAATGCTGAAATAAATAATACCTGGGACAAAGATACGGCCATTGAGGAGATGAATGCTGACGGGCTAGGACAAGATTTGGTTGATATCCTAAACTTAGTGGTAGATGAATTGAACAATGATAGTGGGAAACCTATGAACCTAAGATTTGTAGACAGGAAAAAGTTAAAAGAAACAACAGCTAAGGTAAACAAAGTCATCCCATACCTTGAGGCGAGGAGCCTTCACCAGTGCAACAATATCCTCAAAGCAACAGCAAATGCGGTGAGAAAATTACTTGGCATAAAAGCGAGAGGAAACAACAAACAAGAAAGATCAGAACCTTGGTGGAAGAAACGACTGAATGGTCAAATCAGGGAAATGAGAAATGAGATTGGAAAGCTTGAGTCCCTACTGAATGGGACACTAAAAAACATAGACACTGAAAATAGACTGGAAATAAAGTACAAAACTTGGAGGAAAAAGCTAAATATTATCATAGAGGAACTGAAGCAACGCATTGTAGCAAAGAGTGCAAAAATTAGGCGATACGAGAGCAGAGTCAGTCAGTATAGACAGAACCGCATGTTTGACAACAACCAGAAGATGCTGTTTGGACAGCTTGAAGGGAAAGAAAGAGGCAACGACTTGATCACTGAGGCGGAACAAACTAAGACATTCTGGAGAGGAATATGGGAGCAGGATGTTAAACATAATGACCAGGCAGTGTGGATTGAGACAGTACAAAAGGAGATTAGTGAACAGGCACACCAACAAACTGATTTGAGTATCACAGTTGAAATTCTTAAGGGGCAGGCCAAAAAAAAATTAACCAACTGGAAATAACCAGGCCCAGATGGTGTGCAAGGGTATTGGATTAAAAATATAACATCCCTCCACTCGAAACTGACAACCATGTTCAATGACTGCTTGATGTCAGGTGAGGTACCAGAGTGGTTGACAAAAGGTACCACAGTTCTGGTAATGAAAGACCGAATCAAGGGTAATGATGTTACCAACAATAGACCTATCACATGTCTGTCCGTAATGTGGAAACTGTTGACAAGCATTATGTCTGAGGAAATCTACCATCACCTCCACACAAACAACTTGTTAACGGACGAACAGAAAGGATGCCGAAAGAAGTCGCGTGGTACAAAGGACCAGTTACTTATTGATAAGATGGTAATGAGGAATTGCAAGAGGAAACACACTGGTCTTGCCATGGGATGGATAGACTACAAAAAGGCATTTGACATGGTGCCTCATTCTTGGATCACCAAAATCCTAGTGATCTTCAAGGTGGCAGATAACATGAGACAGTTGTTGGGCAAAAGTATGAAGTGCTGGAAAACAGAGTTAACATCAGCTGGAGAATCCCTGGGAGTCGTGAAGACCAAGAGAGGTATCTTCCAGGGAGATAGTCTGTCCCCACTGTTGTTTGTCCTTGCCCTGATGCCCCTGACCATTATACTGCGAAAAGTGAGAGCAGGGTACAAGTTGGGAAAGGGAGAGCTTACCATCAATCACTTCCTCTTCATGGACGATCTTAAGCTCTTCGGGAAGAGTGAGAAGGAGTTGGATGTGCTTGTTGACACTGTCCGTATTTTCAGCAATGATATATGTATGCAATTTGGTATTAGTAAGTGTGGAGTCCTTGTGATGAAGAGGGATAAATTGAGCAGAAGCAACGGAATCCAGATACCAACAGGTGAGATGATAAAGGAAATTGACACTGAAGAAGGATACAAGTATTTGGGTGTTCTGGAGACTGATGACATCAAGAACAAAAAAAAATGAAGGAATTGATAAGATCTGAATACATTCGGAGAGTAAGGAGCGTATTAAAGTCACATATGAACAGTAGGAATGCCATAAGTGCAGTAAATTCCCGAGCTGTGTCTATTATTATGTACAGTGCGGGAATTCTGAGATGGAATGTTGCTGAACAAAACGAAATCGATAGGAAGACTAGGAAGCTATTGTCTATCTACAACATGTTCCACAAGAGGAGTGATGTCGATAGACTCTACTTAAGGAGATCTGAAGGTGGAAGAGGTCTTATCAGCATAGAGGACTGTGTTCAGATGGAGAAAAACAACCTACACAAATACGTGACCGATAGTAAGGAGCCAATGCTCAGAATTGTACTGAAGGAGAGGACAATAGACCAGGGTATGTCCAAAGAGGAATTAACAACAAGGAGAAAGAGCAGCCTTCATGAAAAATCCCTTCATAGTACCTTCTTTGAGAAAACGGAATTCAGAGATCCACAGACATGGAACTGGTTGAAAAGAGGAGACCTTAAAAAGGCTACAGAAGGAATGCTAATGGCTGCGCAAGAGCAGGCCCTCAAAACGAAGTGGTTGAAACACCATATTTACAAGAAGGAGGCTAGCCCACTGTGCAGGATCTGTGGAGAGAGAGAGGCGACTGTGGCTCACATTGTATCCGAGTGTAAACACCTAGCCCAGACTCACTATAAAGGCTGGTGACATGATGTGAGTGATGGGCAGGGTGTTCCACTGGCACCTATGCAAAGTAAACAATTTACCACATTCTGAGAAGTGGTATGAGCATAAGCCAGAGGCGGTGATAGAAAACGATCGTTTGAAAGTGCTGTGGGATTTTAGGATACAGACGGACAAGAAACTGGAACACAATAGACCTGACCTGGTGGTTTTGGATAAGGAAAAAAGATCGTGCCTGATTGTGGATGTGGCCTGCCCATTCGACACGAGAGTGCAAGAGAAGGAGAGGTAGGAAATTAACCGATACCAGGGCTTAAAATGGGAGGTAAAAAGGATTTGGAACTGCCATGAAGTCAAAGTGGTCCCGATTGTCATAGGCGCACTAGGTACTATCTCAAAAAGTTTCCAGAGATGGTTAAAGAAAATTGGCCCCGCTCCGCTTTTTGGAACGCTTCAAAAGGCATTCTTGCTGGGAACAGCAAGAACCCTCCGATACGTCCTGAATATCTGAGGCTGCAGGTAGTGGCTTGATATTCATTTCAACAAACTTTCCAGTTAACTAACATCAATGACTGAGACTCAAAGAACAATAATAATAATAATATATATATATAATAATTGTTTCTACGTTAGGCACAAGGCCAGCAATTACCCAGTGTATTACTGGTACTTTATTTTATCGACCCCGTAAACATGAAAGGCAAAGTTATATATAATAATAATAATAATAATAATATATATGTGTGTGTGTGGGGGGGGGGTCAGATCTGCTTCTATTTCGACAGTGCTGCAGAGATGATAATTTTTAATTCTTCACATCTGATACTTTCCGAATACCATATTTCGTGATTCATTAGTCCTCGACATGAGTTTTCACAATATAGAAATGTAGCGACAATAGTGTCTTCTAACTGGTGCACCATCTGTCTGTGTCTTGCATCAAGAGAACGTTGGGTGTGCGGATTTTCAAATTCGTTGGATTTGATCAGAAATTTAATATTTAATTTTGAACAATGGATTGATGTGCATCGACGCATCATATTCAAGTGAACAGTAATCCTAACATTTTATTGTCATGGAATTTAACACCTGCATCACATAAGGAAATAATTCGTCGGGAGGTTGGGTTTAATAGCGTTTAATAGTTAGCCGTTGACTCCCATGTGTTCCTCTGCCCATTCACGAGCTTTGTTCTTCATCAAGCAGTGTTTCCAAAAAATCACCCTCCTCATAAATCACAGACATGGGGGGGGGGGGCTGCTTGCTTAATCACAGAAGACCCAGCAACTAGATGTACTAAATTACATTTTGATGAATGAAAGTTGTACATACCTGTGTGTGTACATACCTGTGTGTGTATGTGTATGTGTATGTTTGCGTGTCTGTGTGTGGCCATATAATCAGCTTCCACTGTATACATATGTGAACTGGAGCATTGCAAAATAAAGTGTCTTGCTCAAGGATACAACGCATCACCCAGTCTGGGAATCGATATCACGACCCTAATAATGTAAATCCAGTGCTCTATCATGTATATATATATATAATATATATATATATAGAGAGAGAGGGAGATTGAGAGAGAGAGAGAAAGAAATAGAGAGAGAAAGAAATAGAGAGAGAGAGAGGGGGGGGGGGGAGAGAAATACATATATATATATATATATATATACACATTATATTAATAAATGGAAACTATATTTATAAAACCATAATTATTTTATTATATATATTTAAAGGGCAACCAAGGCAAATTTTGGTGCACTTTCATCAGATAAAATACAAATTTGTTTTCATAAATGTTGACATACCCGCCGAAGAACAACCTTGACGGTTGGAAGTTCGCTTTATAAAACTTTTAAGTTTGTTGAATTCCAACAAATTAAATATAACCTTTGTATATATATATATATATATATATATATATATATGTGTGTGTGTTAGTGTGGGAGAAAGAGGAAATGCATGTGTCTGTCTGTATGTATGTATCTATGTATGTATGTATCTATGTATGTATGTATGGATGGATGGATGAAAGAATGGATGCGCTAACTATTTATTATTATGAATAGATATGTCTGGTCGGCTGTTGGATATATTACTCTATTTTCTTTCTCTCCTCTTAGTAACAATAGTTATATTAACAACTTACGTCTTCGTAGTCGACACTTTCTCTTCATGTTTCACTTAGGCTTTGTTCTCTTCACATATTTAGTGTGTGTCGAATGTATGTTTGTAGCTAACTGGTTGTTTGTTTGGCTGAAAATTTTCACTACTTCTTGTAATCTATTTATTTCCTACGTCTATTATTATAGCATGCAGATAAGTTTTAGAGTTGTGATGTCTATTCCGTCAGCCCATTCTTTCATCAATGATGGAAATCATTCGACAGGCTAAGAAAAACAAAATAAAGATGGCTGTTGTCGTTGGCGTGAGTCCATCTATTTCGTTCGTAGCATTACGCAGCATGTGACGTAAGCATGTGACCTATGTTTCAGGAGCATATATCTAAGCACGGAAATACGATGCGAGGAAATGGTCAGTTAAATCTAATATTTCATTCCCTTTTATTTCGCAGTTCCCTGCCGTCTGCCAAGCTATCACGTGACACATATTCGAACTGTGTATATAAAAAGAAGAAAACATTGGTTGAAAACATTTTACTTTATCTTTTTTTTTGTGTGTGTTTGTATATGTGAATGTATGTTTGTGTGTGTGTGTGTGTGTGTGTGTGTGTGTGTGTGTGTGTGTGTGTGTGTGTGTGTGTGTGTGTGTGTGTTTAAAAGAGAACGACTGTTTGTGTTTGTGTTTGCGTGCGTGTGTTTAAAAGCGTACGCGTATATGAGTACATTGTATGTGAATGTGTGTATTTTTGTAAATTTCGTTCTTGTTTGGAGAGGTTGTACAAAATGAAGAATCCACACAAGTCTGACTATATTGAGCACAACATTACATGTATATATATATATATATATATATATATATATATATATATATATATATATATATATATATATATATATATATATATGTATCTAAAGTAATGTTCATGTAAAATATGTTTATGTGCGCTTGTAATTTTCTTGTGTACGTTCATTTATGTATGCGTAACATAAAACTATATGAATCTCTAATCCAACACTTAGAATCTACCTGTATATACAAACACACACATATATGTCTCTTTCCCTCACTCACAATCTCTCTGTCTCTCACTCTCTCTCTCTATATATATATATATATGTGTGTGTGTGTGTGTGTGTTTGTATATACAGGTAGATTCTAAGTGTTGGATTAGAGATTCATATAGTTTTATGTTACGCATACATAAATGAACGTCCACAAGAAAATTACAAGCGCACATAAACATATTTTACATGAACATTACTTTAGATACATATATATATATATATATATATATATATACATGTAATGTTGTGCTCAATATAGTCAGACTTGTGTGGATTCCTCATTTTGTACAAGATATATATATCTTTCAAAGCCCAATTAATTTGCAGGCCTCAGCAAGTGGATTTTGTTGATTTCGGATTTACAGAAACCTAGTGGAGATGTTATATAATTTTGTGTAATATGTCAATCTTTTCCCTGAAGCAAGTTTGTCGTTGTTCTGGTCCTAGGGGCTCGCTTTTCGGTCGCTGGCTTCAAATTTGCAAAAATTTGTCTAAACGTAATGTTATAACTCTAAGGTAAAATTCCTTATTGAGTGCTTTTGGCTGCACTTCCCGACAGCATTCATTAGCTTGCCCGCAACCAGATCTTCGATTATGCTGTACTATCTTCTTGTATTATCTCCTAGATTTAATTATTAATTGATTAATTTACTTAGACACTTCTATTGATTGGTTAATTGTTTATGTTTGTTTAATAACATGTAGTTGAGAGCTTTTATTCGGTTTGTGTAAAGGATTGAAATCCTTTGTCAAATTTTGAATTTGACCGCCAAAACCGGGGGTTACGTCCCTTCGGAGAATCCACGTGACTACTGGCAGTATTTACTACTAGTTTTTGAAACCGGCGGTGGCAGAACGGAAACCTGTTGACGACGTAAATTCCACTGTTCTATCTTCTAAAGCCCAATTAACTTGCAGGCCCCAGCAAATGGATTTTGTTGATTTCAGATTTACAGAAATCTAGTAGAGATGTTATATAATATTATGTAATATGTCCATGATGGTCCAGGTAACAGTCAAACTTTTCCCTGAGTCGGTATTTTCGTTGTTCTGGTCCTAGCGGCTCGCTTTTCGGTCGCTGTCTTCAATTTGCATAGCTGTCTAAACGTAATGTTATAACTCTAAGGTAAAATTCCTTATTGAGTGCTTTTGGCTGCACTTCTCGACAGCATTTGTTAGCTTGCCTGCAACCAGAGCTTCGATTATGCTGTACTACCTTCTTATATATATATATATATATATATATATATATATATATATATATATATATAGTAATAATAATAAATTTGAAGACTAAAATCCAAAGAGGGCTCGATAAGGATAAATATATATCAAAT
>OZ024744.1:87552080-87564580 GCA_964016885.1 Eledone cirrhosa
GAGAGAGAGAGAGATAGAGATAGAGAGAGAGAGAGAAAGAGGGGGGGGGGTTAAATCAGAGAGATTTCTGCAGTGCTTCTTCCGTCATTCAAATGTGTAATGTCAACAGAAAAAGCGACATAACTTTTTACTGCTATAATATATATATATCTGGATTGATCAGGATATTGCGCAAGGACTACCGTGACTACATCCGGCCTATTTCCAGCCCTCAACAAGTCGCTTGTTTGTATCTCCATATGTCCAGAAAAAAAAATGGCATTGTTGACAAAGCGACATCTTCATTTCATCTAAAACAACCAGAGGAGGCATTTTCTGACATGGAACTCCATTTTTCATTACTTCTTTTAATGTATTTTAGACTTGTTTACGTTTACAGAACCGCTCATAATACATAGATAATCACTTTTTAATATATATATATATATATATATATATATATATATATATATATATATATATATATATATATATATATATATTGGTAAACGGAATAGAAAATGCTGACAAATTGTTCACAGTTGAAAAATGGTTTAATTAGGAATAAAGGAGTATTAGTGATTGTATGGGTTAGTATTCAGTTGTGGTTTTAAGTTTTTAAGTTTTTACCGGTTGCGCATTTCTAAATGCTTTTCAAAAATAATTTTGAGATAGAGTGTCCGTGCTGTTTGCTCTGATCTGCACGGACACTCTATCTCAAAATTATTTTTGAAAAGCATTTAGAAATGCGCAACCGGTAAAAACTTAAAAACTTAAAACCACAACTGAATACTAACCCATAAATCACTAATACTCTTTTATTCCTAATTAAACCATTTTTCAACTGTGAACAATTTGTCAGCATTTTCTATTCCGTTTACCAATATATAATAACTTGTGTGTTACACCTCTATTCTTTTAACTATATATATATATATATATATATATATATATATATATATATATATATATATATATATATATATATATATATATATATATATAATAAATATAAGTATATATATATATATATATATATATATATATATATTAAATTTGCTACGGTAAGATTCTTTTGTTATCTTAGCGATTTAATTTTCTTTCTAATGCATTGTTTGGTCTTCAACATTATTTAAATAAGTATATATATATATATTACATATATATAAGTATGTATACGTACATACTTAGCACCGTATACCTTCCTGTCAGTTGATTGAACGTTTGAAAGTATATACTTTCCTTATGCATATTAACGTCTGAGCAGCCTAATTTGCATATCGAGTGAGTAAGTCGGCCGGGCGTACCGAAATCGATAAATGGAAAAAATGAAATTTCATACGGTGCTGATGACAGCTAATAAGCTAGAAACTAGTTCATCGTTCCTTTGTCAGTGTTAAACAAAAGGGCAACGATGGTTGCCGACCACAGTACGACTTAATGCGGGCTGTTTCTTTACAAACAAACCGAACATTATAATAAATGTTCTGTAAACCCATACGTACATATATATATGTGTATGCATATATGTATGTATATACATACTACTGTACGTCTGTATACATATATGTATGTACGTATACATACATATATTTAAGTATCAACCGTACTAAGGGTGAGAATTAACATTTCATTTTTTCCATTTATATATATATATATATATATATATATATATATATATATATATATATATATATATATATATATATATATATATATATATATATATATAAAGAAATGTTGAAGTTTCGTTTGCATCTATGTATTATTTTTTTTGTGTATCGATCTATTTGGCGCATTTCGGACAGGGTTGGATCAAGATTACCCATAGAATTTATTGCCTTGTATATCGACAAGAACCCAGACCTTATTCGCTTAAATTGGGCCGGGGAAACAATGTTTCTATTTATCTTTCCAATTGCTAATGGAATGAGAAGACGATCCAAACCTCAATGCTTTATTGTCATCAACAATCATGTACATTAAAAATTGTGTAAGTTCCAATAATTGAAAATTGTGTAACACTATAAATCATGAACATTGAAAAGTAAACGATGGGTATAGGTTGAAATAAGGCATTTTATCAATTTTACCTGCGTTTCATTGGTAATACATAATAACAGTCTTTTTTTAAATATGAAAATACCTCTAACATTGAAATTGTAAAGTTATAAAACCATCAGAAATGAAAACGTTGCATGCATGATATCCAGAAAATCAGTGGAGATCGATCGAAGGAAGAATATCGGCCATAAATGAAATAATTACACATTTTGGCATGAATAAATGTGCTCATAGACACTTGTATTTAGACATAGACACATCCATATGCAAGTACCAGTTTTTATATATATACATATATATATATATATATATATATATATATATATATATATATATGTATATATATATATATATGTATATATATAAAAACTGGTACTTGCGTATGGATGTGTCGAAATCTCCCCCTTCCTTAATTGACACTTTATAATTAATACTACTACACCAAATGACCAGCCCTGTCCATTGCTCAATTGGTCAAGTATAGATTAAAATAGGCACTCCCAAAAATTCTTATTTAGATAAAATAAACCATTTACTCATTGTATTCTCATTAGAAACCCTTTATATACTTGTTTAGCAGTAAATTGAATTACCATCTGTCATATACTATCCCCTCTCTTCTTCCTCTATTACAACTAATATAAATACTTCAATTTTTCTGATTTTTTCCAATTTATCCAAAATCTCTGAAGAAGTGACAACTGATTATACATTTGCTATCGAATACTTTCTAACATTATATGATTACTCAAGCAGCGATACATAGGTATTCCGTCTGTTACAGAAACATATGTCAATACATAATAAATTCCTTTTTTTTTAAAAAAGCACTTTCATTTTATATTCACCTTTTCTATATATATATATATAAATATATATATATGGACACACTGGAAGAGGAAGACCAAGGTTAACGTATTGATGCCCTAAGAACAGACACTGGTCTGTTGGAGACGCAGGACATGGCAGCGATAATGAGGGACAGAGACCGCTGGAGAGAACTCGTCCATGGATCTCAGGAATTTTATCCGCCCTATATATATATATATATATATATATATAATGGAAAATTGAACGGGAACAAAACAGAGAGGCAGTACAAACAAATGTTTATTAATTTCACGCTCTTGAGAGTGGGGTGGTGATATATATATATATAGTAAAAATAATAAATTTGTAGACTAAAATCCAAAGAGGGCTCGATAAGGATAAATATATATCAAATATAAAAGAACCGTAGAGCAAATATTTATTAAAATAACAGATTAAAGTTTAAGCAAAGAATCGCTGCTATCACATAACTATATATATATATATATATATTTAGTTATGTGATAAACAGCATAAGATAATTATTTCATTTACCAATGGTTTCAGGAAGATAGACGAGCCTGACACAGACGTCTGTTTCAGGCTCGTCTGTCTTCCTGAAACCTTTGGTAAATGAAATAATTATCTTATGTTGTTTATTACATTACTAAAAAGCTCTGTAGCCTACATAGAGCACTCTCATTTCCTTTACCTTTCCTACGGAAACACTTCATATATATATATATATATATATATAAAATTATAAGTTTGAAGAACAGTCAGGCAAAATATATTCAATTTCTTCTTAGTCCGTAGGAATCAGCCAGATGAATAATCATTTAAACGGAGCTAAGTATAAAATGTAACTTTGAAGAAATAACAGACAAATGTTATCAATATTCCTTTATGAGGAACAGTCAGATAAAATTTATCTAATCTTTCCTCTTAGTCCATAGAAATTAACTAGATAAATAGTCATTTAAATGGAGCTAAGTTTAGAATGTAAGTTTGAAGAAAAAATAGATAAACTATCGACAGTTTCGCTCGTACTTTGTGGAAATGTCTAATAGTTACGTTATCCATGCGGCTCTGAGATTTTCAAGAGACTCCCTCAGGACCGAAATTTCCAAATTGATCACTGTCAGTAACAAATTCAAGAGGGGTGAAAATCATCACGTGGCTAGCGGTCAAAATAGAAGTGTTGCGAAGAGTAGGCCGGTGGCAAGTAAGTTTATTGCTAGAAGAAGCAGTTAGTTACCGTAAGGGAGTAAAGAACAAAGTCATAGAGAACATATATATATTCAAACATAGTCACAGATACATATATGAGTGTTGGCTTCCATCAACAGTGTGGCTCGATCAGTATATATATGTGTGTGTGTGTGTGTGTGTGTGTGTGTGTGTGTGTGTGTGTGTGTGTGTGTGTGTGTGTGTGTGTGTGTGTGTGTGTTTGTGTCTGTGTCTGTGTATGTATGTGTGTGTGTGCGTGTGTGTGAAAAGTTGATGGAAAAAACACAAAAGACAAAGAAATGCAATAAATATATAGATTAGTTTTGCGCTTAATATAGTAGGAAAAGTGTTAACGCTTGAGACGCTAAGCCTTCATCAGAAAATAGAATGAGAAATTAAAAAAGAAATAAAAAGATGGCGAAGAGTGAGCAAAGGCAGAAACGAAAAAAATCTACGAGAAAAGCAGATCTATTCATTTTGCATTCTCTTGGGGAACTGTTGATTGGAGAGAAGTTCTGTTGGCTGTCTTTTCAGAGGCTCTTATCAAAAGCATTTATATTCTTCCGAAAAGGAAAAAATGTCATTTTGTATTTAGAGTATATATATATATATATATATATATATATATATATATATATACATGGAAAAAATCTTAGAATTAACTGTATAAAGGTACAAGCAATCTAACAGAAAAAAAAAGAAGTGCGCTGTAAACATGAAGAAATCACTTCACGTTTTCGACGGAATAGACCAATATGAAATGCAGTAATTTTATGAATTTCGGTTAAACATAAGTCATATGTTGTTATTCTCTCCTTATATGGTTTAGAAGACTCAATAATTGACCATTTTAGAGAGTACATATTATGATACTTGTTTTTTAAATCCCAAATATAATTCATACAGCAGGTGGAATTTTTCAGTTGTTCATTCTTAAACGAAAGCTTATGTGAATACAATTGCGTCATATATTTGTTACATGTGACTTCGTTATAATTATCATCAATTTTTATTTCTAAGACAGTTTTCATTAAGAGGATATTGATTTGGAGCCTACAATTACGTCTAGGATTAACAATGATATTGTGAGATATGTTCTAATTACTATCACATTTAGATATAGAATCATCAGCATTAGTTGAAGTATTTCCATTAATAATCAAATTATTATTCAGGATATGCACACACATGTTATCCTGAATACTAGGTGTGCTAACATATTTATTAATCTTCATATTTTTATTAAACACTAAGTAATCAGCTAAGTATCGAGAAATATACTTTAACAGTGTTAATTAGTTTAATAGTTTAATAGATTAAAAATGTAATTATCTCCTACATGGAAGATATTCTTCTTTCAGTTTCGATGGATTTTGTGGGTGTCTTGCAACGTTTTCATTTCTGATTATCATATAAATTTAGCATTTCAATGTTATAGGTATTTTTGCTTTAAAAACAAATGCATGTATATTTCTCATTGGATGTTATTTCTTCTGTGTGAAAGGCTGTACTATGGTTAAAAGAACTGAATTCCACATATGTCTTTGGTTTATTATATATATATATGAGGAGGTTATATTTCACTTGAAACATTGTGTAATGAGGTATAGACGTCTGTATATATATAATGAAGCCAAAACAATGCAGGTATGGACATAGAATAAAGAATGCAAATGCAAAAGATATTGTTGACAATTAGTATTTTACCTTAGATTTATTTAAATGTCCTTAATTTTCGAGATAATATCTCTTCTTCGGAGGGAAGTAAAGCGGTTAAACCAGTGTTCTAAATAGCTTGCCAAGTCATGCTGACAGGAAATGGTATAGAGTATCTGTTCTATCTCTAATGTCAAAGAGTTAAGGTTAGGTGGATAAAGAGTAGTCTCCCTTTTAAAGGTTTTTTTTGTACATGCCTGTTTAAGTGTGTGGGAGAATGCATGAAAGTGTAAGTACGTGAGTGTGTGTGTGTGAGAGTGAGAAGATATGTCTATATGTAAATGTGGGGGATAGATGTTATCTCATGTTAGAACTGGTCTTTGTGTGTGTATGTGTGTATGTGTGTGTGTGAGAGAGAATAAGTGGAGGTGTAAGCGTGTGTGTGTGTGCGTGTGTGTGTGTGTGTGTGGGGGCTTTTTTATAGAAGCAGGTGTGGATGTTGCCTTCCTCTGTTACCCTGAGTTGGAAGTCCAGTAGGGATAGGGATCCGCGGTCATCGGGGTGTTCCATGCTGATCCCTATCCCTACTAGACTTCCAACTCAGGGTAACAGAGGAAGGCAACATCCACACCTGCTTCTATAAAAAAAGCCGCCAGCAGGGCCCTGTTCGTACATTTCAGATCGGCCCTCCCAGCCGGCGCTAAGTTCGGATACATAAGGAACGAACTACACGTATCCGGAACAAATGCACCGACGCTAGAGACCGAGACACACACATCACACATTTCCTGGAAGTACTCAAACTGAACGGATACACGGCATCCACCACAAAACGTGCCAGAAAGAACAGAGGACACCACACCCGAGACACTAACACTTGCTTCCTGAAGCTCCCACACTTCAGTGACGAAACAACAACAGCCATCCGCAGAGCTATCAGACGAGAGGGACTAGATATCCAACTGGCCCATCAGGTCCTTCTCTACGCGGACAGCTAACCAAAAGACACTCCACCAGACATGACAACTGCTGCAGGCTAGCCAACTGCCCCATCAACGACACAGACCTATGCCACCAGGCTTACGTCGTATACAGACTAGAGTGTGACAAATGCAGCAACTTCTACGTAGGTAGCACCACCAGACCACTCCACATAAGAATAAAAGAACACCTCAATACTAACGCTTCCTCATTTAAGAAACATTTAGTTAAATGCAAAAACACCGACAAAACCATAACAGTTAGGATAGAAACTAAGGAAAGAAACCTCGGCAATCTTAGAATTAAGGAAGCACTAATTATAGACAAAACACACCCACCAATCAATAATAGACTAGAACTCAACACCCAATTTATAACTTGATAGAGCTTCAAGCCCCATATTTACACACACCTCACACACACACACGCACACACACACGCACACACACACGCACGCACACCGACACACACACACGCTTACACCTCCACTTATTCTCTCACACATATACACACACAAAGACCAGTTCTAACATGAGATAACATCTATCCCCCACATTTACATATAGACATATCTTCTCACTCTCACACACACACACTCACATAATTACACCTTCATGCATTCTCCCACACACTTAAACAGGCATGTACAAAAGAAACCTTTTAAAGGGAGACTACTCTTTATCCACCTAACCTTAACTCTTTGACATTAGAGATAGAACAGATACTCTATACCATTTCCTGTCAGCATGACTTGGCAAGCTATTTAGAACACTGGTTTAACCGCTTTACTTCCCTCCGAAGAAGAGATATTATCTCGAAAATTAAGGACATTTAAATAAATCTAAGGTAAAATACTAATTATCAACAATATCTTTTGCATTTGCATTCTTTATTCTATGTCCATACCTGCATTGTTTTGGCTTTATTATACATATACAAACGTTTATATATATATATATATATATATATATATATATATATATATATATATATATATATATATTATATATATTTATATATATATATATATATATATATATATATATATATATATATATATATATATATATATATATATATATATATATATATATATATATATATATATATAGTGTATGTAATTCAGTGAATTACTGCTGGTACACTAGATGCACAGGCATTGTATATATTACGAAAAGCAATGAAGTTTCGTTTACATGTATTTAGCTTTTCAGTAATGGAAAATGGTGCGCCATTAAATGGAGTGTATTAGAAAACTCCAATCCATATGTTAATGGAACTAAATTTTGATGGGCTATTTAACTTGAAAAAGTAGAATATACTCTCACAAATGTCTTCAGAGAGACACTGCTTAAATACCCACCACGATTGCTTTTGTTTCTGTCCACATGAAGCGAAATTGATTCTGAGAGTAGCTGATTTTTATTTCAAAGAATTTAATTTCTTTTAATTACTAACTTTGCACATGTCCACCCTCCTTGTATACTGTTTTGAATGTTATCCTCCTTTACATTACCTAAATTATTTCTTTATAGCTAAATTCGCAATTACTTGCCCTTGAAGTACTCTAGTGTTTTCATTCTACAAAAATTAAATCACCCTGTTAGGGTAGACAGTTTTTATTTTATTTTATATAACAGGCTGAATGAAACTTAAGTATATGTATATGACACTATTGTAACTAATTATATATATATATATATGGGGGGCGGTGCGCGCGTGTGTGTGTGTGCGCGTGTGTATGCGTGCGTGCGTACGTGTATGCGTCCATAAAATGCATGAATATATATATCAATTTGACTCGGTAAAATACATGACCCCTTTCGATACCAACCCGCCTAAAACACCTCTGTTTCTCTGGAACAAACTTCTCTAATTTTAAATGCTTTCAAATTAAATTACAATATCCCACCATACTTAACATAAGAATATAGTGTTAAGTTAACTCATGAAAACCATCTTGGTAATGAAAGAATAATCTCAGAAAATCCCTCATATGTTAAATAATTGATTGAAATACATTTTAAAAAATATGGTCACGAATATGTTAAATATGCGAAGTATTCCTGTAGGCGCCAAACTAACTTAGGTGTCTGACATTCAGTATCATATACTTAAATTTGGTTTATTTTATTCCTAGGCCATGAAGCCTACTCGACCATGTATATATTCTGATAATAGTCTAGCGCTTCTGTTAATATATCTTAAGTTATAAGTTTCTTAGTAAATAGACCTTCACTCAATTATTGGTATCAATTCTATTATTTTTCTTAATATATTCTATTAATATTAATTTCAGAATTTTTATAATTTCAATTAATAAGTGTTCTTAAATTTATGTGCTCTAACTTTAAGCCTATCACTTTAATTTGGTGAGTGTATCAGTTTAGTATAATGTCAGTTTAATATATTTTAGTTACTGCTCATATTTTCAACACTAATACATTTTAATTGCGTATGTAGGCTTCCATGCAATTTTAATATTTTTCCAAACAGTATTTGAATTTTTTTAAATGATTCTGAAGAGATTATCATAAAATGATTGAATATTCCTGATATGTTAACGAAACAATCGTCAATCAGTTAAATGATGTAATTTAGATCCTTGTTATACCTTACCCCTTTAAATATATAGTTAGTAATTAATAGAGTGTCCCAAAGTATACAATGTTGTTTTCAGATAAGAAATCTTGTAACTGGCCATTAATCGCTCATATACATGACTGACTGGCCTATCTGCTGATATGCAGATCTGGCTGATCAGTGGGTCTGCTAAAATGCAGATCTGACTGACCAGCCAGTGTCCTAATATGCAAATCAGACCAATCAGTATACTTCAGAAAATATCATATATTTTCACTAACTCTGACAGTTTGAAGGTAAGCAGTATACTGCACTGCTGAAGGGTAATAGCTGTATACAGATATGTATTGAAATTTTATATTTCTAAAGAAACACGGTATGTTTACAGGTGAAATTTCTATACATATCTGTATACAGCTATGCCTGAAGCTAAATTATAATTCTATTCTATTATTAATTGAGCCGACTTATGCAAATTCATATGCAAATGAGATTAATCACCTCATTTACAAAGACGAGAAAACTATATATTCTCGATTGTTTTCAAGTCCAGCTATCTGACTATCCCTCGCGGAAGATAGTCTGTATCATTTGTCTATTATTTCTTCATAGTTACATTTTAAACTTATAGCCTCGTTTAAATGATTATTTATCTGGTTGATTTATACGGACAAGGGAGAGGAAATAGTGTACATATTTTATGTAATAATTCTTCAAATTTGCAAATTTATATATACATATATATATATATATATATATATATATATATATAGTAATATTAATAAATTTGAAGACTAAAATCCAAAGAGGGCTCGATAAGGATAAATATATATCAAATATATAAGAACAGTAGAGCAAATATTTATTAAAATAACAGATTAAAGTTTAAACAAAGAATCGCTGTTTTCACCCCATTAACGGAAGATCCCGTTAAGGGTGAAAGCAGCGGTTGTTTGCTTAAACTTTAATCTGTTATTTGAATATATATATGTATATATATATATATATATATATATATATATATATATATATATATATATATATATATATATATATATATATATATAGAGAGAGAGAGAGAGAGAGAGAGAGAGAGAGAGAAAGGGAAAATGTAAGTTTTAGATGTTGAATGTCTTTTATTAATAAAGCTGTAATACGCATTTCAATGACAATAATAATCTCTTGATGATTTAACCATTATCATGTTCTCGTCAGACAGCGACATTGACTAGAAGGTTACATTTCCGGGTCATTCCTTGATTCAATGGAACGGATGAAAAATTATGATTTTGTTTAAATTAACCTTTCCCTGTGAGGTTATGACCATCCCGGCAGCTCAGCGCAGACGCAAAGGCGGAGAAAGGTGACCACTTAACTACCACCCAAAACAATACTACCCTACGTGAGTCTACCCACACATCTGACCCTCAACACCCACCATCTCAGCCGGCAACAGGATACGAGTTATATATATATATATATATATATATATATATATATATATATATATATATATATATATGTAAAGTTATATTTAAAATTGTTGGGTTACAACTAGTAAATATTTATAACTGATATAAAAGCACTCGACAAATATTTGGAGTATATTTACAATATTAAATAAATGGAATTGTAGTATTCTATAATATTTTTATAAATAGTATTGTAGTATTCTATAATATTTTTATTTTTTATTTTATTTTTAATATTTTTATATGTAAATTTTTAATACGTAATATTTTTTAATACGTAGTATTTTTAATATGCAATATTTTTATTATGTAATATTCTTTCGTAATATTTTTTAGTTCTCTATTCTATATTTTTATATATTTTTACTTATTATTATTATTGGATTGGCAGTATCGGTAGAGGGTCGGACGCCATGCTTTCAGCATAGTTACGTCCCTTTACGATCTGAGTTCAAATCCCGCCGAGGTTGACTTTGCCTTTCATCCTTACGGGGTCGATAAAATAAAGTACCAGTAATGCACTGGGTAATTGCTGGCCTTGTGCCTAAAGTAGAAACAATTATTATTATTGTTATCTTTGTTTATAATATAATATATATTTTCGATTAGTATATTGAAATCTGCTCTCTATTTCTGCTTGATAGATAATCTTGTAGAGTAATCGCAAGAATAATAATACGCTCAAATTTTTGTACCACATTGAGAATGTTTTCCGGTAACTTAGAGTTTGCGGAGTGAATCAGTTGGATTCACATTGATGTTTGTAGCTGTCACATAAACATATGAATTTTTTAAAACTAAACATAAGATAATGAATTTTCACACATTGTGAATACTTGTTTCATTCAGGAATACTGATATTTACAATGTAGTGTAAGTTTTATAAATACTAATACATTAAAACGGGTTTTCTACGCCTCGAATATGTCTGGCTATTTCTAAATTTTTTTTTTTTTTTTTCTCTCTCTATATCTCTCTATATCTCTCTATATATCTCCCTTACATTAATACTTGAGCTAAATAAATAAATAAATAAATAAATAAATAAATAAATGTATCATTGATACACTTACTCAAAATGACCTCCCACTACCTAATTTTCTATATATATATATGTATCTATCTCTATTTCCTCTCTCTCTCTATATATATATATATCTTTCTGTCTCTTTACATGAAGCTCTTCGCTTTATCTATTTTTCCATCTCTCTATTTTGTTCCATGCATTTTTTCTTTTTCTTTTTCTTTTTCTTTTTCTTTTTCTTTTTCTTTTTCTTTTTCTTTTTCTTTTTCTTTTTCTTTTTCTTTTTCTTTTTCTTTTTCTTTTTCTTTTTCTTCCTTTTCTTCGTTGTGTCTTTCTTTCTTTCTTTTTTCCCTCTTTTCTTTCTCTCTTTCTTTCTTTCTCTCTGTATTTTCACTGCTAGCGTAAACCTCTTCAAATGAAGTTGATGTTTATTACGGTATGTCGAATATATTTATCTATAAAACTGTTTATATTGTATTTTGTCTGATGAAGGCATAGCATATTGTTAATATGATATCCCCGAAATATATATAATGAAATAAATATGGTTTTATAAATATAGTTTTCCATTTATTTAATATATATATATATATATATATATAGTTGCTTGGTGCGTAACTTTCATTTACTGATGGTTTACCAGTTTAAGCAGGTAATGTTATTGCGTGGATCAGGCTACTCTAATAAGCTATGAATTCTGC
>OZ024744.1:87569580-87572080 GCA_964016885.1 Eledone cirrhosa
TACTTAAAAGAGATCTTAACACCAAAGGCGGAGTAGCCAGTCTAATGAGATGATTCACCACATCATCTCAGACACTGAGAAGTTTGAAAATGTACTCAAACATGATCGATCTATGTACCATTACTATGATAGGAAAATGGACAGGAGGTATAAACATACACCAAACACGGCGTGTGACTACTAACTGGTCATAATCATCTGAGATAAGTCCGTTGAAACTGAAAAATAAATCGAAGCAAAACCACCAAACATGAAAATCAAGGATGGAAAAACAAACATATACATTCTGAACATCACAATCCATTCTGACAAAAATCTTGCCCGAAATGAAGTGGAAAACTATCAAAATACAAGAATCTTGAAGTTGAAATTTACGTGTTGTATGGAAGATAAAGACCGCGCCAGTAATAATCGGGAGATATGTTATGATAAAATAAAATATGAACAAAAGGATAAAAGCCATACAAGGATTCATAATACTTACGCATGATGCACAATAGCTCCGACCTTTGAAGAAATGGTCTATTAACTTCCAAGCCTTTCTGTTTTTTTTTTTTTTTCCTATAGCTACTTCTTTACTAAATGCTATGGATTCTATTCTAATCGCTCTCTTACTAGCGCCCCACCACTTGTTGTAGACGATTTCCCATGCCAACTAGAACTAAGCTAATGTGCTGATCCGGTCATTGTACGCTTTACGCGCCGGGAACCGACGCGTTAAGATTCCAGTAATCTGGTCCCTGTCTTCATGTTCTATCTAGGTCCACAATGCATATCAGGAATTTGCGGTCTGAATAGGCAACCGTTTGAAACTGTGGAATCCGATGTTATCCATATCTGCTAACCTAATCAAAAACCTATCTAGATACGATCTTGATACCCTATGAGTTTGGTCCAAGACCACGCTGGCATATTCGAGAAATCTAGACAGTAGCTGTCAAACAGCTGGAATTGACTGATTATGTTCTTGGGTCTTTTGCACTTCCAACTTGGCTACTCATACACAATCCTAGCGTCGACTAAATGACGCGTAGATATCAAACGCCTCAAAAATGGGGGCTAGTGCGTATGTATCGGAAATCCTGGTATCGCTGGGGGTACACACATCTATAGTTCATGACCTGTTGTCGATTAGCAAGTGACTTTGTTTCCTGGACGATACAAGGCACCTACATTTATACAACCTACTCTTAAAATTACCATGTTCGTTGATTAAGAGTACACTGGGTAGCTATTTTCTGTCCGCGTGCTGTTGAACACGGGTAGTTTTATCTTCATATGTGGTTGTGGTTTCTTTGTAACCCTTTTAAAAGCCTACTGTTGGCCTTTATGTTAGGCGTTCCGACTTCATAGAGAAAGCCCTCTCTAAGGATTTTTATTTTATTTTCAGAGAATATTCTGACCATTATAAGTGACTTTAATTGTAGTGGTTTCATAGGTCTTTCCTTCTCTCGATGTGTCGTTGTTTTGTGGGAGGGGGTGCTTTGTTTCTTTCTGGACAAGGTCTTAGTCTATGGCAGACTGAGTTCTTTGATATTTTTTGTACCTTTGGTGTGTGTGGGGGGGGGGGCTTTTCTCCTTCACTGTGGGATGGAGGAGGTGTTTGTGTCACAAAAAAAAGGAGTGGGTGGAAGTATGTTTGTGTGTTTGTGTGTGAGTGTGAGCTTAGAGTGAGTAGCTAGAAAGAGAGAGGGAAAGAGACTAAGTGCGCGCGCGAGCGAGAGAGATAGGGAGGACTAGAGAGAGAGAGAGAGAGAGAGAGAGAGAGAGAGAGAGAGAGAGAGATATTGCTGTTGCTGTTGGTGTTGATGGTGGTTTGGTTTCTGCAATGTTTGGTGTCACTGTTGTTGATGTTGCTACTACTGTTGATATTCACTGTTGGCGTTCTTGCTGTTGTTGTTATGTCCCTGGTTTTGGCTGCAATGGTACTCTCTGGTTCCCCGCTGTCTTCAAAAAGCTCTTAGGTGGGTGATGTGTCCTCATCGGTGAGACCTAGGCTTGCTTTTCTTTCTTTTTTCTTTTGTCTTTGACCACTTGTAGTCCACCACCAACTGGAAGGTGAAATATATTTGACCTGCAGAAGTTTTTCTAGACTGAATACGGACCAATTCTCCATCCGGGTCCTCTTTCCTTCCACGAGCGTTTCGCTTCCCTCCAAGACGATGCAAGCTAGGATTCAAGATATGTCTAATTTTGATGGGATCCAAGTATTCTTATTTTTAGTGTTCTTATTCCCGTGTGAGAAGGGGACATTATAAATTGATACGTTTTATAGGGGACAACAGTGTAATTATTCGCAATGGACTCACCCTTGAGTTCTGAAATGCTCCAGAATTGCTTGGCCTTTGCAACGTGTCGTATATCTAGCATCAAGCTCTTCAGAGCTGCCTCCATGTAGGATTCTGGGGTCATCCTTGGCATTTTAGACTTGATGCTGATACATATGTTTGTCAGCATCTTTTTTCCATCGCTGCCAACAACTCAGATGGAACATTTTTGT
>OZ024744.1:87584580-87609580 GCA_964016885.1 Eledone cirrhosa
ACACACACACACACACACACACACACACACACATACACACGCACGCACACACACACACTAATACACACACACAGCGCGCGTGCACACAGACTCACACGCGCGCGCACACGCACACGTACGCACGCACACACACACACACACATACATACACACACTCACAGACACACACACGCACGCACACACACATACATACACACACTCACAGACACACACACGCACGCACACACACACGCGCACACACACACACACACATATATATATGTATATATATATATATATATGTATATTAATATATACGTATTTATTGGCTTATTATACGTGCACGTTCCTAAAATTCAGGGCCTAAAAACTCCCAGCGAATTATACGTCGTGTGATATGCTGATAAATACGATTTATAATATGGTTTTCAGTTTAAGGAAGGTACGCAATGAATGTAAGGTACACGTTACACTTATCTATCTATCTATTCGATTGTTAAATTTAATATTATTATTATTAATTCTTTTTTCTTTACTCGCCTGTAGGTAAACTCCCCACTATATGTATGTATTTGTATTTTTCCCAATCTTTTTGCGCCCTTGTGGCAAATAAAGAAATCTATCTATCTATCTATCTATCTATCTATCTATCTATCTATCTATCTATCTATCTATCTATCTATCTATCTATCTATCTATCTACTACAGCTTGACTGTCGTGCCTTGTCCCCGTGATAACTTCACTAAGATGGAACGCATGCTCTTCCAGTTCCTGTGGAAGAAGCAGGCTCCACTAGTGAGGAGATCCGTCTGCTGTAAACACCCGTCCAACGGAGGGCTGGGCATGCCGTGGCTAATGATGCGCAAACATGGGCTGAGGCTACGGCATCTACAGGTATTCTTCACCGACTATCCAGTGTGGGCACCGTTTGTGAGACAGGCCTTCCCACAACTTGTCTCGCTGATGGAGCTGCAGTCCTGGGTCAAGAAAAGACCGAAGAAGATGGGCGCCTGGCACATTGAATGCTCCCAGGTGCTCACAGTCCTCTGTCAAGCATCACAGCAATCAGTGGAGACTCCACTTCGACATTCTATAGAGGGTTAGTACTTTACAAGTGCGACGACGTGCTCGGGGCGACGCTAGGCGTCGGGGACGACTAGCTCACCAGTGTGTTCGGTAAGACTTTTCGGCCCGGATCTATGGACAACTTCCAGAGGTCTCTGGCCTGGCAGTGCTACCGAGGAGCTCTACCCGTTTGAGATAAGATCTACAGGCACGGACGCCCCGGCAGGGATCCTTTCCAGAGGACGTGTCCAAGATGCGAGCAGGACAGATGCAATTGTACACTGCCCGGGCGTAACCGATCACTGGAACTATGCAGATCAACTGCTGTCGCGTATGGGGCAAATCCAGTTGACTGCGGAGTCCATAGTAAGGATCAAACCGCCAGCCTCTTTCAAAAACGAAAGAGAGGAGGTTTTCTCCTGTACAGTGGCTATGGTGAAAGAGGTTATATGGTGGACGAGATTGAGAGGACTGAGGACAGATGCCTTTCTCTCCGGACAACAATTGATTCCTTTCTTTAAGTATCACTTGAGAAGAAGAATCAGAGTGCAGAGAGAGGCACTGCACCCCAGTAAATTTACTGAAAGGTGGGTGAATGAAGCGAAAATGGCCGGAGTGATTGGGCCATCTCTGTTTATAAGCCCGTAGGTTAAAGAATAGAGCAAAAGGAAGAAGGGAGCACTTGCACAACACGCTCCTGAAGTTGAGGGTTGTTCTACCGATGGGATATTAAACAACCCATTATGGCGTCTCCCCCCTATTGGGGATTTCGATTGTTATAATTGTTTGTTTTATATATTATTTTTTTTTACACGACTGTATGTAAAATCCTCGGTATGTGTCTTTGTATTGTTAATTTTTCTTGTGCGCCCTTGTGACAAATAAAGAAATATATCTATCTATATATCTATCTATCTATTTCTCTATCTATCTATCTGTCTATCTATCTATCTCTGTATCTGCCTGACGCGTGAAATATCGCCGGTAAGCTTTTTTGTTAATTTCTATGCAAAAAACCGAACTAATTGTTTGAAAAAACATATCATTTTGTAGATTAACCCCCAAGCTGAATTGTCAGCTCGGTGGTAATCCCATTTTTCGCCCCCTTAAGGGCGAAAATTTAATTAAAAAATTGTTTTAAAATATATAAGTTTGCCAACTATAAAACACGAATAGCTCAGAAAAAAACGCTAGAGAACGTCGACAGAGAGAAAAGAGGTAGAGAAGCAGATATTAACGTTATATCTGCTTCTGCTACTATGGACGTCGCCGTAGATACGACTGTCAACAAAGAGAAACAAATATTACCACTTGAAGATTTTAAAATGTCTACCGTCGAACCGGAGAAAAATAACAATAACACACAGGAAAACACAGGAATTAAACCCATTAACATATACACATGAAAAAGACAACATCAACAACTCCACAGATACATCTACAAATAAAGTATCACCTCGTCAAGGAATTGAGATTTCCAACACCGAGGCTAACAACTATAACAACAACAACAACAGCAACACCACACAAAACAAATGTCGTTCGCTTAAACTGTGAACAAAAAACAAGATTTTATAAATCTTGACATCTCCAATGCAAAAGATATGCTCCAGCAAGGGAGAACATTTTTAACTTTCGAAGACAAGGGTGGGTTTAGAATTAACACAACGAGAAAGCCGATATTTGTTAGTTAAGCAGATATAGAAGCGACCTTCAAGGAGACTCTAGCAAATATCGACTTTATCCAACGAGGAAAACGTACTGTTTGAAAGCGAGGCACTCCCCCCAAAACATACTGTGAGACCAATGGTGTCAAAAGCATTCACCTTTTTCCCTACGTACATGGGGAAAAGGACACAGAAAATAAAAATAAAAAATATACCACCAAACATTAACATCTAGTGGATCTTGGCTGGCTTCGTAGAGCCAGAGACTGATATGATTCTTTCGATACGAAAGTCTATTAGACAAATGTGGGCGGGTACTGATTTGGAGATTCTGATTCAAATCAGGACGGAAAGAATCTCCAAAATATCCGAAAAAGTCGTCAACGACGACAACAACCATATAAACATTACGGTGGAGGGTCGAAAACTTCATTGCTTTCACTGTGGTAGCACAGCACACATAAAGGCCTCCTGTACTTCACAAACACACTACAACATCATTAAAAAAACACTATTACCAACACCAACACCAAAACAACCAACACCACAAGTACAACAACAGACGAAACGAGCAAACACACCAAAAAACAAACATCCACTCAACCAACAACAGAAAAAACACAGACAACACCCCTGAAGAACACAGCCCCACACCATCCCACTCCATCAAACACTACCACAAACACACACATCGAAACACCACCACCACACAACATACCCCTACGGCACACTCCTGACGATGATTATTCAACGACAGAGGAGGCTGCTTCTCCTTCTTTAAGTGAAGAAGAAGGAGGGCCTCTGAAATCTAAGAAACAAAAAAGACACAACAAAACCCCCAAAACTCCAATCACCAACACCAACACACAACCACAGACACAAACAACAACACAAACAACACCATAGTCAAACATCCCCCTACTAGCAAAACCAACACAAACGCCACCCCAAACACAAGCACCCACCATAAAAAGAAAACTCCCGGACGAACAACAAACTAAGGCAACACAACAAAAACACAAACAACAAGAGTTTGATGGAGGCCATCTCCCAAAACCCTAAGGTGGAGACGGAGGGCAAAACTTTCGTCAAAGCAGAATCGTCTCCACACCTAAAACTAATAAGGGTTTCGATAGAAACCTATCAAAACTTGAAAAAAACAGTTTTCGCAGGATGTTGGCAACCCCTGTCAAAAACCTATTAACCACGTTCTATTAAAATGTTTCACCACCCACCCAACACCACCCCCAGAACTGAAATGGAAATTGAACAACCCGATCTCCAGGAAACGAAAAGGTAAGTGCACCTTTTCGTCCTTTTTGCCAACTCTTCTCCACCAGCATGGCTAGTTAACGAGTTGAAAGCGTGAATGTGCGTGGCCTAAGGATGCCCTGGAAACAGGGCCAACTTTTAAACGACCTTAGGTCACACGGTATGGATGTGATAGCCATCACCGAGTCCAGGATCCACAACAGGCAGCAACTAACCCCCCTCTTCGATGACTTTGAGATCTACGCATCTCTGTCAGCCAGGAGGTGGAGGGGGATTGGCTGTCATGTTTCGGAAGAACCTGGACGTTGAAGTACAACAAGTACACTTGGACCCGGAGGGTAGACTGGTACTCCTAGACGTGAACAGTATTGTAGGTGGCGCCTTCAGACTGGTGGCCCTTTATGCCCCCACCGGGCAATCGCAATCACGGCCAGACTTCTTTAAGCGTCTAGAGTCTTTTCTGGAAACATCTCGCTCCCTACTTTTAGATGGGGACTGGAATGGTATCCTAAATGCACGATGGGACTATGTGGGAGCATGTCCCAGTAGAGGGGGGTGCAACAGCCTCAAAACTTTAATCGGCCAATTCCAACTGACCGATAGGTATCGACTGGATTTCCCGACTGCACCACAGTGGACGTGGGCAAACCGCAGCGGGACATGTAGATCGTATTTAGATAGGTTCTTCATTAGATAACGAGACAAGGAGATGTTAAGCTGTCCACGAATGCGCATGGCTGCCTACTCAGATCACAAATTAGTCGTCTGCTTAGTCAACCGTGATAGAATACATAGACAGGGACCCAGATACTGGAAGCTGAACGTGTCGTTGCCGGCACGTAAAGCTTACAGTGAACGGATAACTAGTCAAGCAACAGTTAACGGGAGCCATCGTCATCAATAGATAGTGGTACTCTCTCAAGAAAGCAATTAGAGTAGAATCGATAGAGTTTAGCAGAGAGTTAGCCTTAGAGAAAAACAAAATAGAAAGAGAACTAATAGCCAAGGTAGAGGAGGCACTTAGAAGTGGCAACGCGGCTAGAGTGTTAGCGTCGAGAATGGCACTAGACCAGTTCTTCGACGCGAAACACGAAGGCTGCGTGGTCAGAAGCAAAACACGTGCTCTAGGAAACGAAGGAGCGAAAGCTGTCAGCTGGGCCCGAGTGGCGGAGGCAAAAAGTGGCAACAAGTCCATGATTCGGTCTTTGAGAGACCAAAACAGACGCGTGTTACTTGACCCCAATCAAATGTGCGCGTCCTTTCAGCGGCACTTTGCGCGACTGTTTGAGCAGAACGACGGTGAGCCGAACGGGGTACTGGACTTTAGTTCATACCTCGACGGCCTGCCGCGTCTCTCGAACACGGACACTGAGATACGGGACGTTCTGGGCCGCTGCGGGAAACGCAAGTCACCAGGTCTAGATGGTCTACCCTATGAGTTTTACATAGGCATGCTGGACTTATAATCTCGCGTCTTCGAAGCTGTTTACTGCAATTGGCAGCAAAACGCGAGAATTCCCAGTTTTGCAGGCAAGGGCGTAGTAACGCTGATCAGGAAAGACGAGAACAAGGGGGACGAAATTAACAACTTCAGGCCCATAACACTGCTCAACACAGAGTTAAAGATTTTGGCCAAGTTGCTAGCGACGAGGTTGGCGCTTGTCGTCGAGAATCTGGTAGGGAAAGCGCAAACGTGTGCATACACGACAACCTCCATCTCATGCGATACATCATAGAGAGGGTGGGTAGTAAACCCGGCTTCGGTGGGGCTCTGATCAATTTGGATCAGTCTAAGGCATTCGATAGGGTCGACCATCGATACTTGGAAGTGGTTCTCAAGGCGACCGGTTTCGGTACCGTGTTCAGAGGCTGGATCGAGGCGATGCACACCAGCATGTGCTCGAGGGTCAAGGTAAACGGCTATCTATCGGAGCCGTTCGCAATCACGCGTTCCATTCGACGGGGCTGCCCTCTCTCCTCCATTCTGTATGTATTGACTCTAGAGCCACTACTGCGGAAATTGGAGCTGTTGCAGGGCATCCCTCTAAAACCGCGACTGCGCAAAGCGGCGTCGGCTTATGCCGACGACGTAACGGTAATCGTGTCGAGCACCTCGGAAATCGGGGTGATCGGTAACTTACTGAAAGAATACGAAACGGTGACGGGAGCAAAACTAAACCCGGACAAGTCTATCGGTTTGCAACCCGGTACGTGGAGAGGCAAACCGATGACGTCCGACAGCGTCATTGTACGCTGGACGGACGGACCGGTGAATTTGCTCGGGGTCTGGTTCGGTCCAGCCCTCCAGGTGGAGAAAAACTGGAACTAGGTCACAGCCAAGGTGTTTGCGCTCATCCAAAAGTGGGCAGAGTGCAAACTGTCCTTGAAAGGTAGAGCGGAGGTGGCGAACAATTTCATAGCGCCCGTCGTCTACTACCGCTTGACTGTCGTGCCTTGTCCCCGTGAACACCTCGCCAAGATGGAACGCATGCTCTTCCAGTTTCTGTGGAAGAAGCAGGCTCCGCTGGTGAGGAGATCCGTCTGCTGTCAGCACCCTTCCAACGGACGGCTGGGAATGCCGTGGCTGATGGTGCCCAAACATACGCTGGGGCTGCAGCATTTCCAGGTATTCCTCACCGACCCCCAACCGGTGTGAGAACCGTTTGTGAGACAGGCTTTCCCACAGCTCGTCTCGCTGACGGAGCTGCAGTCCTGGGTCAAGAAAAGACCGAAAACTATGGGCGCCTGGCACATTGAATGCGCTCATGCGCTAACAGTCCTCTGTCAAGCGGGCGCAGCAATCAGTGGAGACTCCACTTCGACATTCTATAGAGGGATTGTACGTTACAAGAGCGACGACGTTTCGGAGAGACTCTGGGCGTTGAAGACGATGAGCACACCAGTCTGTTTGGTAGGACTTTCAACCCGGGATCTATGGACAACTTCCAGAGATCCGTGGCCTGGCAGTGCTATCGAGGAGCTCTACCGGTTCGTGACAAGATCTACATGCACGGACGCCCCGGCAGGGATCCTTCCAAGAGGACGTGTCCAAGATGCGCGCAGGACATTGAAACAGTCCTGCACGCAACTGTACACTGCCCGGGCGTAACGACCTGTGGAACAATGCAGAACAACTGTTGTCGCGTATGGGACAAATCCAGTTGACTGCCGAGTCCATAGTAAGGATCAAACCGCCAGCCTCTTTCAAAAACGAAAGAGAGGTGGTTTTCCTCTGTACGGTGGCTATGGTGAAAGAAGTTATATGGTGGACGAGATTGAGAGGACTGAGGACAGATGCTTATCTCTCCGGACAACAATTGATTCCCTTCTTAAAGTATCACTTCAGGAGAATCTGAGTGGAGAGAGAGGCACTGCACCCCAGTAAATTTACTGAAAGGTGGGTGAATGAAGCGAAAATGGCCCGAGTGATTGGGCCTTCTCTGTTTATAAGCCTGTAGGTTAAAGAAGAGAGCAAAAGGAGGAAAGGAGCACTTGCACAACACGCTCCTGGAGTTGAGGGTTGTTCTATCGACGGGGTATTAAACAACCCATTTGTGGCGCTTCCCCCTATTTGGGATTTCGATTGTTGTAATCGTTTGTTTTATATTTTTTACACGACTGTATGTAAAATCTCTCTATTGTCCCCTTTTCTTGTGCGCCCTTGTGGCAAATAAAGAAATATATCTATTTATCTATCTGTCTATCTGCATACCTAGTTACCTATCATTCTTTCTATCTATCTATCTATTTATCTGCCTGTCTGTCTGTCTATCTGTCGGTTTATTTGCGGTCTTTTATCCCTTCTTTTTTATTGTCTTTTTAATTCTTCTAGATGATATGTCTCTCTCTCTCTCTCCTCTCTCTCTCTCTCTCTCTCTCGCTCACTCTCATTCTCTCACTCTCTCTCTCACTCCCCTTCTCTCTCAGTTTCTCTCTCTCCCTCTCTCTAACTTTCTCTATAAATTTCCCTTTCACCTTTCCTTTCATATCCACTTCATCACTAACTTTCTCTCTATCATTCTTTAATTCTTTTTTTTTCTCTCTGTTTGTGACTCTACTTTCCTTTCAAATATTTATTTATTTATTTATTTATTTATTTATTTTACTTATTTATGTGTTGGGGTGCCACTTGTTGACATTGTGTCGCCTTGTAATCTTTCTATCAACAACTTGTCTCTATAAGTGACGCCAGCTAACGTATGACATTGCATTTGTTATGTTTGTTTTGTTATTTTTTGTTGTTGTGAGTTTTGGTAGATGTTTTACTTTATTTTTCGTTCCATGTAAACCAACCATCGAAACAAGAATTCAAACCTGTTGAGTTGTAAATCTTGCCCGTAATTTCCTCCTGTAAACTCACGTGTGTGTGTGTGTATGTGGGTGGGTATGTGTGAGTGTGTGTACAGAGAGAAGGGAGAGACGTATACAGTAAAAGATATACGAGTAAGAGAGAGATGGATAGATAGATAGATAGATAGATAGATAGATAGATAGATAGATAGATAGATAGATTTCTTTATTTGTCGCAAGGGCGCACAAGAAAAGGGGACATTACAAAGTCACATGTCGGGGGGTTTACATACAGTCGTGTAAAAATATTATTAAAACAAACAAAAATAACAATCGAAATCCCGAATAACGGGGGGCGTCATAAATGGGTTGTTTAATACCCCGTCGATAGAACAACCCTCAACTTCAGGAGCGTGTTGTGCAAGTGCTTCCTTCTTCCTTTGCTCTCTTCTTCAACCTACATGTTAATATACAGAGAAGGCCCAATCACTCGGGCCATTTTTGCTATATTCACCCACCTTTATTGGGGGCGCAGTGCCTCTCTGTCCACTCTGTAGCCACAGGGGCACAAATGAAGGGGACAAATACAAAGGGGGAAGTTTACATACAATAAAAACGTGTAAAATATTATCAAAAATGCAATTTAATAATTAGTCGATTTTCCCCAATAGGGGGAGACATTACATATGGGTAACACATACCCCCCAAAAAAATTGTGCAACCCTCATCTCCAGGAGTATCAAGAGTTTGTACTCCTTTCCTCTCCTCCTCCTTTTCCTCAACCTACAGGCTGATATAGAGTGAAGGCCCATTCACTCGGGCCATTCTCGCCACTTTCACCCACCTTTCATAAAGCTTGCTGGGGTACAGCACCTCTCTCTCCATCCTGATTCTTCTTCCAAAGTGGTATTTGAAAAAAAGAATCAGTTGTTGGCCGGAGAGAAAGGTGTCTGATCTCAGCCCTTTCAACCTTGTCCACCATACAACCTGTTCGCCATAGCTATCACACAAAGGAAAACCGCCTCTCCTTCGTTTTTTAAGGAAAGGGGACAATACAAAGACACATGCCGGGGATTTTACATACAGTCATGTAAAAAAAAAAATATATAGATAGATATAAGACAAACAATTATAACAATCGAAATCCCCAATAGGGGGGGGGGGGGGAGACGCCATAAATGGGTTGTTTAATACCCCGTCGATAGAACAACCCTCAACTTCAGGAGCGTGTTGAGCAAGTGCTCCCTTCTTCCTTTTGCTCTCTTCTTTAATCTACAGGCTTATAAACAGAGAAGGCCCAATCACTCGGGCCATTTTCGCTTCATTCACCCACCTTTCAGTAAATTTACTGGGGTGCAGTGCCTCTCACTCCACTCTGATTCTTCTTCTAAAGTGATACTTAAAGAAGGGAATCAATTGTTGTCCGAAGAGAAAGGCATCTGTCCTCAGTCCTCTCAATCTCGTCCACCATATAACCTTTTTCCCCATAGCCACTGTACAGAGGAAAACCGCCTTTCTTTCGTTTTTGAAAGAAGCTGGCGGTTTGATCCTTACTATGGACTCGGCAGTCAACTGGATTTGTCCCATACGCGACAACAGTTGTTCTGCATAGTTCCAGAGGTCGGTTACGCCCGGGCAGTGTACGATTGCGTGCAAGACAATTTCAATGTTCTGCTCGCATCTTGGACACGTTCTCTTGGAAGGATCCCTGCCGGGGTTTCCGTGCGTGTAGATCTTATCTCCAACGGGTAGAGCTCCTCGGTAGCACTGCCAGGCTAGGGACCTCTGGAAGTTGTCCATAGATCCCGGGCGGAAAGTCCTACGGAACAGACTGGTGAGCTAGTCGTCTTCGACGCCTAGAGTCTCCCCGAGTACGTCGTCGCACTTGTAAAGTACTAACTCTCTATAGAATGTCGAAGTGGAGTCTCCACTATTTGCTGTGCCCGCTTGACAGAGGACTGTGAGCGCCTGTGCGCATTCAATGTGCTAGGCGCCCATCTTCTTCGGTCTTCGCTTGACCAAGGACTGCAGCTCCATCAGCGAGACAAGTTGTGGGAAGACCTGTCTCACAAACGGTGTAGATAGATATCTGTCTTTATTTGCCACAGGGGCGTTCAAAAACGGGACATTACAAGACGGTTGTTTTACTTCAAAATCATATAACTTTAACATTAATAAATAACAATAAACTATATATAATAAAATAACAATTGAAATCCCCAATAGAGGGGAACGTTACTGCAAGGTTGTTTTACACATCGTGGATAGAACAACCCTCAACACCACGGACACGTTTTGTAGGTGTTCCTGTCTTCCCTCTCTTTATCTTCCTAAACCTACAGGTTTATATACAGAGAAGTCCCATTCACTCGGGCCATTTTCGCCATATTCACCCACCTTTAAGCGAATTTACTGGGGTGTAACACCTCTCTCTCCACTCTCACCTTCCTTCTGAAGTGGTAATTAAAGAAGGGTATGAGCTGTTGTCCGGAGAAAAAGGTGTTTGCCCTCAGTCCTTTTAACCTCATCCACCATATTACACTCTTTCGCTACCAGACAGAGGAATCCCGCCTCCCCTTCATTCTTAAATGAAGGCGGCGGGGTGATCCTCATGATGCACTCGGCTGACAACTGGATGCGTTCCACACGTGACAGTAGCTGTGTTACATAATTCCACCGGACGGTCAGCCCTGGGTACTGAATAATGCGTGCAGAACGGTTTCGATGTCCTGCTTCCATCTTGTACAGGTCCTTTTGGCAGGATCTCTGCCAGGGCGTCCGTGACTGTAGATTTTGTCGCGAACTGGTAGACCTCCTCGGTAGCACTGCCAGGCCAGAGACCTTTGGAAGTTATCCATAGGCCCTGGACGGAAAGTCCTCCTGAACAGACTGGTCAGTTCGTCCTCCTCGCTGCCTAGAGTTTCCCCGAGAACGTCGACGCACTTAAACTCCACTAATTCCTTATAGAATGTCGAAGTGGAGTCTCCGCTGATTGCCGGTTCAGCTTGGTAGAGGGCTGTGAGCGCTTGAAGGCCCCAGAGGTGCCAGGCACTCATTTTCGGTCTTCGCTTGACCCAGGACTTCAGCTCTGTTAGTGAGACGAGTTGTGGAAGAGCTTGTCTCACAAACGACAGCCACACCGGTTCATCGGGCAGGAATATCTGGAGATGGCGTAGCCTCAGCGCGTGTTTGCGCATCATCAACCACGGCATGCCCAGCCTTCCGTTAGAAGGGTGTTGACAGCATATTGTTCTCCTCACCAAGGGAGCCTGTTTCTTCCAGAGCAACTTGAAGAGTAGGCGATCCATTTTGGTGAGGTATTCGCGGGGACAAGGCACGACTGTCAAGCGGTAGTAGATGACGGACGCTATGTAAGTGTTCGCTACCCCGCTCGACCTTTCAAGGAGAGTTTGCACTCAGCCCCCATCTGGGTGAGTGCAAACACCTTCGCCGTGACCTCGTTCCAGTTCTTGTCCACCTGGAGGTCTGGAACAAACCATACCCCAAGCCATTTCACCAGTCCTTCGGCCCAACGTCCAATGACACTGTCGGGAGGCCTGGGTTTGCCTCTCCATGTGCCGAGTTGCAAACCGACAGACTTGTTTGGGTTTAGTCCTGCTCCTGTCAACGTTTCGTATTCCTGTAATAGGTTGCCGATTACCCCGATTTCCGAGATTTTCGATACCATGTCGTCGGCATAGGCCGACGCTGTTTTCCGCAGTCCTGGTTCGATCGCGTGCCCTGCAACAGCTCCAACTTCAGCAGTAATGGCTCGAGATTCAGTACATACAGAAGGAGAGGGGGCATCCCTGACGAATGGAACGCAAGATTTGGAATGGCTCCGATAGGTAGCCCTTCATCTTGACTGCCGAGCAGATGCTGGTGTGCATGGCAGCGAACGATCCAGCCTCTGACGATGGGACCGAAGCCTTGAGAACCACTTCTAAGTATTGATGGTCCACCCTATCAAATGCCTAAGACTGATCTAAATTGATCAGAGCCCCACCGAAGCCAGGTTTACACCCTGCCCTCTCTATGATGTATCGCATGCGGTGGAGGTTGTCGTGTATGGACTTGGTCGGGATTGCAAACGTTTGCTCTTCCCCTACCAGTTTCCCGACGACAAGGGCCAGCCTCGCTGCTAACACTTTGGCCAAAATCTTTAACTCTGTGTTGAGCAGAGTTATAGGTCTAAAATTGCTTACCTCATTCCCCTTGTTCTCATCTTTCCTGATCAGCGTTACTACGCCTCTGCCTACAGAACTGGGAATCCTCCATTTCTACTGCCAGTTGCAGTAGATCGCTTCGAGGAAGCCAGAGAACAAGTTTGTCATGCCTGTGTAAAACTGATAGTGTAGACCATCTAAACCGGGTGATTTGCGTTTCCCGCAGCGGCCTAAGGCATCTTCTATTTTGCCCGCTGTGATCGGCCTTTTGCAGCTCTCTGCATCCGTGCTCGAGAGTTGTGGTACGCCGGCGAAGTAGGAGCTGAAGTCCATCACCTCGCTCGACGTACTGCTTTGCCCGAACAGTTGTTCAAAGTGTTGCTGGAAGGCCGTGCATATCTGCTTGGATGCAAGTTGAATGCGTCCATCTTTGTCTTTCAAAGACCGAATTGTGGATGTGTTGCCACTTTTCGCCTCTGCCACTCGTTCCCAGCTAACAGCTTTGGCTCTCTCGTTTCTTAGAGCACGTGTTCTACTTATGACAATACAACCTTCGTGTTTCACGTTGAAGAACTGGTCTAGTGCCGTTCTCGCCGCTAGCACGTCAGCTGCACGTAAACTGGCACTTAACTAAGGTGCTAATCTGTTTACTGTAGTCCTTACACGCCGGAAGCGACATGTTTAGCTTCCAGTATCCGGGTCCCTGTCTATGTGTTCTATCAAGGTTGATTACGGAGGTGATTAATTTGTGGTCTGAATAGGCAACCATGTGCATTTGTGGACAGCTTAATGTTTCCTTATCATTCTATCTAATTAAAAATCTATCTAAATACAATCTAGAAGACCCAGTGCGGTTGCTCCACGTCCACAGTGGTGCACTTGGGAAGTCTAGTCGATATCTATTAGCCAGTTGGAATTGGCTGATGAGATTTTTGAGGCTGTACACCCCCCTCCCCTCTATTATCACAAGCTCCTACATAGTCCCAACATGCATCTAAGATGCCATTGCAGTCCCCCATTAACACTAACGAGCGAGACGTTCTCAGGAATGGCCCCCACCCTTGAAGAACTCTGGTCGCGATGTCCCAGTCGGGGTATATACGACCACCAGTCTGAAAGCTCCACCTTCACTACCATTCACGTCCAGGACTACCAAGCTGCCCTCCGGGTCCAAGTGAATCGTCTGTGCTTTGAGATCCAAGTTTTTTTCCTCTACCTCCTGGCTGACAGAGAGATGCGTAGATCTCAAAGTCATCGAACATGGGGGTTAGCTGCTGCTTGTCGTGAATTCTGGACACGGTGATGGTTATCACATCTATACGATGTGACCTGAGATCATTTAAAAGCTGGCCCTGTTTCCAGGGCATGCCCAGGCCACGTACATTCAAACATCCAACTTGTATAGTCGCCATTTGGGTGAAGAAGAGTTAGGGAGAGAAAAGGCGGGAACACTTACCTTTTCGTTTCTTGGAGGTCGGGTTGTTCATTCTCCATATCTAGATTGGGCGTGTTTGGGGAGGAAGCGAATCCTTTTAGCAGGACACGGTTAAGGGGTTTTGGCAAGGGGGGCCCACATCATGTGGGAAGTTCCTGTTTAAAGTTTCGTACTGTAGGGTTGTTACCCTGATAAGTTTGAGGTTTGGGGGTGGGTCGTTGGTGGGGAAGGTTTTCCCTTCCGTTTGTATTGTGGAGTCCTTTCGGACAGTTTCCACCAGTTCTTTGTTTCTTGTTTTTATGTATGTGTAATGTGTTTTGTTTTTTATGTGTACTGTTTCTGTTTGTAGTTTTCTTATTGTGATTGGGGTTTGTGATTGTGGTGGTGTGGGTGTTTGTTTTGTTGGTGAAGTGTTTGGTTGTGTTGTTGGTGTGGTTGTCGTTTGTGGCGGTATGTTTATGTCAGTCTTGGGTGTGTGCGTGTTTTCAGTTGATGTTTTTGTTGTATTTTTTTCTGTGTCTTTTTTGCTTCTTGGATTTTTGGGGTTCCTCTTCATCCTCACTTGGAGATGTAGAGGTTTCCGTGTCTGAGGTGTTATTATTGTGGGTAGGTGGGAGGGGTATGTTGTGTTGTGATGGAGTGTTTGTGTGTGTGTTTGTGGGAGTGTTGGGCAGATGGGAAAGGGGTAGGACAGAGTCCTTCAGGGAATTTTTGGTGTGATGTCCTTTGTGGTTTGTGATAGTTGGGTGAATGTTGATGGTTTGGGGGTTGTGTTTTTTTTTTGTTTTCGGGTGTGTCTGTTGTAGTTTTGGGGTTGGCAACAACGCCTTCCTTTGTTTTTCCACATCCAGCATTGGGCAAAATGCTTTTAAATGTGTGTTGTTTCCACATTTGAAACATTGTGGTCTTTTGCCCTCCACTGCCATGTGGACAACATGGTTATCATCCACCGGCACCCTTTCCGGTATTTTTTTAATCCTCTCCTGTTTTATTTGAACCAAAAGTTCCATTGAGGTCCCATTCAAGTTCTGTCGGATTGATTTTTTTTACAGAGAGGAGGTTGTCTTCACCCTCCTCCAAAAGAACCACCCAGGATCCACCAAATGTTGGTGTTCGGTGGGATGTGGTAGATCCTTATGTTATGGGTTCTTCTTCCCATGTAGGTTGGGAAGAAGATCTGTTGGCTCGTTCTAATTAGAGCCACCGAATATTTCTGGACGAGGGCCTGGCTTTTAAAGAGCACCGACATGCTCCCGTACTGCTTGGCCCTCTGGAGGTAAGCAATGTCTGGCATTGCCTCTTTTAGCGCGGTTTCCACTGTGATATTGCTTAAAGCCATCGGTTTCTTGGTCTGTGAGCAGATTGTCCGGAAGAAAATTGTTTTTCTTAAGGTCGCGGCCCTAATTTCCGGTGGTGTACTTATTCGAAAGCCGTTACCTTCGAAAGTTATATGTTGCGTAGCGTCCTTTAGGTGCTGCGCTAGATTTAACAGATCTATTTCTAGAAAATCTGTCACTTTGGCAAGGCTTTTTGCGAACGCTTTTTTTTTTGTGTGCGTGTTTGGTTGTTTTCGCTTGTGCTGGTGTTGTTGCTTTTGTTGTTCTTGTTATTGTTGTTGTCTTCGTTGTTGTTAGTGTTGTTTTCGTTCATAGCATTGTTGTTGTTGTTGTTGTTGCTGGTGGTGCCGCTTGTTTCACACTTTTGGTTTGTTGCCATGGCAACGTCAAGTTGTCCGTCAGCAGTTAAAGAAAATCCTACCTCTGTCTGAGACATCTGCTACTATGACAGTGGAAGGGGTAGGCTGTAAGCATATCTTCCCTTTTCCCCCTTCAAATGTTGGTGAAGAAGCTGTTGCTTCAGCCATTGTTTTAAAACGTTAGTTTTTCCAAAATTTTTTTTCATGAACTATGTCACCTAAAGGCGTAAAATATTTTGAGAGATTGACCCGATCAAAATTTGACCTGGCAGTCCCTCTACAAATTGGTATAAAAATGAAGGCTCACAGTCAAGAATTTCACACGTGTGACCATCCCAGAGATAGATAGATAGATAGATAAATAACCATGCCCAAGAGAATTAAAGTGTAAGCGCCGTTCAATTGATAACATTCAAACGATGAAGACAACATATTAAGTAGAAAATCAAACTTTCCAGTTGGTCTTCCTGTTTCTTCTACAGGAACTACAACGGTACACGATGGGGCCCACCCACAGCCCCGCGGACAGAATGGAGAAGGCGTTTCCCCGGATGACGGCAAGGGAGACGCGCTGGAAAAGCCACTCCAACTCGCGGGGCTCACACCTGCGGCTGGCCAACTCAGCGCCTATGGTGGTGAGTAAGGAGGTATCCCTGTGCCCGAGGACACCAGAAGTCTCCACTACCAGGGGTACGACCGCAAACCTGTCGGAGAGCGACCGGTATTTGAGGCCCCCCTCAGCCCGACGAGCAGCAGAACCTGGGTCAGTCGCAGACCGCACCAGGATGCGGATGCAGAAAGTGTAGGTGCAAGTGGCACCCCAGTCGAGGGGTTTGCCACCGCGGAACGGGATGAATGTCATGCCATCTGGCCTTTTGCCGTCCCTTCGATCCAATGGTGATTCGGACTTGACCAATTGAATGGCTGCTGTGTGTGTGTGTGTGTGTGTGTGTGTGTGTGTGTGTGTGTGTGTGTGTGTGTGTGTGTGTGTGTGTGTGTGTGTGTGTGTGTGTGTGTGTGTGCGCGCGCGCGTGTGTGCGCGCATGTGTGTATTAATGAGTGTTTCTTGTATAGGTGTGTTTATTTATTGTTTATTTTTCATTGCAGCTTTTAGTTTAACCGTAAGCTCTCTCACAGTATCGCTCTCTTTCCTTTACTTGTACATACTCTCACTCACTCTCCCTCTCTTTTCTCTCTGTATTCTCTCTATGTTCTCTCTCTGACAGAGAGAGAGATATATAAACACCACAATTGGTTTTACACACTTACTTTCAGAAACATACGCATGTGAGCGTGTTCAGGCGCTAAATAACAACAGCCATAACAACAAGTGTTATGTAAACCCAGAATCGTTCTAGCAATGCTTTGTCTAGCTACGAATCAAATCTCGACGAGGTATAGGATTGTAACTGGAAGAATCATAACATAATTAAGTACCCTTACGTAGTTTAACAGGCTCTCGACAATCGTCAAAACATCGGCTACTGTGAAGAGAAAGAAGTGTGCAGAGATACAATTCTAAGAAAGAATGTTTTCCATTTCGTCTAGCTGAATATAATCAAATGTTAGTGCATCTATATCTAAAAGAAATGGTAAAAAATTTCTTAAATTATAGAAGAAGAAGAAGAAGAAGAAGAAGAAGAAGAAGAAGAAGAAGAAGAAGAAGAAGAAGAAGAAGAAGAAGAAGAAGAAGAAGAAGAAGAAGAAGAAGAAGAAGAAGAAGAAGAAGAAGAAGAAGAAGAAGAAGAAGAAGAAGAAGAAGAAGAAGAAGAAGAAGAAGAAGAAGAAGAAGAAGAAGAAGAAGAAGAAGAAGAAGAAGAAGAAGAAGAAGAAGAAGAAGAAGAAGAAGACACTACATTTATACAAATGCAAAATCTTCATTCCAAAATTCTTAATACAACTATTAATTCAATGACTGTTTCCTTCTTTTACATAGCTATTTACCTAGAGTTGCGTCCGATAGATAGTATTAGCAATTGGAAAGAACAACGGAAACATTGTTTCCTCGGTCCGATTTCTCGAAAAGACGATCGACTGTTCCTTATCAGTATACAAAATTGTTCTTTTTTCTTGTTCTTAAAACAAGATAAATCTAATTAACGCTTTATACTAACACGTTCATATTTCAATTCTATGAGTCATCCACATGTTTCCAGTTCATTATTCAGTCCAGTGCAAAACACTTAATCATTTCTCTTTCATTTTAATTCTATGGTCTGACGTTTCCTTGAACAGGGCTGATCTTGGGCTGAAGAAACAATAGCAGAAAGAACATCGTATTTTATAATCGTTTTATTTCAACTTACAGTGCAAAACCACATAAACCATATTTCAATTGGTCTTCTTCTACTTCTTCTTCTTCGCCCAGTTATTCCTGAGAGAGTCATGAAGAGCAGAGTCCTGAAACACTCCTTCCAGTGAATCTTATCAGAAGCAACCGTCTCCAAGTGAACCGGCTGGATCCCTAAGCGTAACCAGCCAATCTCATGGATGTTATCCAACCATCTTGCTCGGGGTCTACCAATAGGTCTCCTGCCAGCTGGTTTTACTCGTAAAATCTGTCGAGCGATTCTTTCTTAAAACATTCTAACCACATGTCCATAGTATCAGAGCTGTGATCTCTCAATTCAGAGAAGTAGCGGCTCTACCTGGAGTGACACTCTGATCTCCGAGCTACGTACTCTATCGAGTAACGTTACTCCAAAGACCCTTCGGAGGAATCCCATTTCGACCGCTTGTATTCGTGATCATATTCTTTCGGTCATTACCCGAGATTCATGAGGATAGGCAAAGATTGGCATTTAAATTGATATTTAAATATATACACGAGCTTTTATATTTATTTTTTATTTTTTATATTGTTGTTTTCTTTTTCGACTGAGGAACATCAGTACCAGTTACAATACATGAATTCAAGAGAAATCTTTTACGAGAAAAATATTCGAAAACGGCAAAATACCAAACGTTTTTGAAGGAGGAGGAAACTTGTCAGACAATTGTAATCTCAGATTTTCAGACAGCTTTGCGCATCCACTTTAAAATTGACAACCACCTTAGGTTGTAATGTCTTTTCTCAAAACTTTCCTAGATTGTTGGCGGCATCGGCACCATGTATTTCTTCTTTTTTCTTTTTTTCCCCCCTTCATCTGATTTCTTTCCTAATTGAGATTTCTTGCCTCCTTCATTTTCATTTTATATTATTTTATTTATTTTAATTTATTTCATTTTATTTTATTTTTACTGATCTTGATTTTCATCTCACACTATCAACAATTTCGAGAGAAATTTTTGGACTTATATGCATATATGTATAAATGTATACATACACACCTCGGGTGCGCACATATGTATGTATGTGTATATATATATATATATATATATATATATATATATATATATATATATATACACACATATATATAAATATATATATATATATGTGTGTGTGTGTGTGTGTGCGTTTATGTGTCTGCGTATGTGTGTTTGCGTGTCTGTGTCTGTTTGTGTGTGTGTCTGTGTATGTATTTTCTGAATGAGACCACCCACGTTTGCATTCCAATTCCATCAGATCACATCCTGCAGGTTTAGATATATCTTCCAACTCCTCTATTCATCATACAGCGTCAGCAATATATTCATAGACATCACTAACTAATACATACTCCGCCATTACGACCACCACCAACCACGACAACAACAACAAAAACGAAAACAACATTACTCCAATCAGTATCACTGTCACCATCATAACTACTTGCTATCCAAATACCTCATCTTACCACAAGTAACACAGCATAACACAACAGAACATAGCATAACCACCATTAACGATGACAAGAAGCCGACATTGACAAGGCTATATCAACCTATTTGAACATACTATAACATGTTTTGAAAACAAAGAAAAAAGAAAAAAAACACGAATCCATAGTATCAAACTAACCATGGAGTTTGAGGCAATCCAACGAAGCCACACCAAGAGGATTGCCACGATGAAGAAGATAAGCTACTGGGAGAGGCTAAAAGAACTGAAAATCTACTCCTTGGAACGAAGATGGGAGAGATACGCAGTGATATACATATGGAAAATCCTGGAAGGACTAGCACCAAACTTTGGCGTTGAGAGCTGGACCAACCCCAGAACAGGGCATCACTGTATGGTGCCAAAAGTCCCGTCTTTCAAATCTAGAATAAGGAGCATATATTGCAATAGCCTGCGGCTCAAGAGCCTTCTATACTTCAACAAATTGCCGAGGAATTTGAGAGATCTGCATGGGGTGGAAGTGGCTATTTTCAAGAAACATCTCGACACCCTGCTATCCAGGATCCCGGATGAACCCACACCACACTACGAAGGTAACCTAAGGGCAGTAGTAACAAACTCCCTCTTACACTAATGGCCAGCCAACACAGGCTGGAGATAGAATGTGTAGCAACAAGGACGGTGCCACGGCATGGCCTCAGGTAAAATAGTAAAAAAGTATAAGTATAAATAAAATGACGTCCACATAAAACAATGGAGTCCCTGACTTAGTAAAGGCAACTTGCAACTTGCAAGTTTTATTTTTTTTCTTATCTGAGTTGACGCGAGGTTAAACATCATCATCATCATCATCATCATCATCAACAATAATGACAACATGTGATATATCATGATTGAACTCTCTAATACTCTCTCTTTATAAAATTCGCCAGGCAACTTCGCAGACGGATAATATAGAATACCACAACACACACACGCCACACACACACACACACACACACACACACACACACACACACACACACACACACACACACACACACACACACACACACACACACACACACACAAATATATTTATATATATAGTTATACTTTGGGAAGGTCATGCTGCCAATAAAATCACACGCACTGTAGGATTCACTTCAATTTATTATAAGTTTCCGGTTGTTTGGTTGGTTCGATAATTGGAAGGTTGTTTATATATTGTCATAGCTCTTTCGTGTGTTTTTATTGGCAGCATGACACACCCAAAGTATAACAATATCTGTTTCAACACACCTTTCCAGATGGGAAATCTACCAAAATAAATATATGTATATATATATATACATATACATCAATAAACAGGAGAGTTTTGGGGAAGTTTTTGGCTTTTACGCCTTCCAAGATACGCCGAATAGTAAGTATTTGCCCTGATATTGATCTGTTGGTGCGGAATCCATTTTGTTTTTTTCTCACCAAGGGGCCAATGACAGGTCTTATTCCGTCAAACAGCATGAGATTGTATATCTTTGCGGCAATTGCCATTAGTGTTATGCCACGGTAGTTTTTAGCCATTCCAAGATCGCCCTTTTTGGGAAACGGGAGTATGCATCCCTCAGTCCATTTGTCTATGGGGTCTTGATTATAGACACCATAACACAACTCTAGTAGGATTGGGTGAAATTCAGGTACCTTCCACACTTCAGCTGCGATCTCGTCGAGTCGGCACGCTTTTCCGTTACCAATAATTTTCACTGCCTTCTGTAGTTCCTCCATAGTGAAAGGACCTTTCTGTATTTGGTGTACCTCTGTAAAAACGGGTATTATTTCTTCTTCGATGATCTGTGGGTCTTTGCCAAGTAGGTTCTGAAACTGTTGTTGTCACAGTTTTAAACGTTCGTCTTGGCTGGAGGCATTCAGTTTGGCTCTGTCACTACTTTTTCTGCCACTAATTTCATTGACAGTTTTCCAGGCTTCAGCAGACTTCTTATTGCTGACAGTACTCGAGATATGATTGATCTTTCTCTGCATGTGTTCGGTTTGCTCAATTTCATACTCACTTTTCAGTGCTGTACAAGCATCATTGAAGTTACTAATGTTTTCTGGAGATCGTTGAGTGTCTTTCAATTCTGCAGCTCTATGTATTGAGAAAAGCCCTGGACGAAAACTTAGAGCTTGGTTTCACTCTCAGAAATCAAAAGTGTAGACGCCATGCAGCTCAGAAAATCACCGATGCTGACTATGCGGATGATTTAGCGGTCCTCGCTGACAACCTTAAGGATGCAACATCACTACTTCACAGCATCGAATCAGTTGCAGAGAAAATCGGACTCTATGTCAACGCAGGCAAAACAGAATATATTTGCCTGAACTAAGACTCCTCAGTTGGTATGCGAAGTCTAAACGACGATACAATTAAGCAAGTTGACGACTTCAAATACCTGGGTAGCTATATCGCCTCACAGAACATGATGTTAACATCAGACTGGGAAAGCCTGGGGAGCATTGAAAGCAATGTAAAAGATATGGAAATCAAACCTGCCGGCAAAGCTGAAAAGGAATCTCTTCTGAGCTGCTGTGTTATTTGTGCTTGTTTATGGCCCTATCACTTGGAGGCTAACGTCGAAACTGGAGAAAAAGCTAGGCGGGGCATACACACGTATGCTCCGCGCTTCTTTAAACGTGTCTTGGAGGGAACACCCAACAAATAAGGATCTCTATGGCAATATATCACCTATCAGCAGGTCAATACGTGGACAGAGACTCAAATTTGCTGGCCACTGTTGGTGCAGCAAGGAAGAAGAAGCAGGTGATATGTTGTTATGGAGTCCATCTCATGGAGCAAGAAACGCTGGTCGTCCCAAGAAGACATACGTCAAGCAACTTGAGGACGATGCTGGATGCACTGCGGAAGAACTGGCAAACGCTATGAGAGACAGAGATGGATGGAGGAAACGTGTCGTAGAAAGTCGAGCAAGCTCGACCTGATGATGATATATATATTGCCGTTACCATAACTCGGAATCGGTGAGCCATTCCGGAATCAAATGCAGTCTTTTATTTTCTACTTTCTAATCTCTGCTTGTTTTTGCAAAAATCCTGTTCTCTTATATAACTGATGCTGCAATTAACACCTGAGGAAATCGACTTGGTCTTGCATCATACTCGGATAATGAAGCTGGGCTATTGAAATATATATAATGTTCTCATTGAATTAAATTATGAAGTTTCCTGTCTGATCTTCTGTTGATTTTAATGAATATTTTATTTCGTTCCTGCACCAACCATTGGATATCACATCTACGATGGGTAATTTGCATAACGTTGAGTGCTTTAATTTATTGCATCATCGTTTACTAATCGGAATCACCAGTTCCATCCATTGGTTAATAATGTAACATAAATGGTATATGTGCATATTTATATATCTATTTATTTATACGCGCATATATATATACAGACACACATATATATATATAAAGAAAAATGATATATCGTCCAGGTGTGTGAACGACATCCCATCTCTCTATCTCTCTAAGATTATCAATTAAAACAGAAGGGCTTCAACGATAACAAGGCCAATCTTTTATTAAATGATTCATTTAACAAAACACAACCTAATAATTACATTCATAGGACATACCCTGCAAGCTAAACGGCAATGGCTTAATTCTTACATTCAAGAAGAGATATGAAAATCTCTTGGTCAAAAAACAGGCACTTCCACAAAGCACATCCACGTGGCAGGACAAAGGCGACTGGAATTTAAAACCAAATCTCTTGAGTTTTACATTGGCGTCTCTTCTTTTAGAGAACGCCGAGATAAGGGAAGTAATTCGCTATTTTTTTGTGTTACCCACAGGTGGCGACACTGCGTTGCTATAGTCAAAACACTGTCGCCATAGTTACTACATATATATATATATATATATATATATATATATAGTTAAAGAATGAAGAGTAACATGTTTGGCTGTACAATAAGGGCATTATTTAAAGTACTGACAATTGTTTCGTTGATCAGGTGAGTCTAGAGTTCGCTAATCGCCTGCATAACTATGGAAGCATCTTGTTGTGTCAAACAAAGCCGTACGTTAAAACTATCCACGACACAGAGTACTCGCAACCTCTAAATGGATTACCTATAACGATACCTTGTTATCCCATATATATATATATATATATATATATATATATATATATATATAGACCCTCCATCTCAACTCACCTTTTGAAAAGCAGAAGAACTGCGAAACCGGTAAAGGAACCAAATAAATATATATATTTAAAAAAAAAATAAGACTGCAGTTGCATTTTCGATTTCATCTCTTTTTCTTTATACTTTCACTCGTGTAGGACACCTCGGTTATTTTTCATTTTGTAAAAAAAAACCTCACTTTCTAATATATATATGTATATATACTTTACTTGTATCAAATAGTCGGTTTATATATAAATTATACTCGCCATTTAAATACAATATAATCTTAGCCCCTTCTTTCCCAGATCTCTCCTCTACTACCTTTCTCACCCTTTCTTCTTTCACAACAACGAATCTAATTTTCTTTTTTATTACTGCGAATTATGTGATGACAGTATTATGTAATGTCTGAGAGTATATGCCATTGAAAACCCTACGTTCCATAATCTATGTTCATCGCATTCAGTAACGAAAAGAAAATGTGCATAGCGTACTAATTTTGAAGTTGTTTTTTTCAGACGGATAATATCTGAAAAATAATGTATTGAAGTAAAACGATGACCCAATACGTACATCAACAAACAATTACTTAATGGCATGGTATATACAATATTAAAAGCACTATGGAATAAATAAATATACTTCCATTGGTTTCGGCGGTGAGTGTTGCCAGATGTTCATTCCTGCTTAAAAAATTATTAAGGTACCAGCAACAAAATATTCCACAAACAGTTGTGTTCGTACTTCTCAGAGAGATTCAACGTCACACTTTGTGTGGCAATTCTGGTCAAATGAATTATATATACAATCCATCCGAGTGGTTTCTACACAGTTTTTATCTATCCAATTTCATTCAGTATCCATGTGTCTACCCGAAGCTATGAGAAATAAGACTTGACCATGATGGCATGCAGAGGGAATTGAACATTGTGTTTGCGTAGAATACTTCTTAATCATTCGGCTATGCTGTGTCTATATAGATATTATGAAACAGCACTACGCCTAGGGCGTGGCGCCGTATTGGCTGCGCCCGTGGAAAAAATTCCATAGGCATTTCCTGCGGACAATGGCCAGCGACACACGCTGCAACAGCCACCCCATCACGCGGGGCACGTTCCTCGGACGGGCTTTTGACGCCCATAGTAACTGAATCCACTTTGATTCGGATAAGTCTACCTAAGTTATATAATGTTTTCCGACAGTGAAAATACGTGAATTATTATTCGTCTAGAGCAGAGGGTCACACAGTTGGCGCTACTGTTCCAGGGGGTGGGGGGGGGGGGGGGGGGGGGGGCGTTGTGGAGATCGAAGGTGCGGGGCGCTGAGCCCTAAGGGATTGGGAGTATGCGGTAGAGATAATATAATAGTATATTAAATATCAAATGATACATATATATATAAATATAGTATAATATTTATTTTTACTTAGAATATATATTATTCATTATATATAAATTAACGATTTTATTTATTATATATT
>OZ024744.1:87619580-87697080 GCA_964016885.1 Eledone cirrhosa
ACACCAAAGTGTCTCTATCTGCCTTGTTCCTACCTATTGTTGTTGTTGTTACCATCTCTCCCTTCAACAGTTGGTACCAACAGTGACACCAAAGTCTCTCTATCTCCCTTGTTCCTATCTATTGTTGTTGTTACCATCTGTCCCTTCAACAGTTGGTACCAACAGTGACACCAAAGTGTCTCTATCTCCCTTGTTCCTATCTATTGTTGTTGTTGTTACCATCTCTCCCTTCAACAGTTGGTACCAACAGTGACACCAAAGTGTCTCTATCTGCCTTGTTCCTATCTATTGTTGTTGTTGTTACCATCTCTCCCTTCAACAGTTGGTACCAACAGTGACACCAAAGTGTCTCTATCTGCCTTGTTCCTATCTATTGTTGTTGTTGTTACCATCTCTCCCTTCAACAGTTGGTACCAACAGTGACACCAAAGTGTCTCTATCTCCCATGTTCCTATCTATTGTTGTTGTTGTTACCATCTCTCCCTTCAACAGTAGGTACCAACAGTGACACCAAAGTGTCTCTATCTCCCTTGTTCCTATCTATTGTTGCTGTTGTTACCATCTCTCCCTTCAACAGTTGGTACCAACAGTGACACCAAAGTGTCTCTATCTCCCTTGTTCCTATCTATTGTTGTTGTTGTTACCATCTCTCCCTCCAACAGTAGGTACCAACAGTGACACCAAAGTGTCTCTATCTCCCTTGTTCCTATCTATTGTTGTTGTTACCATCTCTCCCTTCAACAGTTGGTACCAACAGTGACACCAAAGTGTCTCTATCTCCCTTGTTCCTATCTATTGTTGTTGTTACCATCTCTCCCTTCAACAGTTGGTACCAACAGTGACACCAAAGTGTCTCTATCTCCCTTGTTCCTATCTATTGTTGTTGTTGTTACCATCTCTCCCTTCAACAGTTGGTACCAACAGTGACACCAAAGTGTCTCTATCTCCCTTGTTCCTATCTATTGTTGTTGTTACTATCTCTCCCTTCAACAGTTGGTACCAAGAGTGACACCAAAGTGTCTCTATCTCCCTTGTTCCTATCTATTGTTGTTGTTGTTACCATCTCTCCCTTCAACAGTTGGTACCAACAGTGACACCAAAGTGTCTCTATCTCCCTTGTTCCTATCTATTGTTGTTGTTGTTACCATCTCTCCCTTCAACAGTTGGTACCAACAGTGACACCAAAGTGTCTCTATCTCTCTTGTTCCTATCTATTGTTGTTGTTACCATCTCTCCCTTCAACAGTAGGTACCAACAGTGACACCAAAGTGTCTCTATCTCTCTTGTTCCTATCTATTGTTGTTGTTGTTACCATCTCTCCCTTCAACAGATGGTACCAACAGTGACACCAAAGTGTCTCTATCTCCCTTGTTCCTATCTATTGTTGTTGTTGTTACCATCTCTCCCTTCAACAGTAGGTACCAACAGTGACACCAAAGTGTCTCTATCTCCCTTGTTCCTATATATTGTTGTTGTTGTTACCATCTCTCCCTTCAACAGTTGGTACCAACAGTGACACCAAAGTGTCTCTATCTCCCTTGTTCCTACCTATTGTTGTTGTTACTATCTCTCCCTTCAACAGTAGGTACCAACAGTGACACCAAAGTGTCTCTATCTCACTTGTTCCTATCTATTGTTGTTGTTACCATCTCTCCCTTCAACAGTTGGTACCAACAGTGACACCAAAGTGTCTCTATCTCCCTTGTTCCTATCTATTGTTGTTGTTACCATCTCTCCCTTCAACAGTTGGTACCAACAGTGACACCAAAGTGTCTCTATCTCCCTTGTTCCTATCTATTGTTGTTGTTACCATCTCTCCCTTCAACAGTTGGTACCAACAGTGACACCAAAGTGTCTCTATCTCCCTTGTTCCTATCTATTGTTGTTGTTGTTACCATCTCTCCCTTCAACAGTTGGTACCAACAGTGACACCAAAGTGTCTCTATCTCCCTTGTTCCTATCTATTGTTGTTGTTACCATCTCTCCCTTCAACAGTAGGTACCAACAGTGACACCAAAGTGTCTCTATCTCCCTTGTTCCTATATATTGTTGTTGTTGTTACCATCTCTCCCTTCAACAGTTGGTACCAACAGTGACACCAAAGTGTCTCTATCTCCCTTGTTCCTACCTATTGTTGTTGTTGTTACCATCTCTCCCTTCAACAGTTGGTACCAACAGTGACACCAAAGTGTCTCTATCTCCGTTGTTCCTATCTATTGTTGTTGTTGTTACCATCTCTCCCTTCAACAGTTGGTACCAACAGTGACACCAAAGTGTCTCTATCTGCCTTGTTCCTATCTATTGTTGTTGTTGTTACCATCTCTCCCTTCGACAGTAGGTACCAACAGTGACACCAAAGTGTCTCTATCTCCCTTGTTCCTATCTATTGTTGTTGTTGTTACCATCTCTCCCTTCAACAGTTGGTACCAACAGTGACACCAAAGTGTCTCTATCTCCCTTGTTCCTATCTATTGTTGTTGTTGTTACCATCTCTCCCTTCAACAGTAGGTACCAACAGTGACACCAAAGTGTCTCTATCTCCCTTGTTCCTATCTATTGTTGTTGTTGTTACCATCTCTCCCTTCAACAGTAGGTACCAACAGTGACACCAAAGTGTCTCTATCTCCCTTGTTCCTATCTATTGTTGTTGTTGTTACCATCTCTCCCTTCAACAGTTGGTACCAACAGTGACACCCAAGTGTCGCTATCTCCCTTGTTCCTAACTATTGTTGTTGTTGTTACCATCTCTCCCTTCAACAGTAGGTACCAACAGTGACACCAAAGTGTCTCTATCTGCCTTGTTCCTATCTATTGTTGTTGTTACCATCTCTCCCTTCAACAGTAGGTACCAACAGTGACACCAAAGTGTCTCTATCTCCCTTGTTCCTAACTATTGTTGTTGTTGTTACCATCTCTCCCTTCAACAGTTGGTACCAACAGTGACACCAAAGTGTCTCTATCTCCCATGTTCCTATCTACTGTTGTTGTTGTTACCATCTCTCCCTTCAACAGTTGGTACCAACAGTGACACCCAAGTGTCTCTATCTCCCTTGTTCCTATCTATTGTTGTTGTTGTTACCATCTCTCCCTTCAACAGTTGGTACCAACAGTGACACCAAAGTGTCTCTATCTCCCATGTTCCTATCTACTGTTGTTGTTGTTACCATCTCTCCCTTCAACAGTTGGTACCAACAGTGACACCAAAGTGTCTCTATCTCCCATGTTCCTATCTATTGTTGTTGTTGTTACCATCTCTCCCTTCAACAGTTGGTACCAACAGTGACACCAAAGTGTCTCTATCTCCCATGTTCCTATCTATTGTTGTTGTTGTTACCATCTCTCCCTTCAACAGTTGGTACCAACAGTGACACCAAAGTGTCTCTATCTCCGTTGTTCCTATCTATTGTTGTTGTTACCATCTCTCCCTTCAACAGTTGGTACCAACAGTGACACCAAAGTGTCTCTATCTCCCTTGTTCCTATCTATTGTTGTTGTTGTTACCATCTCTCCCTTCAACAGTAGGTACCAACAGTGACACCAAAGTGTCTCTATCTCCCTTGTTCCTATATATTGTTGTTGTTGTTACCATCTCTCCCTTCAACAGTTGGTACCAACAGTGACACCAAAGTGTCTCTATCTCCCTTGTTCCTATCTATTGTTGTTGTTACCATCTCTCCCTTCAACAGTTGGTACCAACAGTGACACCAAAGTGTCTCTATCTCCCTTGTTCCTATCTATTGTTGTTGTTGTTACCATCTCTCCCTTCAACAGTAGGTACCAACAGTGACACCAAAGTGTCTCTATCTCCCATGTTCCTATCTATTGTTGTTGTTACCATCTCTCCCTTCAACAGTTGGTACCAACAGTGACACCAAAGTGTCTCTATCTCCCATGTTCCTATCTATTGTTGTTGTTGTTACCATCTCTCCCTTCAACAGTTGGTACCAACAGTGACACCAAAGTGTCTCTATCTCCCTTGTTCCTATCTATTGTTGTTGTTGTTACCATCTCTCCCTTCAACAGTTGGTACCAACAGTGACACCAAAGTGTCTCTATCTCCCTTGTTCCTATCTATTGTTGTTGTTGTTACCATCTCTCCCTTCAACAGTTGGTACCAACAGTGACACCAAAGTGTCTCTATCTCCGTTGTTCCTATCTATTGTTGTTGTTACCATCTCTCCCTTCAACAGTTGGTACCAACAGTGACACCAAAGTGTCTCTATCTCCCTTGTTCCTATCTATTGTTGTTGTTGTTACCATCTCTCCCTTCAACAGTAGGTACCAACAGTGACACCAAAGTGTCTCTATCTCCCTTGTTCCTATCTATTGTTGTTGTTGTTACCATCTCTCCCTTCAACAGTTGGTACCAACAGTGACACCAAAGTGTCTCTATCTCCCTTGTTCCTATATATTGTTGTTGTTGTTACCATCTCTCCCTTCAACAGTTGGTACCAACAGTGACACCAAAGTGTCTCTATCTCCCTTGTTCCTATCTATTGTTGTTGTTGTTACCATCTCTCCCTTCAACAGTTGGTACCAACAGTGACACCAAAGTGTCTCTATCTCCCTTGTTCCTATCTATTGTTGTTGTTGTTACCATCTCTCCCTTCAACAGTTGGTACCAACACTGACACCAAAGTGTCTCTATCTCCGTTGTTCCTATCTATTGTTGTTGTTACCATCTCTCCCTTCAACAGTTGGTACCAACAGTGACACCAAAGTGTCTCTATCTCCCTTGTTCCTATCTTTTGTTGTTGTTGTTACCATCTCTCCCTTCAACAGTAGGTACCAACAGTGACACCAAAGTGTCTCTATCTCCCATGTTCCTATCTATTGTTGTTGTTACCATCTCTCCCTTCAACAGTTGGTACCAACAGTGACACCAAAGTGTCTCTATCTCCCATGTTCCTATCTACTGTTGTTGTTGTTACCATCTCTCCCTTCAACAGTTGGTACCAACAGTGACACCAAAGTGTCTCTATCTCCCTTGTACCTATCTATTGTTGTTGTTGTTACCATCTCTCCCTTCAACAGTTGGTACCAACAGTGACACCAAAGTGTCTCTATATCCCTTGTTCCTATCTATTGTTGTTGTTGTTACCATCTCTCCCTTCAACAGTTGGTACCAACAGTGACACCAAAGTGTCTCTATCTCCCTTGTACCTATCTATTGTTGTTGTTGTTACCATCTCTCCCTTCAACAGTTGGTACCAACAGTGACACCAAAGTGTCTCTATATCCCTTGTTCCTATATATTGTTGTTGTTGTTACCATCTCTCCCTTCAACAGTTGGTACCAACAGTGACACCAGAGTGTCTCTATCTCCCTTGTTCCTATCTATTGTTGTTGTTGTTACCATCTCTCCCTTCAACAGTTGGTACCAACAGTGACACCAAAGTGTCTCTATCTCCCTTGTTCCTATCTATTGTTGTTGTTACTATCTCTCCCTTCAACAGTTGGTACCAACAGTGACACCAAAGTGTCTCTATCTTCCTTGTTCCTATCTATTGTTGTTGTTACTATCTCTCCCTTCAACAGTTGGTACCAACAGTGACACCAAAGTGTCTCTATCTTCCTTGTTCCTATCTATTGTTGTTGTTGTTACCATCTCTCCCTTCAACAGTTGGTACCAACAGTGACACCAAAGTGTCTCTATCTCCCTTGTTCCTATCTATTGTTGTTGTTGTTACTATCTCTCCCTTCAACAGTTGGTACCAACAGTGACACCAAAGTGTCTCTATCTCCCTTGTTCCTATCTATTGTTTTTGTTGTTACCATCTCTCCCTTCAACAGTTGGTACCAACAGTGACACCAAAGTGTCTCTATCTCCCTTGTTCCTATCTATTGTTGTTGTTGTTACCATCTCTCCCTTCAACAGTTGGTACCAACAGTGACACCAAAGTGTCTCTATCTCCCTTGTTCCTATCTATTGTTGTTGTTGTTACCATCTCTCCCTTCAACAGTTGGTACCAACAGTGACACCAAAGTGTCTCTATCTCCCTTGTTCCTATCTATTGTTGTTGTTGTTACCATCTCTCCCTTCAACAGTTGGTACCAACAGTGACACCAAAGTGTCTCTATCTCCCTTGTTCCTATCTATTGTTGTTGTTGTTACCATCTCTCCCTTCAACAGTAGGTACCAACAGTGACACCAAAGTGTCTCTATCTCCCTTGTTCCTATCTATTGTTGTTGTTGTTACCATCTCTCCCTTCAACAGTTGGTACCAACAGTGACACCAAAGTGTCTCTATCTCCCTTGTTCCTATCTATTGTTGTTGTTACTATCTCTCCCTTCAACAGTTGGTACCAACAGTGACACCAAAGTGTCTCTATCTCCCTTGTTCCTATCTATTTTTGTTGTTACCATCTCTCCCTTCAACAGTTGGTACCAACAGTGACACCAAAGTGTCTCTATCTCCCTTGTTCCTATCTATTGTTGTTGTTGTTACCATCTCTCCCTTCAACAGTTGGTACCAACAGTGACACCAAAGTGTCTCTATCTCCCTTGTTCCTATCTATTGTTGTTGTTGTTACCATCTCTCCCTTCAACAGTTGGTACCAACAGTGACACCAAAGTGTCTCTATCTCCCTTGTTCCTATCCATTGTTGTTGTTACCATCTCTCCCTTCAACAGTTGGTACCAACAGTGACACCAAAGTGTCTCTATCTCCCTTGTTCCTATCTATTGTTGTTGTTGTTACCATCTCTCCCTTCAACAGTCGGTACCAACAGTGACACCAAAGTGTCTCTATCTCCCTTGTTCCTATCTAGTGTTGTTGTTGTTACCATCTCTCCCTTCAACAGTAGGTACCAACAGTGACACCAAAGTGTCTCTATCTCCCTTGTTCCTATCTATTGTTGTTGTTGTTACCATCTCTCCCTTCAACAGTAGGTACCAACAGTGACACCAAAGTGTCTCTATCTCCCTTGTTCCTATCTATTGTTGTTGTTGTTACTATCTCTCCCTTCAACAGTAGGTACCAACAGTGACACCAAAGTGTCTCTATCTCCCTTGTTCCTATCTATTGTTGTTGTTGTTACCATCTCTCCCTTCAACAGTAGGTACCAACAGTGACACCAAAGTGTCTCTATCTCCCTTGTTCCTATCTATTGTTGTTGTTGTTACCATCTCTCCCTTCAACAGTTGGTACCAACAGTGACACCAAAGTGTCTCTATCTCCCTTGTTCCTATCTATTGTTGTTGTTGTTACTATCTCTCCCTTCAACAGTTGGTACCAACAGTGACACCAAAGTGTCTCTATCTCCCTTGTTCCTATCTATTGTTGTTGTTGTTACTATCTCTCCCTTCAACAGTTGGTACCAACAGTGACACCAAAGTGTCTCTATCTCCCTTGTTCATATCTATTGTTGTTGTTGTTACTATCTCTCCCTTCAACAGTTGGTACCAACAGTGACACCAAAGTGTCTCTATCTCCCTTGTTCCCATCTATTGTTGTTGTTGTTACCATCTCTCCCTTCAACAGTTGGTACCAACAGTGACACCAAAGTGTCTCTATATCCCTTGTTCCTATCTATTGTTGTTGTTGTTACCATCTCTCCCTTCAACAGTTGGTACCAACAGTGACACCAAAGTGTCTCTATCTCCCTTGTTCCTATCTATTGTTGTTGTTACTATCTCTCCCTTCAACAGTTGGTACCAACAGTGACACCAAAGTCTCTATATCCCCCTTGTTCCTATCTATTGTTGTTGTTACTATCTCTCCCTTCAACAGTTGGTACCAACAGTGACACCAAAGTGTCTCTATCTTCCTTGTTCCTATCTATTGTTGTTGTTGTTACCATCTCTCCCTTCAACAGTTGGTACCAACAGTGACACCAAAGTGTCTCTATCTCCCTTGTTCCTATCTATTGTTGTTGTTGTTACCATCTCTCCCTTCAACAGTAGGTACCAACAGTGACACCAAAGTGTCTCTATCTCCCTTGTTCCTATCTATTGTTGTTGTTGTTACCATCTCTCCCTTCAACAGTTGGTACCAACAGTGACACCAAAGTGTCTCTATCTCCCTTGTTCCTATCTATTATTGTTGTTGTTACCATCTCTCCCTTCAACAGTTGGTACCAACAGTGACACCAAAGTGTCTCTATCTCCCTTGTTCCTATCTATTGTTGTTGTTGTTACCATCTCTCCCTTCAACAGTTGGTACCAACAGTGACACCAAAGTGTCTCTATCTCCCTTGTTCCTATCTATTGTTGTTGTTACTATCTCTCCCTTCAACAGTTGGTACCAACAGTGACACCAAAGTGTCTCTATCTCCCTTGTTCCTATCTATTGTTGTTGTTACTATCTCTCCCTTCAACAGTTGGTACCAACAGTGACACCAAAGTGTCTCTATCTTCCTTGTTCCTATCTATTGTTGTTGTTGTTACCATCTCTCCCTTCAACAGTTGGTACCAACAGTGACACCAAAGTGTCTCTATCTCCCTTGTTCCTATCTATTGTTGTTGTTGTTACCATCTCTCCCTTCAACAGTAGGTACCAACAGTGACACCAAAGTGTCTCTATCTCCCTTGTTCCTATCTATTGTTGTTGTTGTTACCATCTCTCCCTTCAACAGTTGGTACCAACAGTGACACCAAAGTGTCTCTATCTGCCTTGTTCCTATCGATTGTTGTTGTTACCATCTCTCCCTTCAACAGTTGGTACCAACAGTGACAGCAAAGTGTCTCTATCTCCCTTGTTCCTATCTATTGTTGTTGTTGTTACCATCTCTCCCTTCAACAGTTGGTACCAACAGTGACCCCAAAGTGTCTCTATCTCCCTTGTTCCTATCTATTGTTGTTGTTGTTACCATCTCTCCCTTCAACAGTTGGTACCAACAGTGACACCAAAGTGTCTCTATCTCCCTTGTTCCTATCTATTGTTGTTGTTGTTACCATCTCTCCCTTCAACAGTTGGTACCAACAGTGACACCAAAGTGTCTCTATCTCCCTTGTTCCTATCTATTGTTGTTGTTGTTACCATCTCTCCCTTCAACAGTTGGTACCAACAGTGACACCAAAGTGTCTCTATATCCCTTGTTCCTATCTATTGTTGTTGTTGTTACTATCTCTCCCTTCAACAGTTGGTACCAACAGTGACACCAAAGTGTCTCTATCTCCCTTGTTCCTATCTATTGTTGTTGTTGTTACCATCTCTCCCTTCAACAGTTGGTACCAACAGTGACACCAAAGTGTCTCTATCTCCCTTGTTCCTATCTATTGTTGTTGTTGTTACCATCTCTCCCTTCAACAGTTGGTACCAACAGTGACACCAAAGTGTCTCTATCTCCCTTGTTCCTATCTATTGTTGTTGTTGTTACTATCTCTCCCTTCAACAGTTGGTACCAACAGTGACACCAAAGTGTCTCTATCTCCCATGTTCCTATCTATTGTTGTTGTTGTTACCATCTCTCCCTTCAACAGTAGGTACCAACAGTGACACCAAAGTGTCTCTATCTCCCTTGTTCCTATCTATTGTTGTTGTTGTTACCATCTCTCCCTTCAACAGTTGGTACCAACAGTGACACCAAAGTGTCTCTATCTCCCTTGTTCCTATTCATTGTTGTTGTTACCATCTCTCCCTTCAACAGTTGGTACCAACAGTGACACCAAAGTGTCTCTATCTCCCTTGTTCCTATCTATTGTTGTTGTTGTTACCATCTCTCCCTTCAACAGTCGGTACCAACAGTGACACCAAAGTGTCTCTATCTCCCTTGTTCCTATCTAGTGTTGTTGTTGTTACCATCTCTCCCTTCAACAGTCGGTACCAACAGTGACACCAAAGTGTCTCTATCTCCCTTGTTCCTATCTATTGTTGTTGTTACCATCTCTCCCTTCAACAGTTGGTACCAATAGTGACACCAGAGTGTCTCTATCTCCCTTGTTCCTATCTATTGTTGTTGTTGTTACCATCTCTCCCTTCAACAGTTGGTACCAACAGTGACACCAAAGTGTCTCTATCTCCCTTGTTCCTATCCATTGTTGTTGTTACCATCTCTCCCTTCAACAGTTGGTACCAACAGTGACACCAAAGTGTCTCTATCTCCCTTGTTCCTATCTATTGTTGTTGTTGTTACTATCTCTCCCTTCAACAGTCGGTACCAACAGTGACACCAAAGTGTCTCTATCTCCCTTGTTCCTATCTAGTGTTGTTGTTGTTACCATCTCTCCCTTCAACAGTCGGTACCAACAGTGACACCAAAGTGTCTCTAACTCCCTTGTTCCTATCTATTGTTGTTGTTGTTACCATCTCTCCCTTCAACAGTAGGTACCAACAGTGACACCAAAGTGTCTCTATCTCCCTTGTTCCTATCTATTGTTGTTGTTGTTACTATCTCTCCCTTCAACAGTAGGTACCAACAGTGACACCAAAGTGTCTCTATCTCCCTTGTTCCTATCTATTGTTGTTGTTGTTACCATCTCTCCCTTCAACAGTAGGTACCAACAGTGACACCAAAGTGTCTCTATCTCCCTTGTTCCTATCTATTGTTGTTGTTGTTACCATCTCTCCCTTCAACAGTTGGTACCAACAGTGACACCAAAGTGTCTCTATCTCCCTTGTTCCTATCTATTGTTGTTGTTGTTACTATCTCTCCCTTCAACAGTTGGTACCAACAGTGACACCAAAGTGTCTCTATCTCCCTTGTTCCTATCTATTGTTGTTGTTGTTACCATCTCTCCCTTCAACAGTTGGTACCAACAGTGACACCAAAGTGTCTCTATCTCCCTTGTTCCTATCTATTGTTGTTGTTGTTACCATCTCTCCCTTCAACAGTAGGTACCAACAGTGACACCAAAGTGTCTCTATCTCCCTTGTTCCTATCTATTGTTGTTGTTGTTACCATCTCTCCCTTCAACAGTTGGTACCAACAGTGACACCAAAGTGTCTCTATCTCCCTTGTTCCTATCTATTGTTGTTGTTGTTACTATCTCTCCCTTCAACAGTTGGTACCAACAGTGACACCAAAGTGTCTCTATCTCCCTTGTTCCTATCTATTGTTGTTGTTGTTACTATCTCTCCCTTCAACAGTAGGTACCAACAGTGACACCAAAGTGTCTCTATCTCCCTTGTTCCTATCTATTGTTGTTGTTGTTACCATCTCTCCCTTCAACAGTAGGTACCAACAGTGACACCAAAGTGTCTCTATCTCCCTTGTTCCTATCTATTGTTGTTGTTGTTACCATCTCTCCCTTCAACAGTTGGTACCAACAGTGACACCAAAGTGTCTCTATCTCCCTTGTTCCTATCTATTGTTGTTGTTGTTACTATCTCTCCCTTCAACAGTTGGTACCAACAGTGACACCAAAGTGTCTCTATCTCCCTTGTTCATATCTATTGTTGTTGTTGTTACTATCTCTCCCTTCAACAGTTGGTACCAACAGTGACACCAAAGTGTCTCTATCTCCCTTGTTCCCATCTATTGTTGTTGTTGTTACCATCTCTCCCTTCAACAGTTGGTACCAACAGTGACACCAAAGTGTCTCTATATCCCTTGTTCCTATCTATTGTTGTTGTTGTTACCATCTCTCCCTTCAACAGTTGGTACCAACAGTGACACCAAAGTGTCTCTATCTCCCTTGTTCCTATCTATTGTTGTTGTTACTATCTCTCCCTTCAACAGTTGGTACCAACAGTGACACCAAAGTCTCTATATCCCCCTTGTTCCTATCTATTGTTGTTGTTACTATCTCTCCCTTCAACAGTTGGTACCAACAGTGACACCAAAGTGTCTCTATCTTCCTTGTTCCTATCTATTGTTGTTGTTGTTACCATCTCTCCCTTCAACAGTTGGTACCAACAGTGACACCAAAGTGTCTCTATCTCCCTTGTTCCTATCTATTGTTGTTGTTGTTACCATCTCTCCCTTCAACAGTAGGTACCAACAGTGACACCAAAGTGTCTCTATCTCCCTTGTTCCTATCTATTGTTGTTGTTGTTACCATCTCTCCCTTCAACAGTTGGTACCAACAGTGACACCAAAGTGTCTCTATCTCCCTTGTTCCTATCTATTGTTGTTGTTGTTACCATCTCTCCCTTCAACAGTTGGTACCAACAGTGACACCAAAGTGTCTCTATCTCCCTTGTTCCTATCTATTGTTGTTGTTGTTACCATCTCTCCCTTCAACAGTTGGTACCAACAGTGACACCAAAGTGTCTCTATCTCCCTTGTTCCTATCTATTGTTGTTGTTACTATCTCTCCCTTCAACAGTTGGTACCAACAGTGACACCAAAGTGTCTCTATCTCCCTTGTTCCTATCTATTGTTGTTGTTACTATCTCTCCCTTCAACAGTTGGTACCAACAGTGACACCAAAGTGTCTCTATCTTCCTTGTTCCTATCTATTGTTGTTGTTGTTACCATCTCTCCCTTCAACAGTTGGTACCAACAGTGACACCAAAGTGTCTCTATCTCCCTTGTTCCTATCTATTGTTGTTGTTGTTACCATCTCTCCCTTCAACAGTAGGTACCAACAGTGACACCAAAGTGTCTCTATCTCCCTTGTTCCTATCTATTGTTGTTGTTGTTACCATCTCTCCCTTCAACAGTTGGTACCAACAGTGACACCAAAGTGTCTCTATCTGCCTTGTTCCTATCGATTGTTGTTGTTACCATCTCTCCCTTCAACAGTTGGTACCAACAGTGACAGCAAAGTGTCTCTATCTCCCTTGTTCCTATCTATTGTTGTTGTTGTTACCATCTCTCCCTTCAACAGTTGGTACCAACAGTGACCCCAAAGTGTCTCTATCTCCCTTGTTCCTATCTATTGTTGTTGTTGTTACCATCTCTCCCTTCAACAGTTGGTACCAACAGTGACACCAAAGTGTCTCTATCTCCCTTGTTCCTATCTATTGTTGTTGTTGTTACCATCTCTCCCTTCAACAGTTGGTACCAACAGTGACACCAAAGTGTCTCTATCTCCCTTGTTCCTATCTATTGTTGTTGTTGTTACCATCTCTCCCTTCAACAGTTGGTACCAACAGTGACACCAAAGTGTCTCTATATCCCTTGTTCCTATCTATTGTTGTTGTTGTTACTATCTCTCCCTTCAACAGTTGGTACCAACAGTGACACCAAAGTGTCTCTATCTCCCTTGTTCCTATCTATTGTTGTTGTTGTTACCATCTCTCCCTTCAACAGTTGGTACCAACAGTGACACCAAAGTGTCTCTATCTCCCTTGTTCCTATCTATTGTTGTTGTTGTTACCATCTCTCCCTTCAACAGTTGGTACCAACAGTGACACCAAAGTGTCTCTATCTCCCTTGTTCCTATCTATTGTTGTTGTTGTTACTATCTCTCCCTTCAACAGTTGGTACCAACAGTGACACCAAAGTGTCTCTATCTCCCATGTTCCTATCTATTGTTGTTGTTGTTACCATCTCTCCCTTCAACAGTAGGTACCAACAGTGACACCAAAGTGTCTCTATCTCCCTTGTTCCTATCTATTGTTGTTGTTGTTACCATCTCTCCCTTCAACAGTTGGTACCAACAGTGACACCAAAGTGTCTCTATCTCCCTTGTTCCTATTCATTGTTGTTGTTACCATCTCTCCCTTCAACAGTTGGTACCAACAGTGACACCAAAGTGTCTCTATCTCCCTTGTTCCTATCTATTGTTGTTGTTGTTACCATCTCTCCCTTCAACAGTCGGTACCAACAGTGACACCAAAGTGTCTCTATCTCCCTTGTTCCTATCTAGTGTTGTTGTTGTTACCATCTCTCCCTTCAACAGTCGGTACCAACAGTGACACCAAAGTGTCTCTATCTCCCTTGTTCCTATCTATTGTTGTTGTTACCATCTCTCCCTTCAACAGTTGGTACCAATAGTGACACCAGAGTGTCTCTATCTCCCTTGTTCCTATCTATTGTTGTTGTTGTTACCATCTCTCCCTTCAACAGTTGGTACCAACAGTGACACCAAAGTGTCTCTATCTCCCTTGTTCCTATCTATTGTTGTTGTTACTATCTCTCCCTTCAACAGTTGGTACCAACAGTGACAGCAAAGTGTCTCTATCTCCCTTGTTCCTATCTATTGTTGTTGTTGTTACCATCTCTCCCTTCAACAGTAGGTACCAACAGTGACACCAAAGTGTCTCTATCTCCCTTGTTCCTATCTATTGTTGTTGTTACCATCTCTCCCTTCAACAGTAGGTACCAACAGTGACACCAAAGTGTCTCTATCTCCCTTGTTCCTATCTATTGTTGTTGTTGTTACTATCTCTCCCTTCAACAGTTGGTACCAACAGTGACACCAAAGTGTCTCTATCTCCCTTGTTCCTATCCATTGTTGTTGTTACCATCTCTCCCTTCAACAGTTGGTACCAACAGTGACACCAAAGTGTCTCTATCTCCCTTGTTCCTATCTATTGTTGTTGTTGTTACTATCTCTCCCTTCAACAGTCGGTACCAACAGTGACACCAAAGTGTCTCTATCTCCCTTGTTCCTATCTAGTGTTGTTGTTGTTACCATCTCTCCCTTCAACAGTAGGTACCAACAGTGACACCAAAGTGTCTCTATCTCCCTTGTTCCTATCTATTGTTGTTGTTGTTACTATCTCTCCCTTCAACAGTAGGTACCAACAGTGACACCAAAGTGTCTCTATCTCCCTTGTTCCTATCTATTGTTGTTGTTACCATCTCTCCCTTCAACAGTTGGTACCAATAGTGACACCAGAGTGTCTCTATCTCCCTTGTTCCTATCTATTGTTGTTGTTGTTACCATCTCTCCCTTCAACAGTTGGTACCAACAGTGACACCAAAGTGTCTCTATCTCCCTTGTTCCTATCCATTGTTGTTGTTACCATCTCTCCCTTCAACAGTTGGTACCAACAGTGACACCAAAGTGTCTCTATCTCCCTTGTTCCTATCTATTGTTGTTGTTGTTACTATCTCTCCCTTCAACAGTCGGTACCAACAGTGACACCAAAGTGTCTCTATCTCCCTTGTTCCTATCTATTGTTGTTGTTACCATCTCTCCCTTCAACAGTTGGTACCAATAGTGACACCAGAGTGTCTCTATCTCCCTTGTTCCTATCTATTGTTGTTGTTGTTACCATCTCTCCCTTCAACAGTTGGTACCAACAGTGACACCAAAGTGTCTCTATCTCCCTTGTTCCTATCTATTGTTGTTGTTGTTACTATCTCTCCCTCCAACAGTTGGTACCAACAGTGACACCAAAGTGTCTCTATCTCCCTTGTTCCTATCTATTGTTGTTGTTGTTACTATCTCTCCCTTCAACAGTCGGTACCAACAGTGACACCAAAGTGTCTCTATCTCCCTTGTTCCTATCTATTGTTGTTGTTGTTATCATCTCTCCCTTCAACAGTTGGTACCAACAGTGACACCAAAGTGTCTTTATCTCCCTTGTTCCTATCTATTGTTGTTGTTGTTACTATCTCTCCCTTCAACAGTTGGTACCAACAGTGACACCAAAGTGTCTCTATCTCCCTTGTTCCTATCTATTGTTGTTGTTGTTACCATCTCTCCCTCCAACAGTTGGTACCAACAGTGACACCAAAGTGTCTCTATATCCCTTGTTCCTATCTATTGTTGTTGTTGTTACAATCTCTCCCTTCAACAGTTGGTACCAACAGTGACACCAAAGTGTCTCTATCTCCCTTGTTCCTATCTATTGTTGTTGTTGTTACCATCTCTCCCTTCAACAGTTGGTACCAACAGTGACACCAAAGTGTCTCTATCTCCCTTGTTCCTATCTATTGTTGTTGTTGTTACCATCTCTCCCTTCAACAGTTGGTACCAACAGTGACACCAAAGTGTCTCTATCTCCCTTGTTCCTATCTATTGTTGTTGTTGTTACTATCTCTCCCTTCAACAGTTGGTACCAACAGTGACACCAAAGTGTCTCTATCTCCCTTGTTCCAATCTATTGTTGTTGTTACTATCTCTCCCTCCAACAGTTGGTACCAACAGTGACACCAAAGTGTCTCTATCTCCCTTGTTCCCATCTATTGTTGTTGTTGTTACCATCTCTCCCTTCAACAGTTGGTACCAACAGTGACACCAAAGTATCTCTATCTCCCTTGTTCCTATCTATTGTTGTTGTTACCATCTCTCCCTTCAACAGTTGGTACCAACAGTGACACCAAAGTGTCTCTATCTCCCTTGTTCCTATCTATTGTTGTTGTTGTTACTATCTCTCCCTTCAACAGTTGGTACCAACAGTGACACCAAAGTGTCTCTATCTCCCATGTTCCTATCTATTGTTGTTGTTGTTACCATCTCTCCCTTCAACAGTTGGTACCAACAGTGACACCAAAGTGTCTCTATCTCCCTTGTTCCTATCTATTGTTGTTGTTGTTACTATCTCTCCCTTCAACAGTTGGTACCAACAGTGACACCAATGTGTCTCTATCTCCCATGTTCCTATCTATTGTTGTTGTTGTTACCATCTCTCCCTTCAACAGTTGGTACCAACAGTGACACCAAAGTGTCTCTATCTCACTTGTTCCTATCTATTGTTGTTGTTGTTACCATCTCTCCCTTCAACAGTTGGTACCAACAGTGACACCAAAGTGTCTCTATCTCACTTGTTCCTATCTATTGTTGTTGTTGTTACTATCTCTCCCTTCAACAGTTGGTACCAATAGTGACACCAAAGTGTCTCTATCTCCCTTGTTCCTATCTATTGTTGTTGTTGTTACCATCTCTCCCTTCAACAGTTGGTACCAACAGTGACACCAAAGTGTCTCTATCTCACTTGTTCCTATCTATTGTTGTTGTTGTTACCATCTCTCCCTTCAACAGTTGGTACCAACAGTGACACCAAAGTGTCTCTATCTCACTTGTTCCTATCTATTGTTGTTGTTGTTACTATCTCTCCCTTCAACAGTTGGTACCAATAGTGACACCAAAGTGTCTCTATCTCCCTTGTTCCTATCTATTGTTGTTGTTGTTACCATCTCTCCCTTCAACAGTTGGTACCAACAGTGACACCAAAGTGTCTCTATCTCCCTTGTTCCTATCTATTGTTGTTGTTGTTACCATCTCTTCCTTCAACAGTAGGTACCAACAGTGACACCAAAGTGTCTCTATCTGCCTTGTTCCTATCTATTGTTGTTGTTACTATCTCTCCCTTCAACAGTTGGTACCAACAGTGACACCAAAGTGTCTCTATCTCACTTGTTCCTATCTATTGTTGTTGTTGTTACTATCTCTCCCTTCAACAGTTGGTACCAATAGTGACACCAAAGTGTCTCTATCTCCCTTGTTCCTATCTATTGTTGTTGTTGTTACCATCTCTCCCTTCAACAGTTGGTACCAACAGTGACACCAAAGTGTCTCTATCTCCCTTGTTCCTATCTATTGTTGTTGTTGTTACCATCTCTTCCTTCAACAGTAGGTACCAACAGTGACACCAAAGTGTCTCTATCTGCCTTGTTCCTATCTATTGTTGTTGTTACTATCTCTCCCTTCAACAGTAGGTACCAACAGTGACACCAAAGTGTCTCTATCTCACTTGTTCCTATCTATTGTTGTTGTTGTTACCATCTCTCCCTTCAACAGTTGGTACCAACAGTGACACCAAAGTGTCTCTATCTCCCTTGTTCCTATCTATTGTTGTTGTTGTTACCATCTCTTCCTTCAACAGTAGGTACCAACAGTGACACCAAAGTGTCTCTATCTGCCTTGTTCCTATCTATTGTTGTTGTTGTTACCATCTCTCCCTTCAACAGTTGGTACCAACAGTGACACCAAAGTGTCTCTATCTCCCATGTTCCTATCTGTTGTTGTTGTTACCATCTCTCCCTTCAACAGTTGGTACCAACAGTGACACCAAAGTGTCTCTATCTCCCATGTTCCTATCTATTGTTGTTGTTACCATCTCTCCCTTCAACAGTGGGTACCAACAGTGACACCAAAGTGTCTCTATCTCCCTTGTTCCTATCTATTGTTGTTGTTGTTACCATCTCTCCCTTCAACAGTTGGTACCAACAGTGACAGCAAAGTGTCTCTATCTCCCTTGTTCCTATCTATTGTTGTTGTTGTTACCATCTCTCCCTTTAACAGTTGGTACCAACAGTGACACCAAAGTGTCTCTATCTCCCTTGTTCCTATCTATTGTTGTTGTTGTTACCATCTCTCCCTTCAACAGTTGGTACCAACAGTGACACCAAAGTGTCTCTATCTCCCTTGTTCCTATCTATTGTTGTTGTTGTTACCATCTCTCCCTTCAACAGTTGGTACCAACAGTGACACCAAAGTGTCTCTATCTCCCTTGTTCCTATCTATTGTTGTTGTTGTTACCATCTCTCCCTTCAACAGTAGGTACCAACAGTGACACCAAAGTGTCTCTATCTCCCTTGTTCCTATCTATTGTTGTTGTTACCATCTCTCCCTTCAACAGTTGGTACCAACAGTGACACCAAAGTGTCTCTATCTCCCTTGTTCCTATCTATTGTTGTTGTTGTTACCATCTCTCCCTTCAACAGTAGGTACCAACAGTGACACCAAAGTGTCTCTATCTCCCTTGTTCCTATCTATTGTTGTTGTTGTTACCATCTCTCCCTTCAACAGTAGGTACCAACAGTGACACCAAAGTGTCTCTATCTCCCTTGTTCCTATCTGTTGTTGTTGTTACCATCTCTCCCTTCAACAGTTGGTACCAGCAGTGACACCAAAGTGTCTCTATCTCCCTTGTTCCTATCTATTGTTGTTGTTGTTACCATCTCTCCCTTCAACAGTAGGTACCAACAGTGACACCAAAGTGTCTCTATCTCCCTTGTTCCTATCTATTGTTGTTGTTACCATCTCTCCCTTCAACAGTTGGTACCAACAGTGACACCAAAGTGTCTCTATCTCCCTTGTTCCTATCTATTGTTGTTGTTACTATCTCTCCCTTCAACAGTTGGTACCAACAGTGACACCAAAGTGTCTCTATCTCCCTTGTTCCTATCTATTGTTGTTGTTGTTACCATCTCTCCCTTCAACAGTTGGTACCAACAGTGACACCAAAGTGTCTCTATCTCCCTTGTTCCTATCTATTGTTGTTGTTGTTACCATCTCTCCCTTCAACAGTTGGTACCAACAGTGACACCAAAGTGTCTCTATCTCCCTTGTTCCTATCTATTGTTGTTGTTGTTACCATCTCTCCCTTCAACAGTAGGTACCAACAGTGACACCAAAGTGTCTCTATCTCCCTTGTTCCTATCTATTGTTGTTGTTGTTACCATCTCTCCCTTCAACAGTTGGTACCAACAGTGACACCAAAGTGTCTCTATCTCCCTTGTTCCTATCTATTGTTGTTGTTGTTACTATCTCTCCCTTCAACAGTTGGTACCAACAGTAACACCAAAGTGTCTCTATCTCCCTTGTTCCTATCTATTGTTGTTGTTGTTACCATCTCTCCCTTCAACAGTAGGTACCAACAGTGACACCAAAGTGTCTCTATCTCCCTTGTTCCTATCTATTGTTGTTGTTGTTACCATCTCTCCCTTCAACAGTTGGTACCAACAGTGACACCAAAGTGTCTCTATCTCCCTTGTTCCTATCTATTGTTGTTGTTGTTACTATCTCTCCCTTCAACAGTTGGTACCAACAGTGACACCAAAGTGTCTCTATCTCCCTTGTTCCTATCTATTGTTGTTGTTGTTACTATCTCTCCCTTCAACAGTAGGTACCAACAGTGACACCAAATTGTCTCTATCTCCCTTGTTCCTATCTATTGTTGTTGTTGTTACCATCTCTCCCTTCAACAGTAGGTACCAACAGTGACACCAAAGTGTCTCTATCTCCCTTGTTCCTATCTATTGTTGTTGTTGTTACCATCTCTCCCTTCAACAATTGGTACCAACAGTGACACCAAAGTGTCTCTATCTCCCTTGTTCCTATCTATTGTTGTTGTTGTTACTATCTCTCCCTTCAACAGTTGGTACCAACAGTGACACCAAAGTGTCTCTCTCTCCCTTGTTCCTATCTGTTGTTGTTGTTACCATCTCTCCCTTCAACAGTTGGTACCAACAGTGACACCAAAGTGTCTCTATCTCCCTTGTTCCTATCTATTGTTGTTGTTGTTACTATCTCTCCCTTCAACAGTTGGTACCAACAGTGACACCAAAGTGTCTCTATCTCCCTTGTTCCTATCTATTGTTGTTGTTGTTACCATCTCTCCCTTCAACAGTTGGTACCAACAGTGACACCAAAGTGTCTCTATCTCCCTTGTTCCTATCCATTGTTGTTGTTACCATCTCTCCCTTCAACAGTTGGTACCAACAGTGACACCAAAGTGTCTCTATATCCCTTGTTCCTATCTATTGTTGTTGTTGTTACCATCTCTCCCTTCAACAGTTGGTACCAGCAGTGACACCAAAGTGTCTCTATCTCACTTGTTCCTATCTATTGTTGTTGTTGTTACCATCTCTCCCTTCAACAGTTGGTACCAGCAGTGACACCAAAGTGTCTCTATCTCACTTGTTCCTATCTATTGTTGTTGTTGTTACTATCTCTCCCTTCAACAGTTGGTACCAATAGTGACACCAAAGTGTCTCTATCTCCCTTGTTCCTATCTATTGTTGTTGTTGTTACCATCTCTCCCTTCAACAGTAGGTACCAACAGTGACACCAAAGTGTCTCTATCTGCCTTGTTCCTATCTATTGTTGTTGTTGTTACCATCTCTCCCTTCAACAGTCGGTACCAACAGTGACACCAAAGTGTCTCTATCTCCCATGTTCCTATCTGTTGTTGTTGTTACCATCTCTCCCTTCAACAGTTGGTACCAACAGTGACACCAAAGTGTCTCTATCTCCCTTGTTCCTATCTATTGTTGTTGTTACCATCTCTCCCTTCAACAGTTGGTACCAACAGTGACACCAAAGTGTCTCTATCTCCCTTGTTCCTATCTATTGTTGTTGTTACCATCTCTCCCTTCAACAGTTGGTACCAACAGTGACACCAAAGTGTCTCTATCTCCCTTGTTCCTATCTATTGTTGTTGTTGTTACCATCTCTCCCTTCAACAGTAGGTACCAACAGTGACACCAAAGTGTCTCTATCACCCTTGTTCCTATCTATTGTTGTTGTTGTTACCATCTCTCCCTTCAACAGTTGGTACCAACAGTGACACCAAAGTGTCTCTATCTCCCTTGTTCCTATCTATTGTTGTTGTTGTTACCATCTCTCCCTTCAACAGTTGGTACCAACAGTGACACCAAAGTGTCTCTATCTCCCTTGTTCCTATCTGTTGTTGTTGTTACCATCTCTCCCTTCAACAGTTGGTACCAACAGTGACACCAAAGTGTCTCTATCACCCTTGTTCCTATCTATTGTTGTTGTTGTTACCATCTCTCCCTTCAACAGTTGGTACCAACAGTGACACCAAAGTGTCTCTATCTCCCTTGTTCCTATCTATTGTTGTTGTTGTTACTATCTCTCTCTCCAACAGTTGGTACCAACAGTGACACCAAAGTGTCTCTATCTCCCTTGTTCCTATCTATTGTTGTTGTTGTTACTATCTCTCCCTTCAACAGTCGGTACCAACAGTGACACCAAAGTGTCTCTATCTCCCTTGTTCCTATCTATTGTTGTTGTTGTTATCATCTCTCCCTTCAACAGTTGGTACCAACAGTGACACCAAAGTGTCTTTATCTCCCTTGTTCCTATCTATTGTTGTTGTTGTTACTATCTCTCCCTTCAACAGTTGGTACCAACAGTGACACCAAAGTGTCTCTATCTCCCTTGTTCCTATCTATTGTTGTTGTTGTTACCATCTCTCCCTCCAACAGTTGGTACCAACAGTGACACCAAAGTGTCTCTATATCCCTTGTTCCTATCTATTGTTGTTGTTGTTACCATCTCTCCCTTCAACAGTTGGTACCAACAGTGACACCAAAGTGTCTCTATATCCCTTGTTCCTATCTATTGTTGTTGTTGTTACCATCTCTCCCTTCAACAGTTGGTACCAACAGTGACACCAAAGTGTCTCTATCTCCCTTGTTCCTATCTATTGTTGTTGTTACCATCTCTCCCTTCAACAGTTGGTACCAACAGTGACACCAAAGTGTCTCTATCTCCCTTGTTCCTATCTATTGTTGTTGTTGTTACTATCTCTCCCTTCAACAGTTGGTACCAACAGTGACACCAAAGTGTCTCTATCTCCCATGTTCCTATCTATTGTTGTTGTTGTTACCATCTCTCCCTTCAACAGTTGGTACCAACAGTGACACCAAAGTGTCTCTATCTCCCTTGTTCCTATCTATTGTTGTTGTTGTTACTATCTCTCCCTTCAACAGTTGGTACCAACAGTGACACCAAAGTGTCTCTATCTCCCATGTTCCTATCTATTGTTGTTGTTGTTACCATCTCTCCCTTCAACAGTTGGTACCAACAGTGACACCAAAGTGTCTCTATCTCACTTGTTCCTATCTATTGTTGTTGTTGTTACTATCTCTCCCTTCAACAGTTGGTACCAATAGTGACACCAAAGTGTCTCTATCTCCCTTGTTCCTATCTATTGTTGTTGTTGTTACCATCTCTCCCTTCAACAGTTGGTACCAACAGTGACACCAAAGTGTCTCTATCTCCCTTGTTCCTATCTATTGTTGTTGTTGTTACCATCTCTTCCTTCAACAGTAGGTACCAACAGTGACACCAAAGTGTCTCTATCTGCCTTGTTCCTATCTATTGTTGTTGTTACTATCTCTCCCTTCAACAGTTGGTACCAACAGTGACACCAAAGTGTCTCTATCTCACTTGTTCCTATCTATTGTTGTTGTTGTTACTATCTCTCCCTTCAACAGTTGGTACCAATAGTGACACCAAATTGTCTCTATCTCCCTTGTTCCTATCTATTGTTGTTGTTGTTACCATCTCTCCCTTCAACAGTTGGTACCAACAGTGACACCAAAGTGTCTCTATCTCCCTTGTTCCTATCTATTGTTGTTGTTGTTACCATCTCTTCCTTCAACAGTAGGTACCAACAGTGACACCAAAGTGTCTCTATCTGCCTTGTTCCTATCTATTGTTGTTGTTGTTACCATCTCTCCCTTCAACAGTTGGTACCAACAGTGACACCAAAGTGTCTCTATCTCCCATGTTCCTATCTGTTGTTGTTGTTACCATCTCTCCCTTCAACAGTTGGTACCAACAGTGACACCAAAGTGTCTCTATCTCCCATGTTCCTATCTATTGTTGTTGTTACCATCTCTCCCTTCAACAGTGGGTACCAACAGTGACACCAAAGTGTCTCTATCTCCCTTGTTCCTATCTATTGTTGTTGTTGTTACCATCTCTCCCTTCAACAGTTGGTACCAACAGTGACAGCAAAGTGTCTCTATCTCCCTTGTTCCTATCTATTGTTGTTGTTGTTACCATCTCTCCCTTTAACAGTTGGTACCAACAGTGACACCAAAGTGTCTCTATCTCCCTTGTTCCTATCTATTGTTGTTGTTGTTACCATCTCTCCCTTCAACAGTTGGTACCAACAGTGACACCAAAGTGTCTCTATCTCCCTTGTTCCTATCTATTGTTGTTGTTGTTACCATCTCTCCCTACAACAGTTGGTACCAACAGTGACACCAAAGTGTCTCTATCTCCCTTGTTCCTATCTATTGTTGTTGTTGTTACCATCTCTCCCTTCAACAGTAGGTACCAACAGTGACACCAAAGTGTCTCTATCTCCCTTGTTCCTATCTATTGTTGTTGTTACCATCTCTCCCTTCAACAGTTGGTACCAACAGTGACACCAAAGTGTCTCTATCTCCCTTGTTCCTATCTATTGTTGTTGTTGTTACCATCTCTCCCTTCAACAGTAGGTACCAACAGTGACACCAAAGTGTCTCTATCTCCCTTGTTCCTATCTATTGTTGTTGTTGTTACCATCTCTCCCTTCAACAGTAGGTACCAACAGTGACACCAAAGTGTCTCTATCTCCCTTGTTCCTATCTGTTGTTGTTGTTACCATCTCTCCCTTCAACAGTTCGTACCAACAGTGACACCAAAGTGTCTCTATCTCCCTTGTTCCTATCTATTGTTGTTGTTGTTACCATCTCTCCCTTCAACAGTAGGTACCAACAGTGACACCAAAGTGTCTCTATCTCCCTTGTTCCTATCTATTGTTGTTGTTACCATCTCTCCCTTCAACAGTTGGTACCAACAGTGACACCAAAGTGTCTCTATCTCCCTTGTTCCTATCTATTGTTGTTGTTACTATCTCTCCCTTCAACAGTTGGTACCAACAGTGACACCAAAGTGTCTCTATCTCCCTTGTTCCTATCTATTGTTGTTGTTGTTACCATCTCTCCCTTCAACAGTTGGTACCAACAGTGACACCAAAGTGTCTCTATCTCCCTTGTTCCTATCTATTGTTGTTGTTGTTACCATCTCTCCCTTCAACAGTTGGTACCAACAGTGACACCAAAGTGTCTCTATCTCCCTTGTTCCTATCTATTGTTGTTGTTGTTACCATCTCTCCCTTCAACAGTTGGTACCAACAGTGACACCAAAGTGTCTCTATCTCCCTTGTTCCTATCTATTGTTGTTGTTGTTACCATCTCTCCCTTCAACAGTTGGTACCAACAGTGACACCAAAGTGTCTCTATCTCCCTTGTTCCTATCTATTGTTGTTGTTGTTACCATCTCTCCCTTCAACAGTTGGTACCAACAGTGACACCAAAGTGTCTCTATCTCCCTTGTTCCTATCTATTGTTGTTGTTGTTACCATCTCTCCCTTCAACAGTTGGTACCAACAGTGACACCAAAGTGTCTCTATCTCCCTTGTTCCTATCTATTGTTGTTGTTGTTACTATCTCTCCCTTCAACAGTTGGTACCAACAGTGACACCAAAGTGTCTCTATCTCCCTTGTTCCTATCTATTGTTGTTGTTGTTACCATCTCTCCCTTCAACAGTTGGTACCAACAGTGACACCAAAGTGTCTCTATCTCCCTTGTTCCTATCTATTGTTGTTGTTGTTACTATCTCTCCCTTCAACAGTTGGTACCAACAGTGACACCAAAGTGTCTCTATCTCCCTTGTTCCTATCTATTGTTGTTGTTGTTACCATCTCTCCCTTCAACAGTTGGTACCAACAGTGACACCAAAGTGTCTCTATCTCCCTTGTTCCTATCTATTGTTGTTGTTGTTACCATCTCTCCCTTCAACAGTTGGTACCAACAGTGACACCAAAGTGTCTCTATCTCCCTTGTTCCTATCTATTGTTGTTGTTACCATCTCTCCCTTCAACAGTTGGTACCAACAGTGACACCAAAGTGTCTCTATCTCCCTTGTTCCTATCTATTGTTGTTGTTAATATCTCTCCCTTCAACAGTTGGTACCAACAGTGACACCAAAGTGTCTCTATCTCCCCTGTTCCTATCTATTGTTGTTGTTGTTACCATCTCTCCCTTCAACAGTTGGTACCAACAGTGACACCAAAGTGTCTCTATCTCCCATGTTCCTATCCATTGTTGTTGTTGTTACCATCTCTCCCTTCAACAGTTGGTACCAACAGTGACACCAAAGTGTCTCTATCTCCCTTGTTCCTATCTATTGTTGTTGTTGTTACTATCTCTCCCTCCAACAGTTGGTACCAACAGTGACACCAAAGTGTCTCTATCTCCCTTGTTCCTATCTATTGTTGTTGTTGTTACTATCTCTCCCTTCAACAGTCGGTACCAACAGTGACACCAAAGTGTCTCTATCTCCCTTGTTCCTATCTATTGTTGTTGTTGTTATCATCTCTCCCTTCAACAGTTGGTACCAACAGTGACACCAAAGTGTCTCTATCTCCCTTGTTCCTATCTATTGTTGTTGTTGTTACTATCTCTCCCTCCAACAGTTGGTACCAACAGTGAGACCAAAGTGTCTCTATCTCCCTTGTTCCTATCTATTGTTGTTGTTGTTACCATCTCTCCCTTCAACAGTTGGTACCAACAGTGACACCAAAGTGTCTCTATCTCCCCTGTTCCTATCTATTGTTGTTGTTGTTACTATCTCTCCCTCCAACAGTTGGTACCAACAGTGACACCAAAGTGTCTCTATCTCCCTTGTTCCTATCTATTGTTGTTGTTGTTACCATCTCTCCCTTCAACAGTTGGTACCAACAGTGACACCAAAGTGTCTCTATCTCCCTTGTTCCTATCTATTGTTGTTGTTACCATCTCTCCCTTCAACAGTTGGTACCAACAGTGACACCAAAGTGTCTCTATCTCCCTTGTTCCTATCTATTGTTGTTGTTGTTACTATCTCTCCCTCCAACAGTTGGTACCAACAGTGACACCAAAGTGTCTCTATCTCCCTTGTTCCTATCTATTGTTGTTGTTGTTACTATCTCTCCCTTCAACAGTCGGTACCAACAGTGACACCAAAGTGTCTCTATCTCCCTTGTTCCTATCTATTGTTGTTGTTGTTATCATCTCTCCCTTCAACAGTTGGTACCAACAGTGACACCAAAGTGTCTCTATCTCCCTTGTTCCTATCTATTGTTGTTGTTGTTATCATCTCTCCCTTCAACAGTTGGTACCAACAGTGACACCAAAGTGTCTCTATCTCCCTTGTTCCTATCTATTGTTGTTGTTGTTACTATCTCTCCCTCCAACAGTTGGTACCAACAGTGACACCAAAGTGTCTCTATCTCCCTTGTTCCTATCTATTGTTGTTGTTGTTACCATCTCTCCCTTCAACAGTTGGTACCAACAGTGACACCAAAGTGTCTCTATCTCCCCTGTTCCTATCTATTGTTGTTGTTGTTACTATCTCTCCCTCCAACAGTTGGTACCAACAGTGACACCAAAGTGTCTCTATCTCCCTTGTTCCTATCTATTGTTGTTGTTGTTACCATCTCTCCCTTCCACAGTTGGTACCAACAGTGACACCAAAGTGTCTCTATCTCCCTTGTTCCTATCTATTGTTGTTGTTACCATCTCTCCCTTCAACAGTTGGTACCAACAGTGACACCAAAGTGTCTCTATCTCCCTTGTTCCTATCTATTGTTGTTGTTGTTACTATCTCTCCCTCCAACAGTTGGTACCAACAGTGACACCAAAGTGTCTCTATCTCCCTTGTTCCTATCTATTGTTGTTGTTGTTACTATCTCTCCCTTCAACAGTCGGTACCAACATTGACACCAAAGTGTCTCTATCTCCCTTGTTCCTATCTATTGTTGTTGTTGTTATCATCTCTCCCTTCAACAGTTGGTACCAACAGTGACACCAAAGTGTCTCTATCTCCCTTGTTCCTATCTATTGTTGTTGTTGTTACTATCTCTCCCTCCAACAGTTGGTACCAACAGTGACACCAAAGTGTCTCTATCTCCCTTGTTCCTATCTATTGTTGTTGTTACCATCTCTCCCTTCAACAGTTGGTACCAACAGTGACACCAAAGTGTCTCTATCTCCCCTGTTCCTATCTATTGTTGATGTTGTTACCATCTCTCCCTTCAACAGTTGGTACCAACAGTGACACCAAAGTGTCTCTATCTCCCTTGTTCCTATCTATTGTTGTTGTTGTTACCATCTCTCCCTTCAACAGTTGGTACCAACAGTGACACCAAAGTGTCTCTATCTCCCTTGTTCCTATCTATTGTTGTTGTTGTTACCATCTCTCCCTTCAACAGTTGGTACCAACAGTGACACCAAAGTGTCTCTATCTCCCTTGTTCCTATCTATTGTTGTTGTTGTTACTATCTCTCCCTCCAACAGTTGGTACCAACAGTGACACCAAAGTGTCTCTATCTCCCTTGTTCCTATCTATTGTTGTTGTTGTTACTATCTCTCCCTTCAACAGTCGGTACCAACAGTGACACCAAAGTGTCTCTATCTCCCTTGTTCCTATCTATTGTTGTTGTTACTATCTCTCCCTTCAACAGTTGGTACCAACAGTGACACCAAAGTGTCTCTATCTCCCTTGTTCCTATCTATTGTTGTTGTTGTTACCATCTCTCCCTTCAACAGTTGGTACCAACAGTGACACCAAAGTGTCTCTATCTCCCTTGTTCCTATCTATTGTTGTTGTTGTTACCATCTCTCCCTTCAACAGTTGGTACCAACAGTGACACCAAAGTGTCTCTATCTCCCTTGTTCCTATCTGTTGTTGTTGTTACCATCTCTCCCTTCAACAGTTGGTACCAACAGTGACACCAAAGTGTCTCTATATCCCTTGTTCCTATCTATTGTTGTTGTTGTTACCATCTCTCCCTTCAACAGTTGGTACCAACAGTGACACCAAAGTGTCTCTATCTCCCTTGTTCCTATCTGTTGTTGTTGTTACCATCTCTCCCTTCAACAGTTGGTACCAACAGTGACACCAAAGTGTCTCTATCTCCCTTGTTCCTATCTATTGTTGTTGTTGTTACCATCTCTCCCTTCAACAGTTGGTACCAACAGTGACACCAAAGTGTCTCTATCTCCCTTGTTCCTATCTATTGTTGTTGTTGTTACCATCTCTCCCTTCAACAGTTGGTACCAACAGTGACACCAAAGTGTCTCTATATCCCTTGTTCCTATCTATTGTTGTTGTTGTTACCATCTCTCCCTTCAACAGTTGGTACCAACAGTGACACCAAAGTGTCTCTATCTCCCTTGTTCCTATCTATTGTTGTTGTTGTTACCATCTCTCCCTTCAACAGTTGGTACCAATAGTGACACCAAAGTGTCTCTATCTCCCTTGTTCCTATCTATTGTTGTTGTTGTTACCATCTCTCCCTTCAACAGTTGGTACCAACAGTGACACCAAAGTGTCTCTATCTCCCTTGTTCCTATCTATTGTTGTTGTTGTTACTATCTCTCCCTTCAACAGTTGGTACCAACAGTGACACCAAAGTGTCTCTATCTCCCTTGTTCCTATCTATTGTTGTTGTTACCATCTCTCCCTTCAACAGTTGGTACCAACAGTGACACCAAAGTGTCTCTATCTCCCATGTTCCTATCTATTGTTGTTGTTGTTACCATCTCTCCCTTCAACAGTTGGTACCAACAGTGACACCAAAGTGTCTCTATCTCCCTTGTTCCTATCTATTGTTGTTGTTGTTACCATCTCTCCCTCCAACAGTAGGTACCAACAGTGAAACCAAAGTGTCTCTATCTCCCTTGTTCCTATCTATTGTTGTTGTTGTTACCATCTCTCCCTTCAACAGTTGGTACCAACAGTGACACCAAAGTGTCTCTATCTCCCTTGTTCCTATCTATTGTTGTTGTTGTTACCATCTCTCCCTTCAACAGTTGGTACCAACAGTGACACCAAAGTGTCTCTATCTTCCTTGTTCCTATCTATTGTTGTTGTTGTTACCATCTCTCCCTTCAACAGTTGGTACCAACAGTGACACCAAAGTGTCTCTATCTCCCTTGTTCCTATCTATTGTTGTTGTTGTTACCATCTCTCCCTTCAACAGTAGGTACCAACAGTGACACCAAAGTGTCTCTATCTCCCTTGTTCCTATCGATTGTTGTTGTTGTTACCATCTCTCCCTTCAACAGTTGGTACCAACAGTGACACCAAAGTGTCTCTATCTCCCTTGTTCCTATCTATTGTTGTTGTTGTTACTATCTCTCCCTCCAACAGTTGGTACCAACAGTGACACCAAAGTGTCTCTATCTGCCTTGTTCCTATCTATTGTTGTTGTTGTTACCATCTCTCCCTTCAACAGTTGGTACCAACAGTGACACCAAAGTGTCTCTATCTCCCTTGTTCCTATCTATTGTTGTTGTTGTTACCATCTCTCCCTTCAACAGTTGGTACCAACAGTGACAGCAAAGTGTCTCTATCTCCCTTGTTCCTATCTATTGTTGTTGTTGTTACCATCTCTCCCTTCAACAGTTGGTACCAACAGTGACACCAATGTGTCTCTATCTCCCTTGTTCCTATCTATTGTTGTTGTTGTTACCATCTCTCCCTTCAACAGTTGGTACCAACAGTGACACCAAAGTGTCTCTATCTCCCTTGTTCCTATCTATTGTTGTTGTTGTTACCATCTCTCCCTTCAACAGTTGGTACCAACAGTGACACCAAAGTGTCTCTATCTCCCTTGTTCCTATCTATTGTTGTTGTTGTTACCATCTCTCCCTTCAACAGTTGGTACCAACAGTGACACCAAAGTGTCTCTATCTCCCTTGTTCCTATCTATTGTTGTTGTTGTTACTATCTCTCCCTTCAACAGTAGGTACCAACAGTGACACCAAAGTGTCTCTATCTCCCTTGTTCCTATCTATTGTTGTTGTTGTTACCATCTCTCCCTTCAACAGTTGGTACCAACAATGACACCAAAGTGTCTCTATCTCCCTTGTTCCTATCTATTGTTGTTGTTACCATCTCTCCCTTCAACAGTTGGTACCAACAGTGACAGCAAAGTGTCTCTATCTCCCTTGTTCCTATCTATTGTTGTTGTTGTTACCACCTCTCCCTTCAACAGTTGGTACCAACAGTGACACCAAAGTGTCTCTATCTCCCTTGTTCCTATCTATTGTTGTTGTTGTTACCACCTCTCCCTTCAACAGTTGGTACCAACAGTGACACCAAAGTGTCTCTATCTCCCTTGTTCCTATCTATTGTTGTTGTTGTTACCACCTCTCCCTTCAACAGTTGGTACCAACAGTGACACCAAAGTGTCTCTATCTCCCTTGTTCCTATCTATTGTTGTTGTTGTTACCATCTCTCCCTTCAACAGTAGGTACCAACAGTGACACCAAAGTGTCTCTATCTCCCTTGTTCCTATCGATTGTTGTTGTTGTTACCATCTCTCCCTTCAACAGTTGGTACCAACAGTGACACCAAAGTGTCTCTATCTCCCTTGTTCCTATCTATTGTTGTTGTTGTTACTATCTCTCCCTCCAACAGTTGGTACCAACAGTGACACCAAAGTGTCTCTATCTGCCTTGTTCCTATCTATTGTTGTTGTTGTTACCATCTCTCCCTTCAACAGTTGGTACCAACAGTGACACCAAAGTGTCTCTATCTCCCTTGTTCCTATCTATTGTTGTTGTTGTTACCATCTCTCCCTTCAACAGTTGGTACCAACAGTGACAGCAAAGTGTCTCTATCTCCCTTGTTCCTATCTATTGTTGTTGTTGTTACCATCTCTCCCTTCAACAGTTGGTACCAACAGTGACACCAAAGTGTCTCTATCTCCCTTGTTCCTATCTATTGTTGTTGTTGTTACCATCTCTCCCTTCAACAGTTGGTACCAACAGTGACACCAATGTGTCTCTATCTCCCTTGTTCCTATCTATTGTTGTTGTTGTTACCATCTCTCCCTTCAACAGTTGGTACCAACAGTGACACCAAAGTGTCTCTATCTCCCTTGTTCCTATCTATTGTTGTTGTTGTTACCATCTCTCCCTTCAACAGTTGGTACCAACAGTGACACCAAAGTGTCTCTATCTCCCTTGTTCCTATCTATTGTTGTTGTTGTTACTATCTCTCCCTTCAACAGTAGGTACCAACAGTGACACCAAAGTGTCTCTATCTCCCTTGTTCCTATCTATTGTTGTTGTTGTTACCATCTCTCCCTTCAACAGTTGGTACCAACAGTGACACCAAAGTGTCTCTATCTCCCTTGTTCCTATCTATTGTTGTTGTTACCATCTCTCCCTTCAACAGTTGGTACCAACAGTGACAGCAAAGTGTCTCTATCTCCCTTGTTCCTATCTATTGTTGTTGTTGTTACCACCTCTCCCTTCAACAGTTGGTACCAACAGTGACACCAAAGTGTCTCTATCTCCCTTGTTCCTATCTATTGTTGTTGTTGTTACCACCTCTCCCTTCAACAGTTGGTACCAACAGTGACACCAAAGTGTCTCTATCTCCCTTGTTCCTATCTATTGTTGTTGTTGTTACCACCTCTCCCTTCAACAGTTGATACCAACAGTGACACCAAAGTGTCTCTATCTCCCTTGTTCCTATCTATTGTTGTTGTTGTTACCATCTCTCCCTTCAACAGTAGGTACCAACAGTGACACCAAAGTGTCTCTATCTCCCTTGTTCCTATCTATTGTTGTTGTTGTTACTATCTCTCCCTTCAACAGTAGGTACCAACAGTGACACCAAAGTGTCTCTATCTCCCTTGTTCCTATCTATTGTTGTTGTTGTTACCATCTCTCCCTTCAACAGTTGGTACCAACAGTGACACCAAAGTGTCTCTATCTCCCTTGTTCCTATCTATTGTTGTTGTTACCATCTCTCCCTTCAACAGTTGGTACCAACAGTGACACCAAAGTGTCTCTATCTCCCTTGTTCCTATCTATTGTTGTTGTTACCATCTCTCCCTTCAACAGTTGGTACCAACAGTGACACCAAAGTGTCTCTATCTCCCTTGTTCCTATCTATTGTTGTTGTTGTTACCATCTCTCCCTTCAACAGTTGGTACCAACAGTGACACCAAAGTGTCTCTATCTCCCTTGTTCCTATCTGTTGTTGTTGTTACCATCTCTCCCTCCAACAGTTGGTACCAACAGTGACACCAAAGTGTCTCTATCTCCCTTGTTCCTATCTATTGTTGTTGTTGTTACCATCTCTCCCTTCAACAGTTGGTACCAACAGTGACACCAAAGTGTCTCTATCTCCCTTGTTCCTATCTATTGTTGTTGTTACCATCTCTCCCTTCAACAGTTGGTACCAACAGTGACAGCAAAGTGTCTCTATCTCCCTTGTTCCTATCTATTGTTGTTGTTGTTACCATCTCTCCCTTCAACAGTTGGTACCAACAGTGACAGCAAAGTGTCTCTATCTCCCTTGTTCCTATCTATTGTTGTTGTTGTTACCATCTCTCCCTTCAACAGTTGGTACCAACAGTGACACCAAAGTGTCTCTATCTCCCTTGTTCCTATCTGTTGTTGTTGTTACCATCTCTCCCTCCAACAGTTGGTACCAACAGTGACACCAAAGTGTCTCTATCTCCCTTGTTCCTATCTATTGTTGTTGTTGTTACCATCTCTCCCCTCAACAGTTGGTACCAACAGTGACACCAAAGTGTCTCTATCTCCCTTGTTCCTATCTATTGTTGTTGTTACCATCTCTCCCTTCAACAGTTGGTACCAACAGTGACAGCAAAGTGTCTCTATCTCCCTTGTTCCTATCTATTGTTGTTGTTGTTACTATCTCTCCCTTCAACAGTTGGTACCAACAGTGACAGCAAAGTGTCTTTATCTCCCTTGTTCCTATCTATTGTTGTTGTTGTTACCATCTCTCCCTTCAACAGTTGGTACCAACAGTGACACCAAAGTGTCTCCATCTCCCTTGTTCCTATCTATTGTTGTTGTTACCATCTCTCCCTTCAACAGTTGGTACCAACAGTGACACCAAAGTGTCTCTATCTCCCTTGTTCCTATCGATTGTTGTTGTTACCATCTCTCCCTTCAACAGTTGGTACCAACAGTGACACCAAAGTGTCTCTATCTCCCTTGTTCCTATCTATTGTTGTTGTTGTTACCATCTCTCCCTTCAACAGTTGGTACCAACAGTGACACCAAAGTGTCTCTATCTCCCTTGTTCCTATCTATTGTTGTTATTACCATCTCTCCCTTCAACAGTTGGTACCAACAGTGACACCAAAGTGTCTCTATCTCCCTTGTTCCTATCTATTGTTGTTGTTGTTACCATCTCTCCCTTCAACAGTTGGTACCAACAGTGACACCAAAGTGTCTCTATCTCCCTTGTTCCTATCTATTGTTGTTGTTGTTACCATCTCTCCCTTCAACAGTTGGTACCAACAGTGACACCAAAGTGTCTCTATATCCCTTGTTCCTATCTATTGTTGTTGTTGTTACTATCTCTCACTTCAACAGTTGGTACCAACAGTGACAGCAAAGTGTCTTTATCTCCCTTGTTCCTATCTATTGTTGTTGTTGTTACCATCTCTCCCTTCAACAGTTGGTACCAACAGTGACACCAAAGTGTCTCTATCTCCCTTGTTCCTATCTATTGTTGTTGTTGTTACCATCTCTCCCTTCAACAGTTGGTACCAACAGTGACACCAAAGTGTCTCTATATCCCTTGTTCCTATCTATTGTTGTTGTTGTTACTATCTCTCCCTTCAACAGTTGGTACCAACAGTGACAGCAAAGTGTCTCTATCTCCCTTGTTCCTATCTATTGTTGTTGTTGTTACTATCTCTCCCTCCAACAGTTGGTACCAACAGTGACACCAAAGTGTCTCTATCTGCCTTGTTCCTATCTATTGTTGTTGTTGTTACCATCTCTCCCTTCAACAGTTGGTACCAACAGTGACACCAAAGTGTCTCTATCTCCCTTGTTCCTATCTATTGTTGTTGTTGTTACCATCTCTCCCTTCAACAGTTGGTACCAACAGTGACACCAAAGTGTCTCTATCTCCCTTGTACCTATCTATTGTTGTTGTTGTTACCATCTCTCCCTTCAACAGTTGGTACCAACAGTGACACCAAAGTGTCTCTATCTCCCTTGTTCCTATCTATTGTTGTTGTTACTATCTCTCCCTTCAACAGTTGGTACCAACAGTGACACCAAAGTGTCTCTATCTCCCTTGTTCCCATCTATTGTTGTTGTTGTTACCATCTCTCCCTTCAACAGTTGGTACCAACAGTGACACCAAAGTGTCTCTATCTCCCTTGTTCCTATCTATTGTTGTTGTTGTTACCATCTCTCCCTTCAACAGTTGGTACCAACAGTGACACCAAAGTGTCTCTATCTCCCTTGTTCCCATCTATTGTTGTTGTTGTTACCATCTCTCCCTTCAACAGTTGGTACCAACAGTGACACCAAAGTGTCTCTATCTCCCTTGTTCCCATCTATTGTTGTTGTTGTTACCATCTCTCCCTTCAACAGTTGGTACCAACAGTGACACCAAAGTGTCTCTATCTCCCTTGTTCCTATCTATTGTTGTTGTTGTTACCATCTCTCCCTTCAACAGTTGGTACCAACAGTGACACCAAAGTGTCTCTATCTCCCTTGTTCCTATCTATTGTTGTTGTTGTTACCATCTCTCCCTTCAACAGTTGGTACCAACAGTGACACCAAAGTGTCTCTATCTCCCTTGTTCCTATCTATTGTTGTTGTTACCATCTCTCCCTTCAACAGTTGGTACCAACAGTGACACCAAAGTGTCTCTATCTCCCTTGTTCCTATCTATTGTTGTTGTTGTTACCATCTCTCCCTTCAACAGTAGGTACCAACAGTGACACCAAAGTGTCTCTATCTCCCTTGTTCCTATCTATTGTTGTTGTTGTTACTATCTCTCCCTTCAACAGTTGGTACCAACAGTGACACCAAAGTGTCTCTATCTGCCTTGTTCCTATCTATTGTTGTTGTTGTTACCATCTCTCCCTTCAACAGTTGGTACCAACAGTGACACCAAAGTGTCTCTATCTCCCTTGTTCCTATCTATTATTGTTGTTACCATCTCTCCCTTCAACAGTTGGTACCAACAGTGACACCAAAGTGTCTCTATCTCCCTTGTTCCTATCTATTGTTGTTGTTGTTACTATCTCTCCCTCCAACAGTTGGTACCAACAGTGACACCAAAGTGTCTCTATCTCCCATGTTCCTATCTATTGTTGTTGTTGTTACCATCTCTACCTTCAACAGTCGGTACCAACAGTGACACCAAAGTGTCTCTAGCTCCCTTGTTCCTATCTATTGTTGTTGTTGTTATCATCTCTCCCTTCAACAGTCGGTACCAACAGTGACACCAAAGTGTCTCTATCTACCTTGTTCCTATCTATTGTTGTTGTTGTTACTATCTCTCCCTTCAACAGTTGGTACCAACAGTGACACCAAAGTGTCTCTATCTCCCTTGTTCCTATCTATTGTTGTTGTTACCATCTCTCCCTTCAACAGTAGGTACCAACAGTGACACCAAAGTGTCTCTATCTCCCATGTACCTATCTATTGTTGTTGTTGTTACCATCTCTCCCTTCAACAGTTGGTACCAACAGTGACACCAAAGTGTCTCTATCTCCCTTGTTCCTATCTATTGTTGTTGTTACCATCTCTCCCTTCAACAGTAGGTACCAACAGTGACACCAAAGTGTCTCTATCTCCCTTGTTCCTATCTATTGTTGTTGTTGTTACCATCTCTCCCTTCAACAGTAGGTACCAACAGTGACACCAAAGTGTCTCTATCTCCCTTGTTCCTATCTATTGTTGTTGTTACCATCTCTCCCTTCAACAGTAGGTACCAACAGTGACACCAAAGTGTCTCTATCTCCCTTGTTCCTATCTATTGTTGTTGTTGTTACCATCTCTCCCTTCAACAGTTGGTACCAACAGTGACACCAAAGTGTCTCTATCTCCCATGTTCCTATCTATTGTTGTTGTTGTTACCATCTCTCCCTTCAACAGTAGGTACCAACAGTGACACCAAAGTGTCTCTATCTCCCTTGTTCCTATCTATTGTTGTTGTTACCATCTCTCCCTTCAACAGTTGGTACCAACAGTGACACCAAAGTGTCTCTATCTCCCTTGTTCCTATCTATTGTTGTTGTTGTTACCATCTCTCCCTTCAACAGTAGGTACCAACAGTGACACCAAAGTGTCTCTATCTCCCTTGTTCCTATCTATTGTTGTTGTTACCATCTCTCCCTTCAACAGTAGGTACCAACAGTGACACCAAAGTGTCTCTATCTCCCTTGTTCCTATCTATTGTTGTTGTTGTTACCATCTCTCCCTTCAACAGTTGGTACCAACAGTGACACCAAAGTGTCTCTATCTCCCTTGTTCCTATCTATTGTTGTTGTTACCATCTCTCCCTTCAACAGTTGGTACCAACAGTGACACCAAAGTGTCTCTATCTCCCTTGTTCCTATCTATTGTTGTTGTTGTTACCATCTCTCCCTTCAACAGTAGGTACCAACAGTGACACCAAAGTGTCTCTATCTCCCTTGTTCCTATCTATTGTTGTTGTTGTTACCATCTCTCCCTTCAACAGTTGGTACCAACAGTGACACCAAAGTGTCTCTATCTCCCATGTTCCTATCTATTGTTGTTGTTACCATCTCTCCCTTCAACAGTTGGTACCAACAGTGACACCAAAGTGTCTCTATCTCCCATGTTCCTATCTATTGTTGTTGTTACCATCTCTCCCTTCAACAGTAGGTACCAACAGTGACACCAAAGTGTCTCTATCTCCCTTGTTCCTATCTATTGTTGTTGTTGTTACCATCTCTCCCTTCAACAGTTGGTACCAACAGTGACACCAAAGTGTCTCTATCTCCCATGTTCCTATCTATTGTTGTTGTTACCATCTCTCCCTTCAACAGTAGGTACCAACAGTGACACCAAAGTGTCTCTATCTCCCTTGTTCCTATCTATTGTTGTTGTTGTTACCATCTCTCCCTTCAACAGTTGGTACCAACAGTGACACCAAAGTGTCTCTATCTCCCATGTTCCTATCTATTGTTGTTGTTACCATCTCTCCCTTCAACAGTTGGTACCAACAGTGACACCAAAGTGTCTCTATCTCCCTTGTTCCTATCTATTGTTGTTGTTGTTACCATCTCTCCCTTCAACAGTTGGTACCAACAGTGACACCAAAGTGTCTCTATCTCCCTTGTTCCTATCTATTGTTGTTGTTACCATCTCTCCCTTCAACAGTTGGTACCAACAGTGACACCAAAGTGTCTCTATCTCCCATGTTCCTATCTATTGTTGTTGTTACCATCTCTCCCTTCAACAGTAGGTACCAACAGTGACACCAAAGTGTCTCTATCTCCCTTGTTCCTATCTATTGTTGTTGTTGTTACCATCTCTCCCTTCAACAGTTGGTACCAACAGTGACACCAAAGTGTCTCTATCTCCCTTGTTCCTATCTATTGTTGTTGTTACCATCTCTCCCTTCAACAGTTGGTACCAACAGTGACACCAAAGTGTCTCTATCTCCCTTGTTCCTATCTATTGTTGTTGTTACCATCTCTCCCTTCAACAGTTGGTACCAACAGTGACACCAAAGTGTCTCTATCTCCCTTGTTCCTATCTATTGTTGTTGTTGTTACCATCTCTCCCTTCAACAGTTGGTACCAACAGTGACACCAAAGTGTCTCTATCTCCCTTGTACCTATCTATTGTTGTTGTTACCATCTCTCCCTTCAACAGTTGGTACCAACAGTGACACCAAAGTGTCTCTATATCCCTTGTTCCTATCTATTGTTGTTGTTGTTACTATCTCTCCCTTCCAACAGTAGGTACCAACAGTGACACCAAAGTGTCTCTATCTCCCTTGTTCCTATCTATTGTTGTTGTTGTTACCATCTCTCCCTTCAACAGTTGGTACCAACAGTGACACCAAAGTGTCTCTATCTCCCTTGTTCCTATCTATTGTTGTTGTTGTTACCATCTCTCCCTTCAACAGTTGGTACCAACAGTGACACCAAAGTGTCTCTATCTCCCTTGTTCCTATCTATTGTTGTTGTTGTTACCATCTCTCCCTTCAACAGTTGGTACCAACAGTGACACCAAAGTGTCTCTATCTCCCTTGTTCCTATCTATTGTTGTTGTTGTTACCATCTCTCCCTTCAACAGTTGGTACCAACAGTGACACCAAAGTGTCTCTATCTCCCTTGTTCCTATCTATTGTTGTTGTTACCATCTCTCCCTTCAACAGTTGGTACCAACAGTGACACCAAAGTGTCTCTATCTCCCTTGTTCCTATCTATTGTTGTTGTTGTTACCTATCTCTCCCTTCAACAGTTGGTACCAACAGTGACACCAAAGTGTCTCTATATCCCTTGTTCCTATCTATTGTTGTTGTTGTTACCATCTCTCCCTTCAACAGTTGGTACCAACAGTGACACCAAAGTGTCTCTATCTCCCTTGTTCCTATCTATTGTTGTTGTTACCATCTCTCGCTTCCAACAGTAGGTACCAACAGTGACACCAAAGTGTCTCTATCTCCCTTGTTCCCTATCTATTGTTGTTGTTGTTACCATCTCTCCCTTCAACAGTAGGTACCAACAGTGACACCAAAGTGTCTCTATCTCCCTTGTTCCTATCTATTGTTGTTGTTGTTACCATCTCTCCCTTCAACAGTTGGTACCAACAGTGACACCAAAGTGTCTCTATCTCCCTTGTTCCTATCTATTGTTGTTGTTGTTACCATCTCTCCCTTCAACAGTTGGTACCAACAGTGACAACAAAGTGTCTCTATCTCCCTTGTTCCTATCTATTGTTGTTGTTGTTACTATCTCTCCCTTCAACAGTCGGTACCAACAGTGACACCAAAGTGTCTCTATCTCCCTTGTTCCTATCTATTGTTGTTGTTACCATCTCTCCCTTCAACAGTAGGTACCAACAGTGACACCAAAGTGTCTCTATCTCCCTTGTTCCTATCTATTGTTGTTGTTACCATCTCTCCCTTCAACAGTTGGTACCAACAGTGACACCAAAGTGTCTATATCTCCCTTGTTCCTATCTATTGTTGTTGTTACCATCTCTCCCTTCAACAGTAGGTACCAACAGTGACACCAATGTGTCTCTATCTCCCATGTTCCTATCTATTGTTGTTGTTGTTACTATCTCTCCCTTCAACAGTCGGTACCAACAGTGACACCAAAGTGTCTCTATCTCCCTTGTTCCTATCTATTGTCGTTGTTACCATCTCTCCCTTCAACAGTAGGTACCAACAGTGACACCAAAGTGTCTCTATCTCCCTTGTTCTTATCTATTGTTGTTGTTACCATCTCTCCCTTCAACAGTTGGTACCAACAGTGACACCAAAGTGTCTCTATCTCCCTTGTTCCTATCTATTGTTGTTGTTACCATCTCTCCCTTCAACAGTTGGTACCAACAGTGACACCAAAGTGTCTCTATCTCCCTTGTTCCTATCTATTGTTGTTGTTACCATCTCTCCCTTCAACAGTTGGTACCAACAGTGACACCAAAGTGTCTCTATCTCCCTTGTTCCTATCTATTGTTGTTGTTACCATCTCTCCCTTCAACAGTTGGTACCAACAGTGACACCAAAGTGTCTCTATCTCCCTTGTTCCTATCTATTGTTGTTGTTGTTACCATCTCTCCCTTCAACAGTTGGTACCAACAGTGACACCAAAGTGTCTCTATCTCCCTTGTTCCTATCTATTGTTGTTGTTACCATCTCTCCCTCCAACAGTTGGTACCAACAGTGACACCAAAGTGTCTCTATCTCCCTTGTTCCTATCTATTGTTGTTGTTACCATCTCTCCCTTCAACAGTTGGTACCAACAGTGACACCAAAGTGTCTCTATCTCCCTTGTTCCTATCTATTGTTGTTGTTACCATCTCTCCCTCCAACAGTTGGTACCAACAGTGACACCAAAGTGTCTCTATCTCCCATGTTCCTATCTATTGTTGTTGTTGTTACCATCTCTCCCTTCAACAGTAGGTACCAACAGTGATACCAAAGTGTCTCTATCTCCCTTGTTCCTATCTATTGTTGTTGTTACCATCTCTCCCTTCAACAGTTGGTACCAACAGTGACACCAAAGTGTCTCTATCTCCCTTGTTCCTATCTATTGTTGTTGTTACCATCTCTCCCTTCAACAGTCGGTACCAACAGTGACACCAAAGTGTCTCTATCTCCCCTTGTTCCTATCTATTGTTGTTGTTGTTACCATCTCTCCCTTCAACAGTTGGTACCAACAGTGACACCAAAGTGTCTCTATCTCCCTTGTTCCTATCTATTGTTGTTGTTGTTACCATCTCTCCCTTCAACAGTTGGTACCAACAGTGACACCAAAGTGTCTCTATCTCCCTTGTTCCTATCTATTGTTGTTGTTACCATCTCTCCCTTCAACAGTTGGTACCAACAGTGACACCAAAGTGTCTCTATCTCCCTTGTTCCTATCTATTGTTGTTGTTGTTACTATCTCTCCCTTCAACAGTTGGTACCAACAGTGACACCAAAGTGTCTCTATCTCCCTTGTTCCTATCTATTGTTGTTGTTGTTACCATCTCTCCCTTCAACAGTTGGTACCAACAGTGACACCAAAGTGTCTCTATCTCCCTTGTTCCTATCTATTGTTGTTGTTGTTACCATCTCTCCCTTCAACAGTTGGTACCAACAGTGACACCAAAGTGTCTCTATCTCCCTTGTTCCTATCTATTGTTGTTGTTGTTACCATCTCTCCCTTCAACAGTTGGTACCAACAGTGACACCAAAGTGTCTCTATCTCCCTTGTTCCTATCTATTGTTGTTGTTGTTACCATCTCTCCCTTCAACAGTTGGTACCAACAGTGACACCAAAGTGTCTCTATCTCCCTTGTTCCTATCTATTGTTGTTGTGTTACCATCTCTCCCTTCAACAGTTGGTACCAACAGTGACACCAAAGTGTCTCTATCTCCCTTGTTCCTATCTATTGTTGTTGTTGTTACCATCTCTCCCTTCCAACAGTTGGTACCAACAGTGACACCAAAGTGTCTCTATCTCCCTTGTTCCTATCTATTGTTGTTGTTACCATCTCTCCCTTCAACAGTTGGTACCAACAGTGACACCAAAGTGTCTCTATCTCCCTTGTTCCTATCTATTGTTGTTGTTGTTACCATCTCTCCCTCCAACAGTTGGTACCAACAGTGACACCAAAGTGTCTCTATCTCCCTTGTTCCTATCTATTGTTGTTGTTGTTACCATCTCTCCCTTCAACAGTTGGTACCAACAGTGACACCAAAGTGTCTCTATCTCCCTTGTTCCTATCTATTGTTGTTGTTGTTACCATCTCTCCCTTCAACAGTTGGTACCAACAGTGACACCAAAGTGTCTCTATCTCCCTTGTTCCTATCTATTGTTGTTGTTGTTACCATCTCTCCCTTCAACAGTTGGTACCAACAGTGACACCAAAGTGTCTCTATCTCCCTTGTTCCTATCTATTGTTGTTGTTGTTACCATCTCTCCCTTCAACAGTTGGTACCAACAGTGACACCAAAGTGTCTCTATCTCCCTTGTTCCTATCTATTGTTGTTGTTGTTACCATCTCTCCCTTCAACAGTTGGTACCAACAGTGACACCAAAGTGTCTCTATCTCCCTTGTTCCTATCTATTGTTGTTGTTGTTACCATCTCTCCCTTCAACAGTTGGTACCAACAGTGACACCAAAGTGTCTCTATCTCCCTTGTTCCTATCTATTGTTGTTGTTGTTACCATCTCTCCCTTCAACAGTTGGTACCAACAGTGACACCAAAGTGTCTCTATCTCCCTTGTTCCTATCTATTGTTGTTGTTGTTACCATCTCTCCCTTCAACAGTAGGTACCAACAGTGACACCAAAGTGTCTCTATCTCCCTTGTTCCTATCTATTGTTGTTGTTGTTACCATCTCTCCCTTCAACAGTTGGTACCAACAGTGACACCAAAGTGTCTCTATCTCCCTTGTTCCTATCTATTGTTGTTGTTACCATCTCTCCCTTCAACAGTTGGTACCAACAGTGACACCAAAGTGTCTCTATCTCCCATGTTCCTATCTATTGTTGTTGTTACCATCTCTCCCTTCAACAGTAGGTACCAACAGTGACACCAAAGTGTCTCTATCTCCCTTGTTCCTATCTATTGTTGTTGTTGTTACCATCTCTCCCTTCAACAGTTGGTACCAACAGTGACACCAAAGTGTCTCTATCTCCCTTGTTCCTATCTATTGTTGTTGTTACCATCTCTCCCTTCAACAGTTGGTACCAACAGTGACACCAAAGTGTCTCTATCTCCCTTGTTCCTATCTATTGTTGTTGTTGTTACCATCTCTCCCTTCAACAGTTGGTACCAACAGTGACACCAAAGTGTCTCTATCTCCCTTGTTCCTATCTATTGTTGTTGTTGTTACCATCTCTCCCTTCAACAGTAGGTACCAACAGTGACACCAAAGTGTCTCTATCTCCCTTGTTCCTATCTATTGTTGTTGTTGTTACCATCTCTCCCTTCAACAGTAGGTACCAACAGTGACACCAAAGTGTCTCTATCTCCCTTGTTCCTATCTATTGTTGTTGTTACCATCTCTCCCTTCAACAGTTGGTACCAACAGTGACACCAAAGTGTCTCTATCTCCCTTGTTCCTATCTATTGTTGTTGTTACCATCTCTCCCTTCAACAGTTGGTACCAACAGTGACACCAAAGTGTCTCTATCTCCCTTGTTCCTATCTATTGTTGTTGTTGTTACCATCTCTCCCTTCAACAGTTGGTACCAACAGTGACACCAAAGTGTCTCTATCTCCCTTGTACCTATCTATTGTTGTTGTTACCATCTCTCCCTTCAACAGTTGGTACCAACAGTGACACCAAAGTGTCTCTATATCCCTTGTTCCTATCTATTGTTGTTGTTGTTACTATCTCTCCCTTCAACAGTTGGTACCAACAGTGACACCAAAGTGTCTCTATCTCCCTTGTTCCTATCTATTGTTGTTGTTGTTACCATCTCTCCCTTCAACAGTTGGTACCAACAGTGACACCAAAGTGTCTCTATCTCCCTTGTTCCTATCTATTGTTGTTGTTGTTACCATCTCTCCCTTCAACAGTTGGTACCAACAGTGACACCAAAGTGTCTCTATCTCCCTTGTTCCTATCTATTGTTGTTGTTGTTACCATCTCTCCCTTCAACAGTTGGTACCAACAGTGACACCAAAGTGTCTCTATCTCCCTTGTTCCTATCTATTGTTGTTGTTGTTACCATCTCTCCCTTCAACAGTTGGTACCAACAGTGACACCAAAGTGTCTCTATCTCCCTTGTTCCTATCTATTGTTGTTGTTGTTACCATCTCTCCCTTCAACAGTTGGTACCAACAGTGACACCAAAGTGTCTCTATCTCCCTTGTTCCTATCTATTGTTGTTGTTGTTACCATCTCTCCCTTCAACAGTTGGTACCAACAGTGACACCAAAGTGTCTCTATCTCCCTTGTTCCTATCTATTGTTTGTTGTTACCATCTCTCCCTTCCAACTGTTGGTACCAACAGTGACACCAAAGTGTCTCTATCTCCCTTGTTCCTATCTATTGTTGTTGTTGTTACTATCTCTCCCTTCAACAGTTGGTACCAACAGTGACACCAAAGTGTCTCTATATCCCTTGTTCCTATCTATTGTTGTTGTTGTTACTATCTCTCCCTTCAACAGTTGGTCACCAACAGTGACACCAAAGTGTCTCTATATCCCTTGTTCCTATCTATTGTTGTTGTTGTTACTATCTCTCCCTTCAACAGTTGGTACCAACAGTGACACCAAAGTGTCTCTATCTCCCTTGTTCCTATCTATTGTTGTTGTTGTTACTATCTCTCCCTTCAACAGTTGGTACCAACAGTGACACCAAAGTGTCTCTATATCCCTTGTTCCTATCTATTGTTGTTGTTGTTACTATCTCTCCCTTCAACAGTTGGTACCAACAGTGACACCAAAGTGTCTCTATCTCCCTTGTTCCTATCTATTGTTGTTGTTGTTACCATCTCTCCCTTCAACAGTTGGTACCAACAGTGACACCAAAGTGTCTCTATCTCCCTTGTTCCTATCTATTGTTGTTGTTGTTACCATCTCTCCCTTCAACAGTTGGTACCAACAGTGACACCAAAGTGTCTCTATATCCCTTGTTCCTATCTATTGTTGTTGTTGTTACCATCTCTCCCTTCAACAGTTGGTACCAACAGTGACACCAAAGTGTCTCTATCTCCCTTGTTCCTATCTATTGTTGTTGTTGTTACCATCTCTCCCTTCAACAGTTGGTACCAACAGTGACACCAAAGTGTCTCTATCTCCCTTGTTCCTATCTATTGTTGTTGTTGTTACCATCTCTCCCTTCAACAGTTGGTACCAACAGTGACACCAAAGTGTCTCTATCTCCCTTGTTCCTATCTATTGTTGTTGTTGTTACCATCTCTCCCTTCAACAGTTGGTACCAACAGTGACAGCAAAGTGTCTCTATCTCCCTTGTTCCTATCTATTGTTGTTGTTGTTACCATCTCTCCCTTCAACAGTTGGTACCAACAGTGACACCAAAGTGTCTCTATCTCCCTTGTTCCTATCTATTGTTGTTGTTGTTACCATCTCTCCCTTCAACAGTTGGTACCAACAGTGACACCAAAGTGTCTCTATCTCCCTTGTTCCTATCTATTGTTGTTGTTACCATCTCTCCCTTCAACAGTTGGTACCAACAGTGACACCAAAGTGTCTCTATCTCCCTTGTTCCTATCTATTGTTGTTGTTGTTACTATCTCTCCCTTCAACAGTTGGTACCAACAGTGACACCAAAGTGTCTCTATCTCCCTTGTTCCTATCTATTGTTGTTGTTGTTACCATCTCTCCCTTCAACAGTTGGTACCAACAGTGACACCAAAGTGTCTCTATATCCCTTGTTCCTATCTATTGTTGTTGTTGTTACCATCTCTCCCTTCAACAGTTGGTACCAACAGTGACACCAAAGTGTCTCTATCTCCCTTGTTCCTATCTATTGTTGTTGTTGTTACTATCTCTCCCTTCAACAGTTGGTACCAACAGTGACACCAAAGTGTCTCTATATCCCTTGTTCCTATCTATTGTTGTTGTTGTTACCTATCTCTCCCTTCAACAGTTGGTACCAACAGTGACACCAAAGTGTCTCTATCTCCCTTGTTCCTATCTATTGTTGTTGTTGTTACCATCTCTCCCTTCAACAGTTGGTACCAACAGTGACACCAAAGTGTCTCTATATCCCTTGTTCCTATCTATTGTTGTTGTTGTTACTATCTCTCCCTTCAACAGTTGGTACCAACAGTGACACCAAAGTGTCTCTATCTCCCTTGTTCCTATCTATTGTTGTTGTTGTTACCATCTCTCCCTTCAACAGTTGGTACCAACAGTGACACCAAAGTGTCTCTATCTCCTTGTTCCTATCTATTGTTGTTGTTGTTACCATCTCTCCCTTCAACAGTTGGTACCAACAGTGACACCAAAGTGTCTCTATATCCCTTGTTCCTATCTATTGTTGTTGTTGTTACCATCTCTCCCTTCAACAGTTGGTACCAACAGTGACACCAAAGTGTCTCTATCTCCCTTGTTCCTATCTATTGTTGTTGTTGTTACCATCTCTCCCTTCAACAGTTGGTACCAACAGTGACACCAAAGTGTCTCTATCTCCCTTGTTCCTATCTATTGTTGTTGTTGTTACCATCTCTCCCTTCAACAGTTGGTACCAACAGTGACACCAAAGTGTCTCTATCTTCCCTTGTTCCTATCTATTGTTGTTGTTGTTACCATCTCTCCCTTCAACAGTTGGTACCAACAGTGACACCAAAGTGTCTCTATCTCCCTTGTTCCTATCTATTGTTGTTGTTGTTACTATCTCTCCCTTCAACAGTTGGTACCAACAGTGACACCAAAGTGTCTCTATCTCCCTTGTTCCTATCTATTGTTGTTGTTACCATCTCTCCCTCCAACAGTAGGTACCAACAGTGACACCAAAGTGTCTCTATCTCCCTTGTTCCTATCTATTGTTGTTGTTGTTACCATCTCTCCCTTCAACAGTTGGTACCAACAGTGACACCAAGTGTCTCTATCTCCCTTGTTCCTATCTATTGTTGTTGTTGTTACTATCTCTCCCTTCAACAGTCGGTACCAACAGTGACACCAAAGTGTCTCTATCTCCCTTGTTCCTATCTATTGTTGTTGTTGTTACCATCTCTCCCTTCAACAGTTGGTACCAACAGTGACACCAAAGTGTCTCTATCTCCCTTGTTCCTATCTATTGTTGTTGTTACCATCTCTCCCTTCAACAGTTGGTACCAACAGTGACACCAAAGTGTCTCTATCTCCCCTTGTTCCTATCTATTGTTGTTGTTGTTACCATCTCTCCCTTCAACAGTTGGTACCAACAGTGACACCAAAGTGTCTCTATCTCCCTTGTTCCTATCTATTGTTGTTGTTGTTACCATCTCTCCCTTCAACAGTAGGTACCAACAGTGATACCAAAGTGTCTCTATCTCCCTTGTTCCTATCTATTGTTGTTGTTACCATCTCTCCCTTCAACAGTTGGTACCAACAGTGACACCAAAGTGTCTCTATCTCCCTTGTTCCTATCTATTGTTGTTGTTACCATCTCTCCCTTCAACAGTCGGTACCAACAGTGACACCAAAGTGTCTCTATCTCCCCTGTTCCTATCTATTGTTGTTGTTGTTACCATCTCTCCCTTCAACAGTTGGTACCAACAGTGACACCAAAGTGTCTCTATCTCCCTTGTTCCTATCTATTGTTGTTGTTGTTACCATCTCTCCCTTCAACAGTTGGTACCAACAGTGACACCAAAGTGTCTCTATCTCCCTTGTTCCTATCCATTGTTTGTTGTTACCATCTCTCCCTTCAACAGTTGGTACCAACAGTGACACCAAAGTGTCTCTATATCCCTTGTTCCTATCTATTGTTGTTGTTGTTACTATCTCTCCCTTCAACAGTTGGTACCAACAGTGACACCAAAGTGTCTCTATCTCCCTTGTTCCTATCTATTGTTGTTGTTGTTACCATCTCTCCCTTCAACAGTTGGTACCAACAGTGACACCAAAGTGTCTCTATCTCCCTTGTTCCTATCTATTGTTGTTGTTGTTACCATCTCTCCCTTCAACAGTTGGTACCAACAGTGACACCAAAGTGTCTCTATCTCCCTTGTTCCTATCTATTGTTGTTGTTGTTACCATCTCTCCCTTCAACAGTTGGTACCAACAGTGACACCAAAGTGTCTCTATCTCCCTTGTTCCTATCTATTGTTGTTGTTGTTACCATCTCTCCCTTCAACAGTTGGTACCAACAGTGACACCAAAGTGTCTCTATCTCCCTTGTTCCTATCTATTGTTGTTGTTACCATCTCTCCCTTCAACAGTTGGTACCAACAGTGACACCAAAGTGTCTCTATCTCCCTTGTTCCTATCTATTGTTGTTGTTGTTACCATCTCTCCCTCCAACAGTTGGTACCAACAGTGACACCAAAGTGTCTCTATCTCCCTTGTTCCTATCTATTGTTGTTGTTACCATCTCTCCCTTCAACAGTTGGTACCAACAGTGACACCAAAGTGTCTCTATCTCCCTTGTTCCTATCTGTTGTTGTTGTTGTTACTATCTCTCCCTCCAACAGTTGGTACCAACAGTGACACCAAAGTGTCTCTATCTCCCTTGTTCCTATCTATTGTTGTTGTTGTTACCATCTCTCCCTTCAACAGTTGGTACCAACAGTGACACCAAAGTGTCTCTATCTCCCTTGTTCCTATCTATTGTTGTTGTTGTTACCATCTCTCCCTTCAACAGTTGGTACCAACAGTGACACCAAAGTGTCTCTATCTCCCTTGTTCCTATCTATTGTTGTTGTTGTTACCATCTCTCCCTTCAACAGTTGGTACCAACAGTGACACCAAAGTGTCTCTATCTCCCTTGTTCCTATCTATTGTTGTTGTTGTTACCATCTCTCCCTTCAACAGTTGGTACCAACAGTGACACCAAAGTGTCTCTATCTCCCTTGTTCCTATCTATTGTTGTTGTTGTTACCATCTCTCCCTTCAACAGTTGGTACCAACAGTGACACCAAAGTGTCTCTATCTCCCTTGTTCCTATCTATTGTTGTTGTTGTTACCATCTCTCCCTTCAACAGTTGGTACCAACAGTGACACCAAAGTGTCTCTATCTCCCTTGTTCCTATCTATTGTTGTTGTTGTTACCATCTCTCCCTTCAACAGTTGGTACCAACAGTGACACCAAAGTGTCTCTATCTCCCTTGTTCCTATCTATTGTTGTTGTTGTTACCATCTCTCCCTTCAACAGTTGGTACCAACAGTGACACCAAAGTGTCTCTATCTCCCTTGTTCCTATCTATTGTTGTTGTTGTTACCATCTCTCCCTTCAACAGTTGGTACCAACAGTGACACCAAAGTGTCTCTATCTCCCTTGTTCCTATCTATTGTTGTTGTTGTTACCATCTCTCCCTTCAACAGTTGGTACCAACAGTGACAGCAAAGTGTCTCTATCTCCCTTGTTCCTATCTATTGTTGTTGTTACCATCTCTCCCTTCAACAGTAGGTACCAACAGTGACACCAAAGTGTCTCTATCTCCCTTGTTCCTATCTATTGTTGTTGTTGTTACCATCTCTCCCTTCAACAGTTGGTACCAACAGTGACAGCAAAGTGTCTCTATCTCCCTTGTTCCTATCTATTGTTGTTGTTACCATCTCTCCCTTCAACAGTTGGTACCAACAGTGACACCAAAGTGTCTCTATCTCCCTTGTTCCTATCTATTGTTGTTGTTGTTACCATCTCTCCCTTCAACAGTTGGTACCAACAGTGACAGCAAAGTGTCTCTATCTCCCTTGTTCCTATCTATTGTTGTTTGTTACCATCTCTCCCTTCAACAGTTGGTACCAACAGTGACACCAAAGTGTCTCTATCTCCCTTGTTCCTATCTATTGTTGTTGTTGTTACCATCTCTCCCTTCAACAGTTGGTACCAACAGTGACACCAAAGTGTCTCTATCTCCCCTGTTCCTATCTATTGTTGTTGTTGTTACCATCTCTCCCTTCAACAGTTGGTACCAACAGTGACACCAAAGTGTCTCTATCTCCCTTGTTCCTATCTATTGTTGTTGTTGTTACCATCTCTCCCTTCAACAGTTGGTACCAACAGTGACACCAAAGTGTCTCTATCTCCCTTGTTCCTATCTATTGTTGTTGTTGTTACCATCTCTCCCTTCAACAGTTGGTACCAACAGTGACACCAAAGTGTCTCTATCTCCCTTGTTCCTATCTATTGTTGTTGTTGTTACCATCTCTCCCTTCAACAGTTGGTACCAACAGTGACACCAAAGTGTCTCTATCTCCCTTGTTCCTATCCTATTGTTGTTGTTGTTACTATCTCTCCCTTCAACAGTTGGTACCAACAGTGACACCAAAGTGTCTCTATCTCCCTTGTTCCTATCTATTGTTGTTGTTACCATCTCTCCCTTCAACAGTTGGTACCAACAGTGACACCAAAGTGTCTCTATCTCCCTTGTTCCTATCTATTGTTGTTGTTGTTACCATCTCTCCCTTCAACAGTTGGTACCAACAGTGACACCAAAGTGTCTCTATCTCCCTTGTTCCTATCTATTGTTGTTGTTGTTACCATCTCTCCCTTCAACAGTTGGTACCAACAGTGACACCAAAGTGTCTCTATCTCCCTTGTTCCTATCTATTGTTGTTGTTGTTACCATCTCTCCCTTCAACAGTTGGTACCAACAGTGACACCAAAGTGTCTCTATCTCCCTTGTTCCTATCTATTGTTGTTGTTGTTACCATCTCTCCCTTCAACAGTTGGTACCAACAGTGACACCAAAGTGTCTCTATCTCCCTTGTTCCTATCTATTGTTGTTGTTACTATCTCTCCCTTCAACAGTTGGTACCAACAGTGACACCAAAGTGTCTCTATCTCCCTTGTTCCTATCTATTGTTGTTGTTGTTACCATCTCTCCCTTCAACAGTTGGTACCAACAGTGACACCAAAGTGTCTCTATCTCCCTTGTTCCTATCTATTGTTGTTGTTGTTACCATCTCTCCCTTCAACAGTTGGTACCAACAGTGACACCAAAGTGTCTCTATCTCCCTTGTTCCTATCTATTGTTGTTGTTGTTACCATCTCTCCCTTCAACAGTTGGTACCAACAGTGACAGCAAAGTGTCTCTATCTCCCTTGTTCCTATCTATTGTTGTTGTTGTTACCATCTCTCCCTTCAACAGTTGGTACCAACAGTGACACCAAAGTGTCTCTATCTCCCTTGTTCCTATCTATTGTTGTTGTTGTTACTATCTCTCCCTTCAACAGTTGGTACCAACAGTGACACCAAAGTGTCTCTATCTCCCTTGTTCCTATCTATTGTTGTTGTTACTATCTCTCCCTTCAACAGTTGGTACCAACAGTGACACCAAAGTGTCTCTATCTCCCTTGTTCCTATCTATTGTTGTTGTTGTTACCATCTCTCCCTTCAACAGTTGGTACCAACAGTGACACCAAAGTGTCTCTATCTCCCTTGTTCCTATCTATTGTTGTTGTTGTTACTATCTCTCCCTTCAACAGTTGGTACCAACAGTGACACCAAAGTGTCTCTATCTCCCTTGTTCCTATCTATTGTTGTTGTTACTATCTCTCCCTCCAACAGTTGGTACGTGACACCAAAGTGTCTCTATCTCCCTTGTTCCTATCTATTGTTGTTGTTACCATCTCTCCCTTCAACAGTTGGTACCAACAGTGACACCAAAGTGTCTCTATCTCCCTTGTTCCTATCTATTGTTGTTGTTGTTACCATCTCTCCCTTCAACAGTTGGTACCAACAGTGACACCAAAGTGTCTCTATCTCCCTTGTTCCTATCTATTGTTGTTGTTGTTACCATCTCTCCCTTCAACAGTTGGTACCAACAGTGACACCAAAGTGTCTCTATCTCCCTTGTTCCTATCTATTGTTGTTGTTGTTACTATCTCTCCCTTCAACAGTTGGTACCAACAGTGACACCAAAGTGTCTCTATCTCCCTTGTTCCTATCTATTGTTGTTGTTACCATCTCTCCCTTCAACAGTTGGTACCAACAGTGACACCAAAGTGTCTCTATCTCCCTTGTACCTATCTATTGTTGTTGTTGTTACCATCTCTCCCTTCAACAGTAGGTACCAACAGTGACACCAAAGTGTCTCTATCTCCCTTGTACCTATCTATTGTTGTTGTTGTTACCATCTCTCCCTTCAACAGTTGGTACCAACAGTGACACCAAAGTGTCTCTATCTCCCTTGTTCCTATCTATTGTTGTTGTTACCATCTCTCCCTTCAACAGTTGGTACCAACAGTGACACCAAAGTGTCTCTATCTCCCTTGTTCCTATCTATTGTTGTTGTTGTTACCAACTCTCCCTTCAACAGTTGGTACCAACAGTGACACCAAAGTGTCTCTATCTCCCTTGTTCCTATCTATTGTTGTTGTTGTTGTTACTATCTCTCCCTTCAACAGTTGGTACCAACAGTGACACCAAAGTGTCTCTATCTCCCTTGTTCCCATCTATTGTTGTTGTTGTTACCATCTCTCCCTTCAACAGATGGTACCAACAGTGACACCAAAGTGTCTCTATCTCCCTTGTTCCTATCTATTGTTGTTGTTGTTACCATCTCTCCCTTCAACAGTAGGTACCAACAGTGACACCAAAGTGTCTCTATCTCCCTTGTTCCTATCTATTGTTGTTGTTACCATCTCTCCCTTCAACAGTTGGTACCAACAGTGACACCAAAGTGTCTCTATCTCCCCTGTTCCTATCTATTGTTGTTGTTGTTACCATCTCTCCCTTCAACAGTTGGTACCAACAGTGACACCAAATTGTCTCTATATCCCTTGTTCCTATCTATTGTTGTTGTTACCATCTCTCCCTTCAACAGTTGGTACCAACAGTGACACCAAAGTGTCTCTATCTCCCCTGTTCCTATCTATTGTTGTTGTTGTTACCATCTCTCCCTTCAACAGTTGGTACCAACAGTGACACCAAAGTGTCTCTATCTCCCTTGTTCCTATCTATTGTTGTTGTTACCATCTCTCCCTTCAACAGTTGGTACCAACAGTGACACCAAAGTGTCTCTATCTCCCCTGTTCCTATCTATTGTTGTTGTTGTTACCATCTCTCCCTTCAACAGTTGGTACCAACAGTGACACCAAAGTGTCTCTATCTCCCATGTTCCTATCTATTGTTGTTGTTGTTACCATCTCTCCCTTCAACAGTTGGTACCAACAGTGACACCAAAGTGTCTCTATCTCCCTTGTTCCTATCTATTGTTGTTGTTGTTACCATCTCTCCCTTCAACAGTAGGTACCTGCAGTGACACCAAAGTGTCTCTATATCCCTTGTTCCTATCTATTGTTGTTGTTGTTACCATCTCTCCCTTCAACAGTTGGTACCAACAGTGACAGCAAAGTGTCTCTATATCCCTTGTTCCTATCTATTGTTGTTGTTGTTACTATCTCTCCCTTCAACAGTTGGTACCAACAGTGACACCAAAGTGTCTCTATCTCCCTTGTTCCCATCTATTGTTGTTGTTGTTACCATCTCTCCCTTCAACAGTTGGTACCAACAGTGACACCAAAGTGTCTCTATCTCCCTTGTTCCTATCTATTGTTGTTGTTGTTACCATCTCTCCCTTCAACAGTTGGTACCAACAGTGACACCAAAGTGTCTCTATCTCCCTTGTTCCTATCTATTGTTGTTGTTACCATCTCTCCCTTCAACAGTTGGTACCAACAGTGACACCAAAGTGTCTCTATCTCCCTTGTTCCTATCTATTGTTGTTGTTGTTACCATCTCTCCCTTCAACAGTTGGTACCAACAGTGACAGCAAAGTGTCTCTATCTCCCTTGTTCCTATCTATTGTTGTTGTTGTTACCATCTCTCCCTTCAACAGTTGGTACCAACAGTGACACCAAAGTGTCTCTATCTCCCTTGTTCCTATCTATTGTTGTTGTTGTTACCATCTCTCCCTTCAACAGTTGGTACCAACAGTGACACCAAAGTGTCTCTATCTCCCTTGTTCCTATCTATTGTTGTTGTTGTTACCATCTCTCCCTTCAACAGTTGGTACCAACAGTGACACCAAAGTGTCTCTATCTCCCTTGTTCCTATCTATTGTTGTTGTTACCATCTCTCCCTTCAACAGTTGGTACCAACAGTGACACCAAAGTGTCTCTATCTCCCTTGTTCCTATCTATTGTTGTTGTTGTTACCATCTCTCCCTTCAACAGTAGGTACCAACAGTGACACCAAAGTGTCTCTATCTCCCTTGTTCCTATCTATTGTTGTTGTTACTATCTCTCCCTTCAACAGTTGGTACCAACAGTGACACCAAAGTGTCTCTATCTCCCTTGTTCCTATCTATTGTTGTTGTTGTTACCATCTCTCCCTTCAACAGTAGGTACCAACAGTGACACCAAAGTGTCTCTATCTCCCTTGTTCCTATCTATTGTTGTTGTTGTTACCATCTCTCCCTTCAACAGTTGGTACCAACAGTGACACCAAAGTGTCTCTATCTCCCTTGTTCCTATCTATTGTTGTTGTTGTTACCATCTCTCCCTTCAACAGTAGGTACCAACAGTGACACCAAAGTGTCTCTATCTCCCTTGTTCCTATCTATTGTTGTTGTTACTATCTCTCCCTCCAACAGTTGGTACCAACAGTGACACCAAAGTGTCTCTATCTCCCTTGTTCCCATCTATTGTTGTTGTTGTTACCATCTCTCCCTTCAACAGATGGTACCAACAGTGACACCAAAGTGTCTCTATCTCCCTTGTTCCTATCTATTGTTGTTGTTACTATCTCTCCCTCCAACAGTTGGTACCAACAGTGACACCAAAGTGTCTCTATCTCCCTTGTTCCTATCTATTGTTGTTGTTGTTACTATCTCTCCCTTCAACAGTTGGTACCAACAGTGACACCAAAGTGTCTCTATCTCCCTTGTTCCTATCTATTGTTGTTGTTGTTACCATCTCTCCCTTCAACAGTTGGTACCAACAGTGACACCAAAGTGTCTCTATATCCCTTGTTCCTATCTATTGTTGTTGTTGTTACCATCTCTCCCTTCAACAGTTGGTACCAACAGTGACACCAAAGTGTCTCTATCTCCCTTGTTCCTATCTATTGTTGTTGTTACCATCTCTCCCTTCAACAGTTGGTACCAACAGTGACACCAAAGTGTCTCTATCTCCCTTGTTCCTATCTATTGTTGTTGTTGTTACCATCTCTCCCTTCAACAGTTGGTACCAACAGTGACACCAAAGTGTCTCTATCTCCCTTGTAATTATCTATTGTTGTTGTTGTTACCATCTCTCCCTTCAACAGTTGGTACCAACAGTGACACCAAAGTGTCTCTATCTCCCTTGTTCCTATCTATTGTTGTTGTTGTTACTATCTCTCCCTTCAACAGTTGGTACCAACAGTGACACCAAAGTGTCTCTATCTCCCTTGTTCCTATCTATTGTTGTTGTTACCATCTCTCCCTTCAACAGTTTGTACCAACAGTGACACCAAAGTGTCTCTATCTCCCTTGTACCTATCTATTGTTGTTGTTGTTACCATCTCTCCCTTCAACAGTAGGTACCAACAGTGACACCAAAGTGTCTCTATCTCCCTTGTACCTATCTATTGTTGTTGTTGTTACCATCTCTCCCTTCAACAGTTGGTACCAACAGTGACACCAAAGTGTCTCTATCTCCCTTGTTCCTATCTATTGTTGTTGTTACCATCTCTCCCTTCAACAGTTGGTACCAACAGTGACACCAAAGTGTCTCTATCTCCCTTGTTCCTATCTATTGTTGTTGTTGTTACCAACTCTCCCTTCAACAGTTGGTACCAACAGTGACACCAAAGTGTCTCTATCTCCCTTCTTCCTATCTATTGTTGTTGTTGTTACTATCTCTCCCTCTAACAGTTGGTACCAACAGTGACACCAAAGTGTCTCTATCTCCCTTGTTCCCATCTATTGTTGTTGTTGTTACCATCTCTCCCTTCAACAGATGGTACCAACAGTGACACCAAAGTGTCTCTATCTCCCTTGTTCCTATCTATTGTTGTTGTTGTTACCATCTCTCCCTTCAACAGTAGGTACCAACAGTGACACCAAAGTGTCTCTATCTCCCTTGTTCCTATCTATTGTTGTTGTTACCATCTCTCCCTTCAACAGTTGGTACCAACAGTGACACCAAAGTGTCTCTATCTCCCCTGTTCCTATCTATTGTTGTTGTTGTTACCATCTCTCCCTTCAACAGTTGGTACCAACAGTGACACCAAATTGTCTCTATATCCCTTGTTCCTATCTATTGTTGTTGTTACCATCTCTCCCTTCAACAGTTGGTACCAACAGTGACACCAAAGTGTCTCTATCTCCCCTGTTCCTATCTATTGTTGTTGTTGTTACCATCTCTCCCTTCAACAGTTGGTACCAACAGTGACACCAAAGTGTCTCTATCTCCCTTGTTCCTATCTATTGTTGTTGTTACCATCTCTCCCTTCAACAGTTGGTACCAACAGTGACACCAAAGTGTCTCTATCTCCCCTGTTCCTATCTATTGTTGTTGTTGTTACCATCTCTCCCTTCAACAGTTGGTACCAACAGTGACACCAAAGTGTCTCTATCTCCCATGTTCCTATCTATTGTTGTTGTTGTTACCATCTCTCCCTTCAACAGTTGGTACCAACAGTGACACCAAAGTGTCTCTATCTCCCTTGTTCCTATCTATTGTTGTTGTTGTTACCATCTCTCCCTTCAACAGTAGGTACCAGCAGTGACACCAAAGTGTCTCTATATCCCTTGTTCCTATCTATTGTTGTTGTTGTTACCATCTCTCCCTTCAACAGTTGGTACCAACAGTGACAGCAAAGTGTCTCTATATCCCTTGTTCCTATCTATTGTTGTTGTTGTTACTATCTCTCCCTTCAACAGTTGGTACCAACAGTGACACCAAAGTGTCTCTATCTCCCTTGTTCCCATCTATTGTTGTTGTTGTTACCATCTCTCCCTTCAACAGTTGGTACCAACAGTGACACCAAAGTGTCTCTATCTCCCTTGTTCCTATCTATTGTTGTTGTTGTTACCATCTCTCCCTTCAACAGTTGGTACCAACAGTGACACCAAAGTGTCTCTATCTCCCTTGTTCCTATCTATTGTTGTTGTTACCATCTCTCCCTTCAACAGTTGGTACCAACAGTGACACCAAAGTGTCTCTATCTCCCTTGTTCCTATCTATTGTTGTTGTTGTTACCATCTCTCCCTTCAACAGTTGGTACCAACAGTGACAGCAAAGTGTCTCTATCTCCCTTGTTCCTATCTATTGTTGTTGTTGTTACCATCTCTCCCTTCAACAGTTGGTACCAACAGTGACACCAAAGTGTCTCTATCTCCCTTGTTCCTATCTATTGTTGTTGTTGTTACCATCTCTCCCTTCAACAGTTGGTACCAACAGTGACACCAAAGTGTCTCTATCTCCCTTGTTCCTATCTATTGTTGTTGTTGTTACCATCTCTCCCTTCAACAGTTGGTACCAACAGTGACACCAAAGTGTCTCTATCTCCCTTGTTCCTATCTATTGTTGTTGTTACCATCTCTCCCTTCAACAGTTGGTACCAACAGTGACACCAAAGTGTCTCTATCTCCCTTGTTCCTATCTATTGTTGTTGTTGTTACCATCTCTCCCTTCAACAGTAGGTACCAACAGTGACACCAAAGTGTCTCTATCTCCCTTGTTCCTATCTATTGTTGTTGTTACTATCTCTCCCTTCAACAGTTGGTACCAACAGTGACACCAAAGTGTCTCTATCTCCCTTGTTCCTATCTATTGTTGTTGTTGTTACCATCTCTCCCTTCAACAGTAGGTACCAACAGTGACACCAAAGTGTCTCTATCTCCCTTGTTCCTATCTATTGTTGTTGTTGTTACCATCTCTCCCTTCAACAGTTGGTACCAACAGTGACACCAAAGTGTCTCTATCTCCCTTGTTCCTATCTATTGTTGTTGTTGTTACCATCTCTCCCTTCAACAGTAGGTACCAACAGTGACACCAAAGTGTCTCTATCTCCCTTGTTCCTATCTATTGTTGTTGTTGTTACCATCTCTCCCTTCAACAGATGGTACCAACAGTGACACCAAAGTATCTCTATCTCCCTTGTTCCTATCTATTGTTGTTGTTACCATCTCTCCCTTCAACAGTTGGTACCAACAGTGACACCAAAGTGTCTCTATCTCCCTTGTTCCTATCTATTGTTGTTGTTGTTACCATCTCTCCCTTCAACAGTTGGTACCAACAGTGACACCAAAGTGTCTCTATCTCCCTTGTTCCTATCTATTGTTGTTGTTGTTACCATCTCTCCCTTCAACAGTTGGTACCAACAGTGACACCAAAGTGTCTCTATCTCCCTTGTTCCTATCTATTGTTGTTGTTACCATCTCTCCCTTCAACAGTTGGTACCAACAGTGACAGCAAAGTGTCTCTATCTCCCTTGTTCCTATCTATTGTTGTTGTTGTTACCATCTCTCCCTTCAACAGTTGGTACCAACAGTGACACCAAAGTGTCTCTATCTCCCTTGTTCCTATCTATTGTTGTTGTTGTTACCATCTCTCCCTTCAACAGTTGGTACCAACAGTGACACCAAAGTGTCTCTATCTCCCTTGTTCCTATCTATTGTTGTTGTTGTTACCATCTCTCCCTTCAACAGTTGGTACCAACAGTGACACCAAAGTGTCTCTATCTCCCTTGTTCCTATCTATTGTTGTTGTTACCATCTCTCCCTTCAACAGTTGGTACCAACAGTGACACCAAAGTGTCTCTATCTCCCTTGTTCCTATCTATTGTTGTTGTTGTTACCATCTCTCCCTTCAACAGTAGGTACCAACAGTGACACCAAAGTGTCTCTATCTCCCTTGTTCCTATCTATTGTTGTTGTTACTATCTCTCCCTTCAACAGTTGGTACCAACAGTGACACCAAAGTGTCTCTATCTCCCTTGTTCCTATCTATTGTTGTTGTTGTTACCATCTCTCCCTTCAACAGTAGGTACCAACAGTGACACCAAAGTGTCTCTATCTCCCTTGTTCCTATCTATTGTTGTTGTTGTTACCATCTCTCCCTTCAACAGTTGGTACCAACAGTGACACCAAAGTGTCTCTATCTCCCTTGTTCCTATCTATTGTTGTTGTTGTTACCATCTCTCCCTTCAACAGTAGGTACCAACAGTGACACCAAAGTGTCTCTATCTCCCTTGTTCCTATCTATTGTTGTTGTTACTATCTCTCCCTCCAACAGTTGGTACCAACAGTGACACCAAAGTGTCTCTATCTCCCTTGTTCCCATCTATTGTTGTTGTTGTTACCATCTCTCCCTTCAACAGATGGTACCAACAGTGACACCAAAGTGTCTCTATCTCCCTTGTTCCTATCTATTGTTGTTGTTACTATCTCTCCCTCCAACAGTTGGTACCAACAGTGACACCAAAGTGTCTCTATCTCCCTTGTTCCTATCTATTGTTGTTGTTGTTACTATCTCTCCCTTCAACAGTTGGTACCAACAGTGACACCAAAGTGTCTCTATCTCCCTTGTTCCTATCTATTGTTGTTGTTGTTACCATCTCTCCCTTCAACAGTTGGTACCAACAGTGACACCAAAGTGTCTCTATCTCCCTTGTTCCTATCTATTGTTGTTGTTGTTACTATCTCTCCCTTCAACAGTTGGTACCAACAGTGACACCAAAGTGTCTCTATCTCCCTTGTTCCTATCTATTGTTGTTGTTGTTACCATCTCTCCCTTCAACAGTTGGTACCAACAGTGACACCAAAGTGTCTCTATATCCCTTGTTCCTATCTATTGTTGTTGTTGTTACCATCTCTCCCTTCAACAGTTGGTACCAACAGTGACACCAAAGTGTCTCTATCTCCCTTGTTCCTATCTATTGTTGTTGTTACCATCTCTCCCTTCAACAGTTGGTACCAACAGTGACACCAAAGTGTCTCTATCTCCCTTGTTCCTATCTATTGTTGTTGTTGTTACCATCTCTCCCTTCAACAGTTGGTACCAACAGTGACACCAAAGTGTCTCTATCTCCCTTGTTCCTATCTATTGTTGTTGTTGTTACCATCTCTCCCTTCAACAGTTGGTACCAACAGTGACACCAAAGTGTCTCTATCTCCCTTGTTCCTATCTATTGTTGTTGTTGTTACTATCTCTCCCTTCAACAGTTGGTACCAACAGTGACACCAAAGTGTCTCTATCTCCCTTGTTCCTATCTATTGTTGTTGTTACTATCTCTCCCTTCAACAGTTGGTACCAACAGTGACACCAAAGTGTCTCTATCTCCCTTGTACCTATCTATTGTTGTTGTTGTTACCATCTCTCCCTTCAACAGTAGGTACCAACAGTGACACCAAAGTGTCTCTATCTCCCTTGTACCTATCTATTGTTGTTGTTGTTACCATCTCTCCCTTCAACAGTTGGTACCAACAGTGACACCAAAGTGTCTCTATCTCCCTTGTTCCTATCTATTGTTGTTGTTACCATCTCTCCCTTCAACAGTTGGTACCAACAGTGACACCAAAGTGTCTCTATCTCCCTTGTTCCTATCTATTGTTGTTGTTGTTACCAACTCTCCCTTCAACAGTTGGTACCAACAGTGACACCAAAGTGTCTCTATCTCCCTTGTTCCTATCTATTGTTGTTGTTGTTACTATCTCTCCCTCTAACAGTTGGTACCAACAGTGACACCAAAGTGTCTCTATCTCCCTTGTTCCCATCTATTGTTGTTGTTGTTACCATCTCTCCCTTCAACAGATGGTACCAACAGTGACACCAAAGTGTCTCTATCTCCCTTGTTCCTATCTATTGTTGTTGTTGTTACCATCTCTCCCTTCAACAGTAGGTACCAACAGTGACACCAAAGTGTCTCTATCTCCCTTGTTCCTATCTATTGTTGTTGTTACCATCTCTCCCTTCAACAGTTGGTACCAACAGTGACACCAAAGTGTCTCTATCTCCCCTGTTCCTATCTATTGTTGTTGTTGTTACCATCTCTCCCTTCAACAGTTGGTACCAACAGTGACACCAAATTGTCTCTATATCCCTTGTTCCTATCTATTGTTGTTGTTACCATCTCTCCCTTCAACAGTTGGTACCAACAGTGACACCAAAGTGTCTCTATCTCCCCTGTTCCTATCTATTGTTGTTGTTGTTACCATCTCTCCCTTCAACAGTTGGTACCAACAGTGACACCAAAGTGTCTCTATCTCCCTTGTTCCTATCTATTGTTGTTTTTACCATCTCTCCCTTCAACAGTTGGTACCAACAGTGACACCAAAGTGTCTCTATCTCCCCTGTTCCTATCTATTGTTGTTGTTGTTACCATCTCTCCCTTCAACAGTTGGTACCAACAGTGACACCAAAGTGTCTCTATCTCCCATGTTCCTATCTATTGTTGTTGTTGTTACCATCTCTCCCTTCAACAGTTGGTACCAACAGTGACACCAAAGTGTCTCTATCTCCCTTGTTCCTATCTATTGTTGTTGTTGTTACCATCTCTTCCTTCAACAGTAGGTACCAGCAGTGACACCAAAGTGTCTCTATATCCCTTGTTCCTATCTATTGTTGTTGTTGTTACCATCTCTCCCTTCAACAGTTGGTACCAACAGTGACAGCAAAGTGTCTCTATATCCCTTGTTCCTATCTATTGTTGTTGTTGTTACTATCTCTCCCTTCAACAGTTGGTACCAACAGTGACACCAAAGTGTCTCTATCTCCCTTGTTCCCATCTATTGTTGTTGTTGTTACCATCTCTCCCTTCAACAGTTGGTACCAACAGTGACACCAAAGTGTCTCTATCTCCCTTGTTCCTATCTATTGTTGTTGTTGTTACCATCTCTCCCTTCAACAGTTGGTACCAACAGTGACACCAAAGTGTCTCTATCTCCCTTGTTCCTATCTATTGTTGTTGTTACCATCTCTCCCTTCAACAGTTGGTACCAACAGTGACACCAAAGTGTCTCTATCTCCCTTGTTCCTATCTATTGTTGTTGTTGTTACCATCTCTCCCTTCAACAGTTGGTACCAACAGTGACAGCAAAGTGTCTCTATCTCCCTTGTTCCTATCTATTGTTGTTGTTGTTACCATCTCTCCCTTCAACAGTTGGTACCAACAGTGACACCAAAGTGTCTCTATCTCCCTTGTTCCTATCTATTGTTGTTGTTGTTACCATCTCTCCCTTCAACAGTTGGTACCAACAGTGACACCAAAGTGTCTCTATCTCCCTTGTTCCTATCTATTGTTGTTGTTGTTACCATCTCTCCCTTCAACAGTTGGTACCAACAGTGACACCAAAGTGTCTCTATCTCCCTTGTTCCTATCTATTGTTGTTGTTACCATCTCTCCCTTCAACAGTTGGTACCAACAGTGACACCAAAGTGTCTCTATCTCCCTTGTTCCTATCTATTGTTGTTGTTGTTACCATCTCTCCCTTCAACAGTAGGTACCAACAGTGACACCAAAGTGTCTCTATCTCCCTTGTTCCTATCTATTGTTGTTGTTACTATCTCTCCCTTCAACAGTTGGTACCAACAGTGACACCAAAGTGTCTCTATCTCCCTTGTTCCTATCTATTGTTGTTGTTGTTACCATCTCTCCCTTCAACAGTAGGTACCAACAGTGACACCAAAGTGTCTCTATCTCCCTTGTTCCTATCTATTGTTGTTGTTGTTACCATCTCTCCCTTCAACAGTTGGTACCAACAGTGACACCAAAGTGTCTCTATCTCCCTTGTTCCTATCTATTGTTGTTGTTGTTACCATCTCTCCCTTCAACAGTAGGTACCAACAGTGACACCAAAGTGTCTCTATCTCCCTTGTTCCTATCTATTGTTGTTGTTGTTACCATCTCTCCCTTCAACAGATGGTACCAACAGTGACACCAAAGTATCTCTATCTCCCTTGTTCCTATCTATTGTTGTTGTTACCATCTCTCCCTTCAACAGTTGGTACCAACAGTGACACCAAAGTGTCTCTATCTCCCTTGTTCCTATCTATTGTTGTTGTTGTTACCATCTCTCCCTTCAACAGTTGGTACCAACAGTGACACCAAAGTGTCTCTATCTCCCTTGTTCCTATCTATTGTTGTTGTTACCATCTCTCCCTTCAACAGTTGGTACCAACAGTGACACCAAAGTGTCTCTATCTCCCTTGTTCCTATCTATTGTTGTTGTTACCATCTCTCCCTTCAACAGTAGGTACCAACAGTGACACCAAAGTGTCTCTATCTCCCCTGTTCCTATCTATTGTTGTTGTTGTTACCATCTCTCCCTTCAACAGTAGGTACCAACAGTGACACCAAAGTGTCTCTATCTCCCTTGTTCCTATCTATTGTTGTTGTTGTTACCATCTCTCCCTTCAACAGTTGGTACCAACAGTGACACCAAAGTATCTCTATCTCTCTTGTTCCTATATATTGTTGTTGTTGTTACTATCTCTCCCTTCAACACATGGTACCAACAGTGACACCAAAGTGTCTCTATCTCCCTTGTTCCTATCTATTGTTGTTGTTGTTACCATCTCTCCCTTCAACAGTTGGTACCAACAGTGACACCAAAGTGTCTCTATCTCCCTTGTTCCTATCTATTGTTGTTGTTGTTACCATCTCTCCCTTCAACAGTAGGTACCAACAGTGACACCAAAGTGTCTCTATCTCCCTTGTTCCTATCTATTGTTGTTGTTACTATCTCTCCCTCCAACAGTTGGTACCAACAGTGACACCAAAGTGTCTCTATCTCCCTTGTTCCCATCTATTGTTGTTGTTGTTACCATCTCTCCCTTCAACAGATGGTACCAACAGTGACACCAAAGTGTCTCTATCTCCCTTGTTCCTATCTATTGTTGTTGTTACTATCTCTCCCTCCAACAGTTGGTACCAACAGTGACACCAAAGTGTCTCTATCTCCCTTGTTCCTATCTATTGTTGTTGTTGTTACTATCTCTCCCTTCAACAGTTGGTACCAACAGTGACACCAAAGTGTCTCTATCTCCCTTGTTCCTATCTATTGTTGTTGTTGTTACCATCTCTCCCTTCAACAGTTGGTACCAACAGTGACACCAAAGTGTCTCTATCTCCCTTGTTCCTATCTATTGTTGTTGTTGTTACTATCTCTCCCTTCAACAGTTGGTACCAACAGTGACACCAACGTGTCTCTATCTCCCTTGTTCCTATCTATTGTTGTTGTTGTTACCATCTCTCCCTTCAACAGTTGGTACCAACAGTGACACCAAAGTGTCTCTATATCCCTTGTTCCTATCTATTGTTGTTGTTGTTACCATCTCTCCCTTCAACAGTTGGTACCAACAGTGACACCAAAGTGTCTCTATCTCCCTTGTTCCTATCTATTGTTGTTGTTACCATCTCTCCCTTCAACAGTTGGTACCAACAGTGACACCAAAGTGTCTCTATCTCCCTTGTTCCTATCTATTGTTGTTGTTGTTACCATCTCTCCCTTCAACAGTTGGTACCAACAGTAACACCAAAGTGTCTCTATCTCCCTTGTTCCTATCTATTGTTGTTGTTGTTACCATCTCTCCCTTCAACAGTTGGTACCAACAGTGACACCAAAGTGTCTCTATCTCCCTTGTTCCTATCTATTGTTGTTGTTGTTACTATCTCTCCCTTCAACAGTTGGTACCAACAGTGACACCAAAGTGTCTCTATCTCCCTTGTTGCTATCTATTGTTGTTGTTACTATCTCTCCCTTCAACAGTTGGTACCAACAGTGACACCAAAGTGTCTCTATCTCCCTTGTACCTATCTATTGTTGTTGTTGTTACCATCTCTCCCTTCAACAGTAGGTACCAACAGTGACACCAAAGTGTCTCTATCTCCCTTGTACCTATCTATTGTTGTTGTTGTTACCATCTCTCCCTTCAACAGTTGGTACCAACAGTGACACCAAAGTGTCTCTATCTCCCTTGTTCCTATCTATTGTTGTTGTTACCATCTCTCCCTTCAACAGTTGGTACCAACAGTGACACCAAAGTGTCTCTATCTCCCTTGTTCCTATCTATTGTTGTTGTTGTTACCAACTCTCCCTTCAACAGTTGGTACCAACAGTGACACCAAAGTGTCTCTATCTCCCTTGTTCCTATCTATTGTTGTTGTTGTTACTATCTCTCCCTCTAACAGTTGGTACCAACAGTGACACCAAAGTGTCTCTATCTCCCTTGTTCCCATCTATTGTTGTTGTTGTTACCATCTCTCCCTTCAACAGATGGTACCAACAGTGACACCAAAGTGTCTCTATCTCCCTTGTTCCTATCTATTGTTGTTGTTGTTACCATCTCTCCCTTCAACAGTAGGTACCAACAGTGACACCAAAGTGTCTCTATCTCCCTTGTTCCTATCTATTGTTGTTGTTACCATCTCTCCCTTCAACAGTTGGTACCAACAGTGACACCAAAGTGTCTCTATCTCCCCTGTTCCTATCTATTGTTGTTGTTGTTACCATCTCTCCCTTCAACAGTTGGTACCAACAGTGACACCAAATTGTCTCTATATCCCTTGTTCCTATCTATTGTTGTTGTTACCATCTCTCCCTTCAACAGTTGGTACCAACAGTGACACCAAAGTGTCTCTATCTCCCCTGTTCCTATCTATTGTTGTTGTTGTTACCATCTCTCCCTTCAACAGTTGGTACCAACAGTGACACCAAAGTGTCTCTATCTCCCTTGTTCCTATCTATTGTTGTTTTTACCATCTCTCCCTTCAACAGTTGGTACCAACAGTGACACCAAAGTGTCTCTATCTCCCCTGTTCCTATCTATTGTTGTTGTTGTTACCATCTCTCCCTTCAACAGTTGGTACCAACAGTGACACCAAAGTGTCTCTATCTCCCATGTTCCTATCTATTGTTGTTGTTGTTACCATCTCTCCCTTCAACAGTTGGTACCAACAGTGACACCAAAGTGTCTCTATCTCCCTTGTTCCTATCTATTGTTGTTGTTGTTACCATCTCTCCCTTCAACAGTAGGTACCAGCAGTGACACCAAAGTGTCTCTATATCCCTTGTTCCTATCTATTGTTGTTGTTGTTACCATCTCTCCCTTCAACAGTTGGTACCAACAGTGACAGCAAAGTGTCTCTATATCCCTTGTTCCTATCTATTGTTGTTGTTGTTACTATCTCTCCCTTCAACAGTTGGTACCAACAGTGACACCAAAGTGTCTCTATCTCCCTTGTTCCCATCTATTGTTGTTGTTGTTACCATCTCTCCCTTCAACAGTTGGTACCAACAGTGACACCAAAGTGTCTCTATCTCCCTTGTTCCTATCTATTGTTGTTGTTGTTACCATCTCTCCCTTCAACAGTTGGTACCAACAGTGACACCAAAGTGTCTCTATCTCCCTTGTTCCTATCTATTGTTGTTGTTACCATCTCTCCCTTCAACAGTTGGTACCAACAGTGACACCAAAGTGTCTCTATCTCCCTTGTTCCTATCTATTGTTGTTGTTGTTACCATCTCTCCCTTCAACAGTTGGTACCAACAGTGACAGCAAAGTGTCTCTATCTCCCTTGTTCCTATCTATTGTTGTTGTTGTTACCATCTCTCCCTTCAACAGTTGGTACCAACAGTGACACCAAAGTGTCTCTATCTCCCTTGTTCCTATCTATTGTTGTTGTTGTTACCATCTCTCCCTTCAACAGTTGGTACCAACAGTGACACCAAAGTGTCTCTATCTCCCTTGTTCCTATCTATTGTTGTTGTTGTTACCATCTCTCCCTTCAACAGTTGGTACCAACAGTGACACCAAAGTGTCTCTATCTCCCTTGTTCCTATCTATTGTTGTTGTTACCATCTCTCCCTTCAACAGTTGGTACCAACAGTGACACCAAAGTGTCTCTATCTCCCTTGTTCCTATCTATTGTTGTTGTTGTTACCATCTCTCCCTTCAACAGTAGGTACCAACAGTGACACCAAAGTGTCTCTATCTCCCTTGTTCCTATCTATTGTTGTTGTTACTATCTCTCCCTTCAACAGTTGGTACCAACAGTGACACCAAAGTGTCTCTATCTCCCTTGTTCCTATCTATTGTTGTTGTTGTTACCATCTCTCCCTTCAACAGTAGGTACCAACAGTGACACCAAAGTGTCTCTATCTCCCTTGTTCCTATCTATTGTTGTTGTTGTTACCATCTCTCCCTTCAACAGTTGGTACCAACAGTGACACCAAAGTGTCTCTATCTCCCTTGTTCCTATCTATTGTTGTTGTTGTTACCATCTCTCCCTTCAACAGTAGGTACCAACAGTGACACCAAAGTGTCTCTATCTCCCTTGTTCCTATCTATTGTTGTTGTTGTTACCATCTCTCCCTTCAACAGATGGTACCAACAGTGACACCAAAGTATCTCTATCTCCCTTGTTCCTATCTATTGTTGTTGTTACCATCTCTCCCTTCAACAGTTGGTACCAACAGTGACACCAAAGTGTCTCTATCTCCCTTGTTCCTATCTATTGTTGTTGTTGTTACCATCTCTCCCTTCAACAGTTGGTACCAACAGTGACACCAAAGTGTCTCTATCTCCCTTGTTCCTATCTATTGTTGTTGTTACCATCTCTCCCTTCAACAGTTGGTACCAACAGTGACACCAAAGTGTCTCTATCTCCCTTGTTCCTATCTATTGTTGTTGTTGTTACCAACTCTCCCTTCAACAGTTGGTACCAACAGTGACACCAAAGTGTCTCTATCTCCCTTGTTCCTATCTATTGTTGTTGTTGTTACTATCTCTCCCTCTAACAGTTGGTACCAACAGTGACACCAAAGTGTCTCTATCTCCCTTGTTCCCATCTATTGTTGTTGTTGTTACCATCTCTCCCTTCAACAGATGGTACCAACAGTGACACCAAAGTGTCTCTATCTCCCTTGTTCCTATCTATTGTTGTTGTTGTTACCATCTCTCCCTTCAACAGTAGGTACCAACAGTGACACCAAAGTGTCTCTATCTCCCTTGTTCCTATCTATTGTTGTTGTTACCATCTCTCCCTTCAACAGTTGGTACCAACAGTGACACCAAAGTGTCTCTATCTCCCCTGTTCCTATCTATTGTTGTTGTTGTTACCATCTCTCCCTTCAACAGTTGGTACCAACAGTGACACCAAATTGTCTCTATATCCCTTGTTCCTATCTATTGTTGTTGTTACCATCTCTCCCTTCAACAGTTGGTACCAACAGTGACACCAAAGTGTCTCTATCTCCCCTGTTCCTATCTATTGTTGTTGTTGTTACCATCTCTCCCTTCAACAGTTGGTACCAACAGTGACACCAAAGTGTCTCTATCTCCCTTGTTCCTATCTATTGTTGTTTTTACCATCTCTCCCTTCAACAGTTGGTACCAACAGTGACACCAAAGTGTCTCTATCTCCCCTGTTCCTATCTATTGTTGTTGTTGTTACCATCTCTCCCTTCAACAGTTGGTACCAACAGTGACACCAAAGTGTCTCTATCTCCCATGTTCCTATCTATTGTTGTTGTTGTTACCATCTCTCCCTTCAACAGTTGGTACCAACAGTGACACCAAAGTGTCTCTATCTCCCTTGTTCCTATCTATTGTTGTTGTTGTTACCATCTCTCCCTTCAACAGTAGGTACCAGCAGTGACACCAAAGTGTCTCTATATCCCTTGTTCCTATCTATTGTTGTTGTTGTTACCATCTCTCCCTTCAACAGTTGGTACCAACAGTGACACCAAAGTGTCTCTATCTCCCTTGTTCCTATCTATTGTTGTTTTTACCATCTCTCCCTTCAACAGTTGGTACCAACAGTGACACCAAAGTGTCTCTATCTCCCCTGTTCCTATCTATTGTTGTTGTTGTTACCATCTCTCCCTTCAACAGTTGGTACCAACAGTGACACCAAAGTGTCTCTATCTCCCATGTTCCTATCTATTGTTGTTGTTGTTACCATCTCTCCCTTCAACAGTTGGTACCAACAGTGACACCAAAGTGTCTCTATCTCCCTTGTTCCTATCTATTGTTGTTGTTGTTACCATCTCTCCCTTCAACAGTAGGTACCAGCAGTGACACCAAAGTGTCTCTATATCCCTTGTTCCTATCTATTGTTGTTGTTGTTACCATCTCTCCCTTCAACAGTTGGTACCAACAGTGACAGCAAAGTGTCTCTATATCCCTTGTTCCTATCTATTGTTGTTGTTGTTACTATCTCTCCCTTCAACAGTTGGTACCAACAGTGACACCAAAGTGTCTCTATCTCCCTTGTTCCCATCTATTGTTGTTGTTGTTACCATCTCTCCCTTCAACAGTTGGTACCAACAGTGACACCAAAGTGTCTCTATCTCCCTTGTTCCTATCTATTGTTGTTGTTGTTACCATCTCTCCCTTCAACAGTTGGTACCAACAGTGACACCAAAGTGTCTCTATCTCCCTTGTTCCTATCTATTGTTGTTGTTACCATCTCTCCCTTCAACAGTTGGTACCAACAGTGACACCAAAGTGTCTCTATCTCCCTTGTTCCTATCTATTGTTGTTGTTGTTACCATCTCTCCCTTCAACAGTTGGTACCAACAGTGACAGCAAAGTGTCTCTATCTCCCTTGTTCCTATCTATTGTTGTTGTTGTTACCATCTCTCCCTTCAACAGTTGGTACCAACAGTGACACCAAAGTGTCTCTATCTCCCTTGTTCCTATCTATTGTTGTTGTTGTTACCATCTCTCCCTTCAACAGTTGGTACCAACAGTGACACCAAAGTGTCTCTATCTCCCTTGTTCCTATCTATTGTTGTTGTTGTTACCATCTCTCCCTTCAACAGTTGGTACCAACAGTGACACCAAAGTGTCTCTATCTCCCTTGTTCCTATCTATTGTTGTTGTTACCATCTCTCCCTTCAACAGTTGGTACCAACAGTGACACCAAAGTGTCTCTATCTCCCTTGTTCCTATCTATTGTTGTTGTTGTTACCATCTCTCCCTTCAACAGTAGGTACCAACAGTGACACCAAAGTGTCTCTATCTCCCTTGTTCCTATCTATTGTTGTTGTTACTATCTCTCCCTTCAACAGTTGGTACCAACAGTGACACCAAAGTGTCTCTATCTCCCTTGTTCCTATCTATTGTTGTTGTTGTTACCATCTCTCCCTTCAACAGTAGGTACCAACAGTGACACCAAAGTGTCTCTATCTCCCTTGTTCCTATCTATTGTTGTTGTTGTTACCATCTCTCCCTTCAACAGTAGGTACCAACAGTGACACCAAAGTGTCTCTATCTCCCTTGTTCCTATCTATTGTTGGTGTTGTTACCATCTCTCCCTTCAACAGATGGTACCAACAGTGACACCAAAGTATCTCTATCTCCCTTGTTCCTATCTATTGTTGTTGTTACCATCTCTCCCTTCAACAGTTGGTACCAACAGTGACACCAAAGTGTCTCTATCTCCCTTGTTCCTATCTATTGTTGTTGTTGTTACCATCTCTCCCTTCAACAGTTGGTACCAACAGTGACACCAAAGTGTCTCTATCTCCCTTGTTCCTATCTATTGTTGTTGTTGTTACCATCTCTCCCTTCAACAGTTGGTACCAACAGTGACACCAAAGTGTCTCTATCTCCCTTGTTCCTATCTATTGTTGTTGTTACCATCTCTCCCTTCAACAGTTGGTACCAACAGTGACACCAAAGTGTCTCTATCTCCCTTGTTCCTATCTATTGTTGTTGTTACCATCTCTCCCTTCAACAGTAGGTACCAACAGTGACACCAAAGTGTCTCTATCTCCCCTGTTCCTATCTATTGTTGTTGTTGTTACCATCTCTCCCTTCAACAGTTGGTACCAACAGTGACACCAAAGTGTCTCTATCTCCCTTGTTCCTATCTATTGTTGTTGTTACCATCTCTCCCTTCAACAGTTGGTACCAACAGTGACACCAAAGTGTCTCTATCTCCCTTGTTCCTATCTATTGTTGTTGTTACCATCTCTCCCTTCAACAGTTGGTACCAACAGTGACACCAAAGTGTCTCTATCTCCCTTGTTCCTATCTATTGTTGTTGTTACCATCTCTCCCTTCAACAGTTGGTACCAACAGTGACACCAAAGTGTCTCTATCTCCCTTGTTCCTATCTATTGTTGTTGTTACCATCTCTCCCTTCAACAGTTGGTACCAACAGTGACACCAAAGTGTCTCTATCTCCCTTGTTCCTATCTATTGTTGTTGTTACCATCTCTCCCTTCAACAGTTGGTACCAACAGTGACACCAAAGTGTCTCTATCTCCCTTGTTCCTATCTATTGTTGTTGTTACCATCTCTCCCTTCAACAGTAGGTACCAACAGTGACACCAAAGTGTCTCTATCTCCCTTGTTCCTATCTATTGTTGTTGTTACCATCTCTCCCTTCAACAGTTGGTACCAACAGTGACACCAAAGTGTCTCTATCTCCCTTGTTCCTATCTATTGTTGTTGTTACCATCTCTCCCTTCAACAGTTGGTACCAACAGTGACACCAAAGTGTCTCTATCTCCCCTGTTCCTATCTATTGTTGTTGTTGTTACCATCTCTCCCTTCAACAGTTGGTACCAACAGTGACACCAAAGTGTCTCTATCTCCCTTGTCCCTATCTATTGTTGTTGTTACCATCTCTCCCTTCAACAGTTGGTACCAACAGTGACACCAAAGTGTCTCTATCTCCCTTGTTCCTATCTATTGTTGTTGTTGTTACCATCTCTCCCTTCAACAGTTGGTACCAACAGTGACACCAAAGTGTCTCTATCTCCCCTGTTTCTATCTATTGTTGTTGTTGTTACCATCTCTCCCTTCAACAGTAGGTACCAACAGTGACACCAAAGTGTCTCTATCTCCCTTGTTCCTATCTATTGTTGTTGTTGTTACCATCTCTCCCTTCAACAGTTGGTACCAACAGTGACACCAAAGTGTCTCTATCTCCCTTGTTCCTATCTATTGTTGTTGTTGTTACCATCTCTCCCTTCAACAGTAGGTACCAACAGTGACACCAAAGTGTCTCTATCTCCCTTGTTCCTATCTATTGTTGTTGTTGTTACCATCTCTCCCTTCAACAGTTGGTACCAACAGTGACACCAGAGTGTCTCTATCTCCCTTGTTCCTATCTATTGTTGTTGTTGTTACCATCTCTCCCTTCAACAGTAGGTACCAACAGTGACACCAAGGTGTCTCTATCTCCCATGTTCCTATCTATTGTTGTTGTTACCATCTCTCCCTTCAACAGTTGGTACCAACAGTGACACCAAAGTGTCTCTATCTCCCTTGTTCCTATCTATTGTTGTTGTTGTTACCATCTCTCCCTTCAACAGTTGGTACCAACAGTGACACCAAAGTGTCTCTATCTACCTTGTTCCTATCTATTGTTGTTGTTACCATCTCTCCCTTCAACAGTTGGTACCAACAGTGACACCAAAGTGTCTCTATCTCCCTTGTTCCTACCTATTGTTGTTGTTGTTACCATCTCTCCCTTCAACAGTTGGTACCAACAGTGACACCAAAGTGTCTCTATCTCCCTTGTTCCTATCTATTGTTGTTGTTGTTACCATCTCTCCCTTCAACAGTTGGTACCAACAGTGACACCAAAGTATCTCTATCTCTCTTGTTCCTATATATTGTTGTTGTTGTTACTATCTCTCCCTTCAACACATGGTACCAACAGTGACACCAAAGTGTCTCTATCTCCCTTGTTCCTATCTATTGTTGTTGTTGTTACCATCTCTCCCTTCAACAGTTGGTACCAACAGTGCCACCAAAGTGTCTCTATCTCCCTTGTTCCTATCTATTGTTGTTGTTACCATCTCTCCCTTCAACAGTTGGTACCAACAGTGACACCAAAGTGTCTCTATCTCCCTTGTTCCTATCTAATGTTGTTGTTGTTACCATCTCTCCCTTCAACAGTTGGTACCAACAGTGACACCAAAGTGTCTCTATCTCCCTTGTTCCTATCTATTGTTGTTGTTGTTACTATCTCTCCCTTCAACAGTTGGTACCAACAGTGACACCAAAGTGTCTCTATCTCCCTTGTTCCTATCTATTGTTGTTGTTGTTACCATCTCTCCCTTCAACAGTTGGTACCAACAGTGACACCAAAGTGTCTCTATCTCCCTTGTTCCTATCTATTGTTGTTGTTACCATCTCTCCCTTCAACAGTTGGTACCAACAGTGACACCAAAGTGTCTCTATCTCCCTTGTTCCTATCTATTGTTGTTGTTGTTACCATCTCTCCCTTCAACAGTTGGTACCAACAGTGACACCAAAGTGTCTCTATCTCCCCTGTTCCTATCTATTGTTGTTGTTGTTACCATCTCTCCCTTCAACAGTTGGTACCAACAGTGACACCAAAGTGTCTCTATCTCCCTTGTTCCTATCTATTGTTGTTGTTGTTACCATCTCTCCCTTCAACAGTTGGTACCAACAGTGACACCAAAGTGTCTCTATCTCCCTTGTTCCTATCTATTGTTGTTGTTGTTACCATCTCTCCCTTCAACATTGGGTACCAACAGTGACACCAAAGTGTCTGTATCTCCCTTGTTCCTATCTATTGTTGTTGTTGTTACCATCTCTCCCTTCAACAGTAGGTACCAACAGTGACACCAAAGTGTCTCTATCTCCCCTGTTCCTATCTATTGTTGTTGTTGTTACCATCTCTCCCTTCAACAGTTGGTACCAACAGTGACACCAAAGTGTCTCTATCTCCCTTGTTCCTATCTATTGTTGTTGTTACCATCTCTCCCTTCAACAGTAGGTACCAACAGTGACACCAAAGTGTCTCTATCTCCCTTGTTCCTATCTATTGTTGTTGTTGTTACCATCTCTCCCTTCAACAGTTGGTACCAACAGTGACACCAAAGTGTCTCTATCTCCCTTGTTCCTATCTATTGTTGTTGTTGTTACCATCTCTCCCTTCAACAGTTGGTACCAACAGTGACACCAAAATGTCTCTATCTCCCTTGTTCCTATCTATTGTTGTTGTTGTTACCATCTCTCCCTTCAACAGTTGGTACCAACAGTGACACCAAAGTGTCTCTATCTCCCTTGTTCCTATCTATTGTTGTTGTTACCATCTCTCCCTTCAACAGTTGGTACCAACAGTGACACCAAAGTGTCTCTATCCTCCTTGTTCCTATCTATTGTTGTTGTTGTTACCATCTCTCCCTTCAACAGTAGGTACCAACAGTGACACCAAAGTGTCTCTATCTCCCTTGTTCCTATCTTTCTTTTTGTTTTTCTAATACACACAACCGGAAATTAAATATGCTGATCACTCCTTATTAATTACTTTTAATACAATCCTCATTCTTTTAATTCCTAGTTCTTACTCATAGTCTCTCTCTCTCTCTCTCTCTCTCTCCCTCTCCCCCCCCTCTCTCTCTCTCTCTCTCTATCTCTCTCTCTTTTCTCTTTCTCTTACTTTCTTTCTTCATCTCCCACCACCTCTTTTTTGTCGCCCTCATTCTCTCTCACACAGTCTCACACTCTCTCGCTCTCTTTTCCTCTCTCTCCCTCTCTCTTTCCATATATATCTATATATATATTCTCTATAACTCCTTTCCTCCTTCTATCATTCTTAGTTTTTTGTTTATCTCTTTCTTTCTTTATTTCTTTCTTCTTCTTCTTCTTCTTCTTCTTCTTCTTCTTCTTCTTCTTCTTCTTCTTCTTCTTCTTCTTCTTCTTCTTCTTCTTCTTCTTCTTCTTCTTCTTCTAAAGCAGCTACCACCGCCACCGCCACCACTGATACCGATTATGATGTTGTTGGTTGTACAGCTGCTGTTACCACGACGACGACCACCACCACCACCACCACCACCACCACAACAACAACAACAACAACAACAACAACATCAACTACTACTACTACTACTACTACTACTACTACTACTACTACTACTACTACTTCTACTACTACTACTACTACTACTACTACTACTACTACTACTACTACTACTACTACTACTACTACTACTACTACTACTACTACTACTACCACCATTAATTCTTTTATGCATCTCATTTTATCTGGTAGATTGAAAAAAAATCCTTGATCTCATGTGCCGCATCCATATTCTGTCAAATAAACACAGGAAAACGAAATTGTACACATAATAACATTTTCACAAATACACATAAGGACCTGTTTAAAGGCGAAGCATATATCTAACTATGTTAATTTCGCTATACAGTATGTTACCGAATAAACATTTGGAATAAACATTTGGAGAGTCTTCTAGCTCTGAATATGGAAAGGCTGACGGCTAGTGCCGTCTAGCGGATTCAAGCAGAAGTATATGTTAATCAAGGGATATAATATAAAACCATTTAGGCTTTACAAATTTCAACAATTTTACCAGAGTGTTGTATAAACCATTCAACAATGCACTGCTAAAGCATTATAATATGTATGTTTACACACACACACACACACACACACACGCACAAACACACACACACACACCCACACACCCACACACACACACACACGCACAAACACAATCACTCACTCACTCACACACACACTCACTCACTCACATATATATATATGTATATATACATATATATATACATATATATGGATAAGTATGTACACGTACATACATATATGTATACAGACGTACAGTAGTATATATATATATATATATACATACATGCACACATATATATATATGTACGTATGGATTCACCGAACATTTATTATAATGCTCGGTGTGTTTGTAAACAAACATCCCCTATTAAGCCGTAGTGTCCAGCAACCATCGTTGCTCGTTTGTTCAACACTGACAAAGGAACGCTGCACAAGTTTCAAGCTTATTAGCTATCGTCAGCAACGTATATTTTCCTGCCAAATTGTTGAACGTATATACTTACCCTATGCATATTAACGGCTGATTTGCCCAATTTGCATATCGAGTGGGTTAATTGGCCGTCTGCACCGAAAACGATTGACGGAAAAGATGAAATGAAATGAAATTTCCGACTCTTAGTACGGCTGTTACTTAAATATAAGTATGTACACGTACATACATATATGTATACAGACGTATAGTAGTATGTATATATATATACTTACATGCACACATATATATATACATATGTACGTATGGATTCACCGAACATTTATTATAAAGTTCGGTGTGTTTGTAAACAAACATCCCGTATTAAGCCGTAGTGTCTAGCAACCATCGCTGCTCGTTTGTTCAACACTGACAAAGGAACGCTGTATTAGTTTCAAGATTATTAGCTATCGTCAGCAACGTATACCTTCCTGCCAGATTGTTGAACGTATATACTTACCCTATGCATATTAACGGCTGATTAGCCCAATTTGCATATTGAGTGGGTTAATCGGCCGGGTGCACCGAAAACGATAAACGGAAAAAATGAAACGAAATTTCATTTCCCACTCTTAGTACGGCTGTTACTTAAGTATAAGTATGTACACGTACATACATATATGTATACAGACGTATAGTAGTATGTATATATATATACATACATGCACACATATATATATGTACGTATGGATTCACCGAACATTTATTATAATGCTCGGTGTGTTTGTAAACAAACATCCCGTATTAAGCCGCAGTGTCTAGCAACCATCGTTGCTCGTTTGTTCAACACCGACAAAGGAATTTCGTTTCATTTTTTCCGTTTATCGTTTTCGGTGCACCCGGCCGATTAACCCACTCGATATGCAAATTGGGCTACTCAGCCGTTAATATGCATAAGGTAAGTATATACGTTCAACAATCTGGCAGGAAGGTATACGTTGCTGACGATAGCTAATAAGCTTGAAACTAGTACAGCGTTCATTTGTCAGTGTTGAACAAACGAGCAACGATGGTTGCTAGACACTACGGCTTAATACGAGATGTTTGTTTACAAACACACCGAGCATTATAATAAATGTTCGGTGAATCCATACGTAGATATATATATGTGTGCATGTATGTATATATATATAAATACATACTACTATACGTCTGTATACATATATGTATGTACGTGTACATCCTTATATTTAAGTAACAGCCGTACTAAGAGTGGGAAATGAAATTTCGTTTCATTTCTTCAGTTTATCGTTTTCGGTGCACGCGGCCAATTAATCCACTCGATATGCAAATTGGGCTACTCAGCCGTTAATATGCATAAGGTAAGTATATACGTTCAACAATCTGGCAGGAAGGTATACGTTGCTGACGATAACTAATAAGCTTGAAACTAGAACAGCGTTCCTTGTCTACTATACGTATGTATACACATATGTATGTACGTGTACATATTTATATTTAAGTAACAACCGTTCTAAGAGTGGGAAATGAAATTTCGTTTCATTTTTTCCGTTTATATATATGTACATATATATGTATATATATGTGTATATATATATATATGTATATATATATATATATATGTATGTATGTGTGTATATATATATATATATATATATATATATACACACAGTTCAAGAGTAACCAATCTTAAAGAGAGAGATGGAGATAGTAGAGGAGATATGAGAGGAGAGATTGGCGAGTTAGTTAGAAGCCAAAGCGTAAAGGCATGTGCTCAATGTGCAATATGGTGTAGAAAGCAGCTAGGTGGCTGGGTTCATGCAGAAGTTAGGTGCGCAGAGCTGGAAATATTCATTAGTTAAGCAAAACAAGGCCACAAACTTCACAAGGAAGACATTATTAAAAGATTGTCAACATATTTTAGTTTGATGTAAGGAATGTAGAGAATAATAATAATAATATTAATAATAATAATGTCCGTTTACAATTGTTTCGCTACTCCATATAATATTTCTGGATCAGATGATTATATATCATAATTGATCTGCTTCAGTTGAAAATAATTAACATATTTAAAAAACAGAGTGACTCATCGGCAAAGTACAGCAATTAGATATGGATTTGCCACATGCAAGAACCCCCCCCCCCCCCCCCCCCACACACACACAACATCCTGCTGGACCCTTTTGAGAAAGATCTATTCAACTTCGTCAGGAGCATTAAGTTCAAAAAGCATTATAGACACAGGAATAACTTCCTCATTACATTAGCAACAACTATAAAAAAATTTAAAGATAGCAACCTCTTACATGTTATGTCTGACAAAACCAAAAAT
>OZ024744.1:87704580-87719580 GCA_964016885.1 Eledone cirrhosa
AGATTTCTTCATAGGAGCCTTTGTTCTTATAGCTTGGTCTAATTGATTTTTTATATGGTTAATTATGGTAATTGGGAGAGGAAACGGTATATATTTTATCTGGTGATAAACATGATAGACATGTTTTATGATATATAGCCACAAAGTGACCCGTTGCAAAACACACACACACACACACACACACACACACACACACACACACACACACACACACACACACACACACACACACACATATATATATATATATATATATATATATATATATATATAAACCTTTATATGTAATAATTTCCCGTTGGGTTGAGATACAATTTTGGCTGTATTGGGCTGCGCTTTCTAGCAAAAGGCCACCAGCCGTAAGCAACTAATCACATTCTTTCTAACATGACCGCTGTCACGTCACGATTCTTAGCCATCTTTTAATGTATTCTTGGCGCGATCACTTTGGAAAATTAATTGTCTAAATTTGAGCTAACTCCTGAAGAGTCCGGTGCTCCAGATTTCCAATGTTATAGGATATCTTAAAATGCGGATGAAACCATGGTAGAGATAACTAAATATGTTCACTTTTCTCCTAGTTTATTTTAGACCTAATTCTGTTTAGTTGACTGTATATCTGGTCGATTTATACACGCTGTCGAAATACTCGATAAATACTCCGTCGCAACGGCCGGGAAGGGCTGCTTTCGGTTATTTGTCGGAGATTTCTTCATAGGAGCCTTTGTTCTTATAGCTTGGTCTAATGATTTTTTATATGGTTAATTATGCTAATTGGGAGAGGTAACGGTATATATTTTATCTGGTGATTCTATAGACATGTTTTATGATATATATATATATATATATATAGGGTAGGGGTGTATATATATATATATATATATATATATATATATATATATATATATATATATATATGGTAGGGGTGTATATATATATATATATATATATAGATATATATATATATATATATATATATACACCCCTACCATATATATATATATATATATATATATATATATATATATATATATATATATACACCCCTACCCTATATATATATATATATATATATATATATATATATATAGGGTAGGGGTGTAGGGAAAATACAACAGGTGATGAGGTTCAACGAAGATATATATTAGTTAAACCACTTAAAATAGTAGCAATAGTTTTAACGATTTGGACGCTCGTCCTTCATCAGAATATAAGATGAAAAAATTAAAGAAGAAATTGGAACTTAGAGGAGAGTGAGCAGGGGCCGAAACGATCGAAATTTCTTCGAGAAGAAGGTCTGTTCATTTCGCCATCTCTTTGTATATACCGTATAACTATATATATATTACTAAAGCTCTGTGATTGCTTGCTTGCTTGTCTGTAATATAATACAGCCAAAAAGGCGCATAATGGGAAAATACTTTAAAAGGAAGTTGACCCTGAAATCCAAAAGATAAAAGTTTCGCGTAAATCAGAGCTCGGGTTCCCGAGATATGGGTTTTTCCTGGGTACCTTCTTAAACAGAGAGATAGAAGGATAGAGCGAAAGAGATAGTGGTTGTGAGAGCGTAGTTAGAAAGAGAGACATAAAGAGGAAGAGGAGACAGAGGTGAATGAAAGAGAGAGAGAGAGAGAGCTGATGGTGTTCTTGTGTGTGTGTGTATATATAATATATATATATGAGTGTGCGTTTATATATATATACATATGTGCGTATATGTTGTTGTGTCTATGACCAGTGTATATAGATCACAGCCTCCCACATATATATACACACACACACACATTCACACATATATATATATATATATTTGTATATATATATGTACGTATAAAAACACACACATTTATATATATACATACACACATATATATATATATATATATGGGCCTTCCAGTTTCATTTCACATCATATACATGTCTGTGTATATTTTAATTATTTAAAAATTATTTTAAGTGAACATGATTTTTTAAAAATATTTTCAAATGAATGTAACCCAGCAGGTCGCGGGTGGTCTAGTGTAATATAATTGTTTCTATTTTTGATACAAAGCCAGCAATTATTTCAGTGTATTACTGTTACTTTATTTTATCGACCCCGTAAGGATGAAAGGCAAAGTTAACCTCGGTGGGATTTGAACTCAGACCATAAAGGGCCGTAACTCTTTGCTGGAAAGCATGGCGTCCGACCCTCTACCGATACTGCCAATCCACCGCCGTATAATATAAGACTAGTGAATATCATTACTATAATCTTCTGATTTTCTTTCTTTTTTCATCTCTTTCTTTCGTTATGTTTCTCCTTCATTCATCCACACTCTCCTGTTTTCGTTCCTTCGTTCTTCAATTGTATTGCTGTTTCATTCCTTTAATTATTTATCCATACTTTCGCTTTTCTTTAAAATGTTCTTTCTGTTCTACTAGCGGATTTGATATTGAAATTAGAAGATAACGTACCATACGAAAGAAGGAAACGATGGAACGGCGAATGAGCGAGAAAAGCCACACCCCATCCCACCCGTCACCCTCCCCCAGAAAGAAGAACAGACGACAAACTATAAATAACTAACTAAATAAATAATTGTTTCTACTTTAGGCACAAGGCCAGCAATTACCCAGTGCATTACTGGAAAGAAAAAACTATAAAAAACCAGGAATAAGTGACAAAGAGGAAAAGGCATTTATCAAGATTATTTGACGAATAGGAGAGCACGAGTGAGAGAAATGAAAGAGAGAGGGAGGTGGGGGGGAGGGAGGTAAATAGATATTGTGAGAAAGAGAGAGAAAAAGAAAGAGAGAAAGAGAGAGAGAGAGATGGGTATATATATGTATATATATATATATATATATATGTATATATATATATATATATATATAGATGAGGTTCTACAGGACTAGAACTGTTTCATTCTTTAGAAATCATCAGGAATCTCCTAATGAAACAGTTCTAGTCCTGTAGAATCTCATCTATATTAAAACTGTTATACTCTGCTATGTATTGAGTACCTTACTTACTGTGGTTACCTCCGATTCTACCCAGAATAACGTATATATATATATATATACATTGAGAGAGAGAGAGAGAGAGAGAGAGAGCGAGAGAGAGAGAGAGAGAGAGAGAGAGAGAGAGAGAGAGAGAGAGAGAGCGAGAGAGAAAGAGAGAGAGAGAGAGACGGGGTGGGGGTATAGAGAGATTTTTGGCAGGGTGATGGTGGCCGGATATAGGGAAGTGTTTGACAATTTGAGAGTTAGTGCCTAATGCGAAAAAGGGAGAAAAAGGTAGATAGGCAGAACGTGTACAGACGTTTAGTAATAGATAGAAAAAATGGCAGCGAGTGATAAACGAAGGGAAGAGAAAATATCGCCTGAGAAACACAGAGAGAGAGGGAGGGAGAGAGAGAGACGTAAGATGGATGTGATGATGGAGGTCTTGATGATAATGATAATGGTGATGCTATTGGTGGTGTTGGTGGTGCTAATGGTGGTGCTAGTGGTAGTGGTAGTGGTGTTGGTGTTGGTGTTGGTGTCGGTGGTGGTGGTGGTGGTGGTGACGTCTTTGTTGTTGTTGTTGGTGGTGGTGGTGGTGATAATGCGGATGATGATGGTGATGATGGTGGTGGTGTTGTTGTTGGTGGTGGTGGTGGCGGTGACAATGCGGATGATGATGGTGATGATGGTGGTGATGGTGTTGGTGGTGGTGGTGCTAATGGTGGTGCTAGTGGTAGTGGTAGTGGTAGTGGTGTTGGTGTTGGTGTTGGTGTCGGTGTTGGTGGTGGTGGTGGTGACATTGTTGTTGTTGTTGGTGGTGGTGGCGGTGACAATGAGGATGATGATGGTGATGATGGTGGTGGTGTTGGTGGTGGTGGTGGTGGTGGTGGTTTTAGAGATGGTAGCGGTGGTGGTGGTAGTGGTGGTGGTGTTGTTGTTGTTGTTGTTGCTGTTGTTGTTGTTGTTGGTGGTGGTGGTGAGGGGACGATGCGGATGATGATGATGATGATGATGATGTTGATGATGAGGATGATGCTGGTGTTGGTGGTAGTGGTGGTATTGGCGGTGGTGTTGCTGTTGGAGGTGGTAGTGGTTGTGGTGGTGGTGGTGGTGGTGGCTGTGGTGGTGGTAGGCCTGGTTGTGGCGCCGGCGGCGGTGTCAGTGGTGGTGTCAGTGGTGGTGTCAGTGGTGGTGTCAGTGTTGGTTGTGATAACGGTGAGGATGACGATGACGTTGTGGATGTGGATGACGATGAGGATGACAATGAGTACGATGAGAATGTGGAGGAGAGGGAAGACTTGAGAAGGAAGAAGGAGGATCTCCATTTCGATTGAAATCCAGAAGCAAGTTGAAGGTAAAGATAGAAATAACGAATACTGAAAAATGTAAAGAAAGATTATATGAATTACGTTGGAAGTTAAGTGGGCGGAAGTAAATTGAAAGAGCATCTGATGTATCTTGTGCTATAAAAAAAAATATTAACGCTTCTTCAATCTTTGTCCATTCGCATCTTAGTTTAAACTTGATTCTTTGTTCTCTGTTTTCCTTTGGTTAATAGTTACCTATTCTTGCCTAAACCGCTGCTTCTGTGATTTTTATATATTTTTTTCATCCTCTTTCTGTCACTTATTCTCTTTAAGAAAATATTTACTTCATTACGGAGGAGCCGCCGCGCTGCAGCTGGTGGACATGATAGAACGTCTGGCTTCTAGACAACGAGTCGATGGATCGTTTTCTGACACCGAAACCGATCTGTATCCATTGTAAAAGGCAACTCATTTGAGTGTAGTCGCACACTTTAGTTCTAAATATATACAACGTGGTATATACAATACACTGCTCTAAACAACAGAAGCAATGTGTACATATTAATTAAATTGTTAGTTTACGTAGCTAAGTTTCAAGTACACCAAAACACATTGAAATAGAATGACATAATAGTTTCTGATTTAGGCACAAGGCCAGCAATTCAGGGGAAGGGGAAAGTTGATCAAATTGGTCTCAGTGCATGACTTCTACTTTATTTTATCGACCCCGTAATGATGAAAGGCAAAGCAAACCTCGACCGAATTTGAACACAGAACGTAAAGAGGCGTAACTATATACCGCAAAGCATATTGCCTGACGCTCTACCGATACTACCAATCTACTATGAATATGATGTGCTCTTTCCATAATTGACTACAGATTTATGCCAATTCTTTACTGGACCACTTCTATTTTCAGGGCTTTAATTTACCTTCTTCCGTATCCCAATGAATGCCACAAGAAGTAGTCATGACAGAATAAGAAAGTGTAAATGAAAAGCTGGTGTGTGTATATATGAAGAATTTCATTTCAAAGTTAATATGTATCTCTAGCAATTCAAGCGACTGCTTTGCTATTATCTTCTTATGTTTTCCCAGCAACAGCAGTTAAGTTGCTCTTATTCAAGAACATCAAGCGCATCGCCCTTATCTGAACTGAATGTCCAGAGACGAACATGACCACAATGCCTTTCTCAAGTTGAACTCCAAAACATTCACCGCATTGCCAGCACATGAGAGGGCTTAAAAAACATAGGTTAGAAAAATGGAAGAAAGAAAGAGGTATGGAATGAAGGAACGAAAGAAAGAATGGAAAAAATGAAAAAAAAAAAAGAAAGAAAGATAGAAAGAAAGAAGACACAAAAACGTATAATGAAGAGGGTCCTCTCCCGCCCAGTTTCAGGATGGCCGAAAATAAAGAGAATATCATTTAAAACTAGATTCAAAGTTCTTGAAAATTCTTTGACATTTAAAACATGAAGACACTGTTTATAATTTCACATTCTTTCCTGCTCTTCTAGGCAACATCAAAATTTGGAAACCTTAAATAAAACAGAAATATATATATACATATATAATAGAGAGAGAGAGAGAGAGAGAGAGAGAGAGAGAGAGAGATATGTATATATATATATAGAGATATATATCTGTGTGTGTGTTTTGTGTGTGTGTGTGTATGTATATCTATGTATATATATATATATATATATGTATATATATATGTGTGTATATATGTATATATATATATATATATATATATATATATATATATATATATATATATATATATATATATACATATATATATGTATATATATATGTGTGTATATGTATATATATATATGTGTGTATATATATATGTGTGTGTATACTTACATACACACACACATATATATATATATTCATATACACGTGTGTCCTTGTGCGTATTTAAGTATATATATATATGTATATATATGTATATATATATATATATATATATATATATATATATATATATATATATATATATATATATATATATATATATATATATATATATATATATATATTTATATATATGTGTGTGTGTGTGTGTATACACGCTTAAAAACAAAAATATCCATATATTTTCACATAGTTACGACTTATGATGCTTAACTTCTCAACGTCAGCTATCAACTGATTTAAGCACTTTCTGACAATATCACAGTCGCCGGCGATGTCAAGCAGTTTATATTCGAGCTGGAATGTTCTGCTGATTCGAAGGATGTATGGATGATTTTATCCATATATATATATATAGGGATAAAATCATCCATATATATATATATATGTTTGTGTGTGGATGCATATGTATGAAAGGGTGTGCAGGTGCATATATGTTTATGTATATATATATATATATATATATATACAGAGAGAGCGAGAGAGAGAAGGAGAGGGAGATGTGAACAGTCTGCTCAAGAATTTTAAGTGTAATTGGCTGAGCCTACCATGTGCACTCGTAATGTGAGATTCAACTTGAGCCAGTGAGATAAACCTGCCTCCTTGAAAAAGTAGAACCACTTTTGCTAGTTGAGTTAAGTGGGGCAACGTGAAAAGAAATGTCTTGCTCAAGGGCACAACTCGCCGCCCAGTGCGGAAATCGAACTCACGATTTTACGATCGTTAACTCAGCACCTTAACCACTAAGACTCGCGCCTTCAATTATAGACATATACGTATATATATGTACGTAAAAAGTAAACAGAAATAACAACACAATCATTATAGTATATGGAAGAAATATATTAGGTTAATGCTTGAAATAGCTGGTAGAGGGTCTTAACGTTTCCGACGCTAGTCCTTCATCAGAAGAAAGAATGGGAAATTAGAAATATTTAGGGGACGGGCATGGCGGAATCGGAATTATACATTTTTTTTTTTAGAAAAATAACAGGTTCATTCGGGGTAGGGCAAATCGAAAAAAAATGCTTTTGGAGAAAAATAATAGGTCCAGGTCCATTCGTGTTGCCATCCCATATATATATATATATATATATATATATATATATATATATATATAATTGTGTGTCTACGTGGGTTTATGTGTCTATGTATATGAGTCTGTGTGTGTGTGTTAGCTCATCCCTGCATTTGGATATCTGCATGCCATATGTATATTAGCCTGCCGTATATATAGGGCTGTGTTATCGTTTCTAACGATCTGACGAATCCATAAGTCAATGCATGTTTGTATGTATTTCCTTTACCTCGACCGCCCTTGGTAAAGACAAGTCTGTCGTAATAACCATGATAACAATCAGCAACTGATGATGATTTATCCTACTAATTAGAAACTTAAAATTATGGCTGGGTGTTTAAAAATGTCATTAAAAATCTCGTAGTTCTGGGTTCGATCTAATTCTGAGCCACTTTAGGAATCGCCTCATCTACTATAGCCTCGACATGATCTAAATAATTACGAGTAAAATGAGAGTGACGAAAACCGTGTAGGAGGATCCCTTCGAATGGGTGGTACACGTTATGTCTGGGTAGATATAAACGCATCATTGATTTAACACCACTAAATTATAATTGAGAGGTTTCAATTGAAACCATTATAGGCCTCCATATCTTGTGAGACCAAAAATCTACACGGAAATTATTATTCAAACTCAGGCCTACGTAAGATTCTTTTTTAAAAGATTCACCCTTGCGTACATTTCTCCACTCTCCACGCCACCTATGTTGTCCAAATGTAAAACAAATGAAAATCTTGGCACTAGAGACGTCGTGGAAGCACTCAGAATACAAAGAGCATCACACGCAATGTTCTAACACATTCCACCAACCAAAGGGGGCGGCGGCCTACTTTATTTATTGAAATACGAAATTATGAAATGAAAAATTGATCTCGGTGAGATTTAAAATAAGTTTGCAGAGAGCTGCAACAAATACAGCGTAACATAATGCAATGCTCTAACGAGTCAACCAATTCACCGTATTACCACTTAGTTGTAAAAACCAGTTTTCCAGTTCCATCATTTCTTCACTCATCCGTATCTGAGCCACAGCTAAATTGTCATAGCTGCAGCAAGTGCTACTCTGATTAAGACATATAGATATATAATGTCAAGCAGTAGTATTATTTTTTATTCTGCTGGAAGGAATAACTATATATTCAAAATATGTTTTAAGGTGTGAGCTAAAAAAAGAGAAAAAAAAGGCCTACCTTAATACATCTTTAACATATATATATATATATATATATATATATATATATATAGAGAGAGAGAGAGAGAGATAGAGAGAGATAGAGAGAGATTTTGAGTTCATGTTGGTTGTATACCAACACCTCAGTATGCAGTTCCTCAGTGAATTAACAACCCAACAAGGAACTGGGCATATCAGAGTATTGACAATATTATACACCTAAACAACATATGTACTTGTCTATACCATACTAATTCAAACTGCCTGAAGAGGTCACAGCCAAAGATGGCTGTCACTGAAATATATATAGCAGTAATGAACGAAGCTAAATTTTAATCATTTGACTTTTATTTAACTTTATTTTATATATATATATATATATATATATATATATATATATATATATATATATATATATATATATATATATATATATATATATATATATATATATATATATGTATATATATATATATATATATATATATATATAATATATATATATATATATAATATATATATATATATAATATATATATATATATAATATATATATATAAGGGATAACAAGTTATCGTTATAGGTAATCCAGTTAGATGTTGTAAATACTCCGTATTGTGGATAGTTTTAGCGTACGGCGTTGTTTGACTCAACAAGAGGTTTCCTTAGATGACGAGTATATAAGTTCTCGGAAGTTCCTATGTAAGTTAATCTTGGAGTAATAATAGTGAAAGAGTGAAGAATAACATAGTCAACAGCACACAAAGGGTTTTATTTACAGTATTAACAATTGCTAGTATAATTTTAAACAGATTTTTTGATGATTTGGTTAAACATACATCGTCTTTAAAATTGAGTGACACGACTTCAAGTGATTAGCAATTTTAAGACAACTTAATCAATGAAACAATTGTTAATACTGTAAATAAAACCCTTTTTGTACTGTTGACCATCTTATTCTTCACTCTTTCGCTATATATAAATATATATATATATATATATATATATATATATATATATATATATATATATATATATATATATATATAGGAAAAGAGTCAGGACCCCGACGGCTGAGTTCCGGTCGTTTCGACAGCTAGATCCGAACAGCTAGCTGTCGAAACAGCCGGAGCTCAGCTCCGGGGTCCTGACTTTTTCTTATTACCCACCCTACCACCCTAAGTATTGAGTACTCTGGTAGGTTACGGTACACCTGGCATCTTATCACACCCTCTTTGGTTACACACACACACACACACACACACACCACACACACACACACATATATATATATATATAATATATATATATATATATATATATATATATATATATATATATATATATAGTAATAATAATAAATTTGAAGACTAAAATCCAAAGAGGGCTCGATAAGGATAAATATATATCAGATATATAAGAACCGTAGAGAAAATATTTATTAAAATAACAGATTAAAGTTTAAGCAAAGAATCGCTGCTTTCACCCTCAACGGGATCTTCAATATATATATATATATATATATATATATATATATATATATAGGGTATTTAAAGCGCTAATGTTGTAGCTTAGTCAGGCCATCAGTTATAATAACTTGCAGTATTGCTTACAGCGACCTGTAATGTAATTCAAATGCCACTGTGATCAATTTTCCTTTAGCTACATCGGGCTATATACAAAAATTAACAGTTGCCCTGTTGCATCAAAGAATTCAAGTCAGCGCCCCCCCCCCCCCCCCGTAGTCACAGTTACGAAAATTTGCAAGAGAGAAATGACAGTCTCTCTCTTGTTTACTTTTTTTTCATTTTTTCTTTCTTTCTAAATGCTGTCCACCATGGATAGTAATGGGTACCACCGACCTTCATAAAATAACGGAGCCCGCCCGTACAACTTGATTATGATTTGAAGACCTATTGCAAATTAAAACATACAGTTTATTAGAATAATAATTAACTCATTTACCGGGCAATATATACCTTGAAAGTGTTCCTTATCTGAACTGGTAGATGGATGTACTAAGTTCAGTACAAATTATTCCACTCACTATGAATCATGCTAATACTTGCCAACTGAAGTAAGCTAATAATTTGCTGCCGCCTTTGAATTCAGAAATATAAAGCTTGACACTTTTTTAACAAATACTTTCTATTCATTTTTGTTTTAAAGAAAATGATTATCTTATTTCAAAATGCTCAAATGTATTACATGAAAATGATAATGAAAATTAATATTTAGTTAAACATATGGACAAAGAAAGTAGTATTGGAAAGGACTATAAAGGCTATAAATGAGAGGAAAAGGAGGTAAAAAGCAAGGATTATTAGGCAACGAAAAAAAAAAGAGGAAGGGGGCAGGGTGACAGACTGCACAACTAGGTCACATTTGTGTTTCGACTGCACGCTGTGGACAAAATGGCAAAGGCATTTCCATGGACAATGCCAAGTGACACCCGCTGCAACAGCTACTCCCCCTCGTGGGGATCCTTCCTAAGACGAGCTGCTGTAATTCCAATTTTACGGAGGAGGCCAGCTGTCCTGGTTCCGAGAATGCCTGGGGTCTCAATGGTGACCGCTGCAAAGAATTGGCTGGACAAGCACCGATATTTGCTTGTATTTCCGTCCTCTGCATTGCGTGTCGCAGTACCGGGGTTTGTGACCGAGGTGACTAAGTTGGAGGCGGAGAACGTGTCGCAGTGTGTCATGAACTGTTGCCTAATAGTCATTTCTCTTTTCTCCCCTTTTCCTCTCATTTATTCATTTATGACATTATAGTCCTTTATTTTCACCTCCCTATACAACCACATATACCTTTTTTTTCTTTACTTATATTTTTTTTTTATATTTCCAACATTGTATATAAGTTTTGTTCGACCAATATCGGGATTTTTTGGGGGAAAAAATTTCCACAAGTGAGCAACGAACAAACTCCAATAAACATCTATCAATTTGACAGTTTCTCTTTCCACTCAACTTTCATTCGTTTTAGAATATGACTAAAACATTCGTCTCTATTTTCTCATAAAGAATATTTCTTTTGAAATCACTTTTAGTTATCCCTCATATTTTATTAATGTTTTCCTTTGGTGATGAATTGATTGCCAGATAATTCTGTTGAATATATTTTGTTAATTGAATTAAACTTTGAGTGGGTTTTTTTTTCAACGATATTGCGACTTCTTTTTAAAATTAAAACAGCATTGAAATCCCCCAATAGTCTTTCTTCACTGCCTGGCACATATCGTATACATTATGCGAGGATTAGTATTTTCAATATAATTTAATTTTTCTGTATTGCTTACCCACAGACATTTTGCCTTAATCGTAGTCATAAGCAAATATATTTATTTAGCAAATGTCGGATTTAATACATTATCCTTTTAACAGACTGAATAACTAATCCTATCTCTAAATATCATTCTTATGTCTCATCATATAAATTTCAAAGACAACGTTGTTGTCAATCGTAATCTTCAAAATCAAAATTTTTAATTGTGATTTATTTTTATTTTCAAATATATTGATTATTGATATCATCCACATACACGCATTACTGAACATAATTATTAATAATTAGAAAGTTTTGTCAAGATATCATAATCGCTTTTATAAACCAGCAATTTTATAAGCACCCTTGTTTATTTCAGTTTAATCCCTAATCCCGGTGAACAATGATCTAACAACCCTAGGCTCATGCGGGAACAATCACGTTATAGCTTGCCATATATAATCCATAATCAGATATGAAATGTTTAGTATATTAGCTTGGCCTAAAAGCCACAACATTCCCGTTGTTTGTTGATATAGCCAATGATAAAATTACTTTTATTATATATATACATGTACGTATATATAATCTCTCTCTCTCTCTCTCTCTCCCTCTCTCTCTCTCTCTCTCTCTCTCTCTTTCTCTCCCTCTCTCTCTCTCTCTCCCTCTCTCTCTCTCTCTCTCTCTCTCTCTCTCTCCTTCTCTCTCTCTCCCTCTCTCTGAAATATATATATGAAGCCAGTTAAAGTAAATGCTTAATAATGAAATATTGTTTATATATATATATATATATATATATATATATATATATATATATATATATATATGTATATATATATATTTCGTTTCTGAATTTGTTTAGCAAGATTCTTTATCTGAAATCGTGTGTTGAAACCGATATTGTTATACTTTGGGAGGGTCATGTTGCCAATAAGAAACACACGCACCAGTTGCTTCACTTCAATTTATTATATATTTATAAATTTATAAATTTACAAATCCACAAATTTATAAATTTCTGGTTGGTTGGTTGGTTCCACAACCAGATAGTTGTTTATATATAGTCATAGTTGCTTTCACTTCAATTTATTATATATTTATAAATTTATAAATTTACAAATCTACAAATTTATAAATTTCTGGTTGGTTGGTTGGTTCCACAACCAGATAGTTGTTTATATATAGTCATAGTCCTTTCGTCACACACTCTGTGACCTCTTCAGTGACTGGGGATTCCTTTCTTTGTTTCTGTGCCTTTCCTTTCTTCTGTCCTACGCCATTTTGTTTCTGTGTGTGTGTTGTGTGCTCAGTTTGCGCATGCGCCACATCCGGGTGTCTGTGTGTGTTTGTGTTCATTTATCTATTTGTTTATTTATTTACATGTTGTTGGTTGGTTGTTTGTTCTATGTGTGTGTGTGTTTTCATTTTGTCCTTAATTGTAAGTTGTGATGTTGCTGTTCCACTCATATTTTCTATTTAATTTTGGTTGTAATTCTTTTATGTTTACTGCCTCTGTAATTTGTCTAAACATTGCATCTTTTCTGTGTGTAGATTCTATTTTTATTTCTATGTTCTCTAATTTACCCTTGTGTTCTATCTTGGTAGATTACAGATGATTCTTTATTATCTTGAAGGTCTCGCCAGTGTTCATTTATCCGTTCCCCTATACTACGAGCTGTCTCACCTATGTACACTATATTTTTGTTTCTACATTGTCCTTCAGTACATCTTATGCTATACACTACATTTCTAGTTTTACAGTTAATATGGGGGCTTATTTTACAGGTTATACATTTCTTATCTATACATGAGGGTCTTTGGAACGGGTATGTCTTGCTAATAAGTGTTTTTACGGAGGTACCTGGTCTTTCTACTATCTTAATATTGAGTTTATGTTTATTTAGGGCCCTTCTAAATTTGTAGGCTAGTTCGCCTCTAGGGGTTGTATTGATGAACATTACACTCTGGTATTTATTGCTATCATACCATGAGTTTATTCTATTAGCCTTGTTCCTAGTTCTTTCTATTCTATTCCAAAATTTGCTCCTATACAAGGGGCAGGTCCCATTTATGTCATTATTTACCATTTTTTCCCATTTGGTTCTGGCTCCTCTATACACTCTGATTCTATCTCTCTGATTGTAGCCAGAGAACTGCATACGGTAGGTGAAGTGTTGTATGTGTCTCTCTAGTTCTTCGGGGTTGCACATGCGGGACACATTTCTCATCACCCGTACCAAATCCGCAATCAGTATATTGATTGTGGTATGGTCCGAAATGGCCGAGTTTCGGTGGATCAGATGTTTGGAAGTCATGGGTTTGGCATAATGGGAATGGAGGATTTGTTTTTGGTTGTTAATGGTATCTAACCAGAGCTCTGTGTCTAGTACAGGTAATCTATGGTTGGGGTGTCTACTTGGGTAGTCTATAGTAACTCTAATGCTCTGGTGGATGGAGTTTGCTATTTGCTGGATGCTTTCCATTGTGTTTTTCTCTAGGCTTGTGTATGTACGTATCTGTTTGCGTGTATGTATTTATTTGTTTCTATTACTTCTGTATTGTATTTATTTACTTTGTTCTTAACTCTGTAGCGGAGATTCATTTGGTCTCCTAGTTAGAATTTTAGTCTACAACTTCTGCTATACCATTTACGTGGTTTTGTCTTTGCGTGCTATTGTTCTCCACGCTCCACATATGACTTATTATCTTCGTTTTTTCGTTCATTGCCAGAGAATGTCTCTATGCACCACCTAAGAGAACATTAGTCTACGACCTCTTTTATACCATAAACGTGGTTCTGTCTTTGCGCGTAATTGTTTTTCACCGCTCCTATTAATGACGTATTATTCGTTTTTTCCCGTTCTTTGCCAGCGAACGTTTCCACGAACCAAAGTATCGTCTTCCTGTCTTCCTCCGGTTGCAACGTTTTTTGAAATATCCAGTTCTGCGTTTACAGATTGACTTTGTTAGTTTCAGAAGATCCCGTTAAGGGTGAAAGCAGCGATTCATTGCTTAAACCTTAATCTGTTATTTTAATAAATATTTGCTCTACGGTTCTTATATATTTGATATATATTTTCCTTATCGAGCCCTCTTTAGATTTTAGTCTTCAATTTTATTATTATTACTATATATATATATATATATATATATATATATATATATATATATATATATATATATATATATATATATATATATATATATATATATTTCGTCTCATTCTGACGTCAATAGCCATTTTTTCCTCGTGTGCGTTTTT
>OZ024744.1:87724580-87737080 GCA_964016885.1 Eledone cirrhosa
CGGCTGAGCAGCCTAATTTGCATATTGAGTGAGTTAAATCGGTCAGGCATACCGAAAACGATTAGTTGAAAAAAAAATGAAAACGAAATTTCATTTCTCACTCTTAGTATGGCACTTACTTAAATGTAAGTATGTATGTATACGTACATACATATATGTATACAGACGTACAGTAGCATGCATATATATATATATATATATATATACACACATATATACACATATGCATACAGGTACACATACATATATGCACGCATCAGTTTAGCCTACGTTTATTATAACGCCGGCCGCTTTGTTCGTTTGTTTGTCAACAAAGCGAACAGCCTGAATTTATGCCATACGGTGTTAAGGCAACCACGTCACCTTTTTGTTCAACACTGACACAGGAACGATGTACTAGTTTCAAGCTTGTTAGCTATCATCAGCACCGTTTACCCATCTGCCAGATAGTTGAACATTCGAAAGTATATACTTTCCTTATGAAAATTAACGGCTGAGCAGCCTAATTTGCATATTGAGTGAGTTAAATCGGTCAGGCATACCGAAAACGATTAGTTGAAAAAAAATGAAAACGAAATTTCATTTCTCACTCTTAGTATGGCACTTACTTAAATGTAAGTATGTATGTATACGTACATACATATATGTATACAGACGTACAGTAGCATGCATATATATATATATATATATATATACACACATATATACACATATGCATACAGGTACACATACATATATGCACGCATCAGTTTAGCCTACGTTTATTATAACGCCGGCCGCTTTGTTCGTTTGTTTGTCAACAAAGCGAACAGCCTGAATTTATGCCATACGGTGTTAAGGCAACCACGTCACCTTTTTGTTCAACACTGACACAGGAACGATGTACTAGTTTCAAGCTTGTTAGCTATCATCAGCACCGTTTACCCATCTGCCAGATAGTTGAACATTCGAAAGTATATACTTTCCTTATGAAAATTAACGGCTGAGCAGCCTAATTTGCATATTGAGTGAGTTAAATCGGTCAGGCATACCGAAAACGATTAGTTGAAAAAAAATGAAAACGAAATTTCATTTCTCACTCTTAGTATGGCACTTACTTAAATGTAAGTATGTATGTATACGTACATACATATATGTATACAGACGTACAGTAGCATGCATATATATATATATATATATATATATACACATATATACACATATGCATACAGGTACACATACATATATGCACGCATCAGTTTAGCCTACGTTTATTATAACGCCGGCCGCTTTGTTCGTTTGTTTGTCAACAAAGCGAACAGCCTGAATTTATGCCATACGGTGTTAAGGCAACCACGTCACCTTTTTGTTCAACACTGACACAGGAACGATGTACTAGTTTCAAGCTTGTTAGCTATCATCAGCACCGTTTACCCATCTGCCAGATAGTTGAACATTCGAAAGTATATACTTTCCTTATGAAAATTAACGGCTGAGCAGCCTAATTTGCATATTGAGTGAGTTAAATCGGTCAGGCATACCGAAAACGATTAGTTGAAAAAAAATGAAAACGAAATTTCATTTCTCACTCTTAGTATGGCACTTACTTAAATGTAAGTATGTATGTATACGTACATACATATATGTATACAGACGTACAGTAGCATGCATATATATATATATATATATATATACACACATATATACACATATGCATACAGGTACACATACATATATGCACGCATCAGTTTAGCCTACGTTTATTATAACGCCGGCCGCTTTGTTCGTTTGTTTGTCAACAAAGCGAACAGCCTGAATTTATGCCATACGGTGTTAAGGCAACCACGTCACCTTTTTGTTCAACACTGACACAGGAACGATGTACTAGTTTCAAGCTTGTTAGCTATCATCAGCACCGTTTACCCATCTGCCAGATAGTTGAACATTCGAAAGTATATACTTTCCTTATGAAAATTAACGGCTGAGCAGCCTAATTTGCATATTGAGTGAATTAAATCGGTCAGGCATACCGAAAACGATTAGTTGAAAAAAAAATGAAAACGAAATTTCATTTCTCACTCTTAGTATGGCACTTACTTAAATGTAAGTATGTATGTATACGTACATACATATATGTATACAGACGTACAGTAGCATGCATATATATATATATATATATATATACACACATATATACACATATGCATACAGGTACACATACATATATGCACGCATCAGTTTAGCCTACGTTTATTATAACGCCGGCCGCTTTGTTCGTTTGTTTGTCAACAAAGCGAACAGCCTGAATTTATGCCATACGGTGTTAAGGCAACCACGTCACCTTTTTGTTCAACACTGACACAGGAACGATGTACTAGTTTCAAGCTTGTTAGCTATCATCAGCACCGTTTACCCATCTGCCAGATAGTTGAACATTCGAAAGTATATACTTTCCTTATGAAAATTAACGGCTGAGCAGCCTAATTTGCATATTGAGTGAGTTAAATCGGTCAGGCATACCGAAAACGATTAGTTGAAAAAAAATGAAAACGAAATTTCATTTCTCACTCTTAGTATGGCACTTACTTAAATGTAAGTATGTATGTATACGTACATACATATATGTATACAGACGTACAGTAGCATGCATATATATATATATATATATATATACACACATATATACACATATGCATACAGGTACACATACATATATGCACGCATCAGTTTAGCCTACGTTTATTATAACGCCGGCCGCTTTGTTCGTTTGTTTGTCAACAAAGCGAACAGCCTGAATTTATGCCATACGGTGTTAAGGCAACCACGTCACCTTTTTGTTCAACACTGACACAGGAACGATGTACTAGTTTCAAGCTTGTTAGCTATCATCAGCACCGTTTACCCATCTGCCAGATAGTTGAACATTCGAAAGTATATACTTTCCTTATGAAAATTAACGGCTGAGCAGCCTAATTTGCATATTGAGTGAGTTAAATCGGTCAGGCATACCGAAAACGATTAGTTGAAAAAAATGAAAACGAAATTTCATTTCTCACTCTTAGTATGGCACTTACTTAAATGTAAGTATGTATGTATACGTACATACATATATGTATACAGACGTACAGTAGCATGCATATATATATATATATATATATATACACACATATATACACATATGCATACAGGTACACATACATATATGCACGCATCAGTTTAGCCTACGTTTATTATAACGCCGGCCGCTTTGTTCGTTTGTTTGTCAACAAAGCGAACAGCCTGAATTTATGCCATACGGTGTTAAGGCAACCACGTCACCTTTTTGTTCAACACTGACACAGGAACGATGTACTAGTTTCAAGCTTGTTAGCTATCATCAGCACCGTTTACCCATCTGCCAGATAGTTGAACATTCGAAAGTATATACTTTCCTTATGAAAATTAACGGCTGAGCAGCCTAATTTGCATATTGAGTGAGTTAAATCGGTCAGGCATACCGAAAACGATTAGTTGAAAAAAAATGAAAACGAAATTTCATTTCTCACTCTTAGTATGGCACTTACTTAAATGTAAGTATGTATGTATACGTACATACATATATGTATACAGACGTACAGTAGCATGCATATATATATATATATATATATATACACACATATATACACATATGCATACAGGTACACATACATATATGCACGCATCAGTTTAGCCTACGTTTATTATAACGCCGGCCGCTTTGTTCGTTTGTTTGTCAACAAAGCGAACAGCCTGAATTTATGCCATACGGTGTTAAGGCAACCACGTCACCTTTTTGTTCAACACTGACACAGGAACGATGTACTAGTTTCAAGCTTGTTAGCTATCATCAGCACCGTTTACCCATCTGCCAGATAGTTGAACATTCGAAAGTATATACTTTCCTTATGAAAATTAACGGCTGAGCAGCCTAATTTGCATATTGAGTGAGTTAAATCGGTCAGGCATACCGAAAACGATTAGTTGAAAAAAAATGAAAACGAAATTTCATTTCTCACTCTTAGTATGGCACTTACTTAAATGTAAGTATGTATGTATACGTACATACATATATGTATACAGACGTACAGTAGCATGCATATATATATATATATATATATATATACACACATATATACACATATGCATACAGGTACACATACATATATGTGTGTATATATATATATATATATATATATGCATGCTACTGTACGTCTGTATACATATATGTATGTACGTATACATACATACTTACATTTAAGTAAGTGCCATACTAAGAGTGAGAAATGAAATTTCGTTTTCATTTTTTTTCAACTAATCGTTTTCGGTATGCCTGACCGATTTAACTCACTCAATATGCAAATTAGGCTGCTCAGCCGTTAATTTTCATAAGGAAAGTATATACTTTCGAATGTTCAACTATCTGGCAGATGGGTAAACGGTGCTGATGATAGCTAACAAGCTTGAAACTAGTACATCGTTCCTGTGTCAGTGTTGAACAAAAAGGTGACGTGGTTGCCTTAACACCGTATGGCATAAATTCAGGCTGTTCGCTTTGTTGACAAACAAACGAACAAAGCGGCCGGCGTTATAATAAACGTAGGCTAAACTGATGCGTGCATATATGTATGTGTACCTGTATGCATATGTGTATATATGTGTGTATATATATATATATATATATATATGCATGCTACTGTACGTCTGTATACATATATGTATGTACGTATACATACATACTTACATTTAAGTAAGTGCCATACTAAGAGTGAGAAATGAAATTTCGTTTTCATTTTTTTTCAACTAATCGTTTTCGGTATGCCTGACCGATTTAACTCACTCAATATGCAAATTAGGCTGCTCAGCCGTTAATTTTCATAAGGAAAGTATATACTTTCGAATGTTCAACTATCTGGCAGATGGGTAAACGGTGCTGATGATAGCTAACAAGCTTGAAACTAGTACATCGTTCCTGTGTCAGTGTTGAACAAAAAGGTGACGTGGTTGCCTTAACACCGTATGGCATAAATTCAGGCTGTTCGCTTTGTTGACAAACAAACGAACAAAGCGGCCGGCGTTATAATAAACGTAGGCTAAACTGATGCGTGCATATATGTATGTGTACCTGTATGCATATGTGTATATATGTGTGTATATATATATATATATATATATATGCATGCTACTGTACGTCTGTATACATATATGTATGTACGTATACATACATACTTACATTTAAGTAAGTGCCATACTAAGAGTGAGAAATGAAATTTCGTTTTCATTTTTTTTCAACTAATCGTTTTCGGTATGCCTGACCGATTTAACTCACTCAATATGCAAATTAGGCTGCTCAGCCGTTAATTTTCATAAGGAAAGTATATACTTTCGAATGTTCAACTATCTGGCAGATGGGTAAACGGTGCTGATGATAGCTAACAAGCTTGAAACTAGTACATCGTTCCTGTGTCAGTGTTGAACAAAAAGGTGACGTGGTTGCCTTAACACCGTATGGCATAAATTCAGGCTGTTCGCTTTGTTGACAAACAAACGAACAAAGCGGCCGGCGTTATAATAAACGTAGGCTAAACTGATGCGTGCATATATGTATGTGTACCTGTATGCATATGTGTATATATGTGTGTATATATATATATATATATATATATGCATGCTACTGTACGTCTGTATACATATATGTATGTACGTATACATACATACTTACATTTAAGTAAGTGCCATACTAAGAGTGAGAAATGAAATTTCGTTTTCATTTTTTTTCAACTAATCGTTTTCGGTATGCCTGACCGATTTAACTCACTCAATATGCAAATTAGGCTGCTCAGCCGTTAATTTTCATAAGGAAAGTATATACTTTCGAATGTTCAACTATCTGGCAGATGGGTAAACGGTGCTGATGATAGCTAACAAGCTTGAAACTAGTACATCGTTCCTGTGTCAGTGTTGAACAAAAAGGTGACGTGGTTGCCTTAACACCGTATGGCATAAATTCAGGCTGTTCGCTTTGTTGACAAACAAACGAACAAAGCGGCCGGCGTTATAATAAACGTAGGCTAAACTGATGCGTGCATATATGTATGTGTACCTGTATGCATATGTGTATATATGTGTGTATATATATATATATATATATATATGCATGCTACTGTACGTCTGTATACATATATGTATGTACGTATACATACATACTTACATTTAAGTAAGTGCCATACTAAGAGTGAGAAATGAAATTTCGTTTTCATTTTTTTTCAACTAATCGTTTTCGGTATGCCTGACCGATTTAACTCACTCAATATGCAAATTAGGCTGCTCAGCCGTTAATTTTCATAAGGAAAGTATATACTTTCGAATGTTCAACTATCTGGCAGATGGGTAAACGGTGCTGATGATAGCTAACAAGCTTGAAACTAGTACATCGTTCCTGTGTCAGTGTTGAACAAAAAGGTGACGTGGTTGCCTTAACACCGTATGGCATAAATTCAGGCTGTTCGCTTTGTTGACAAACAAACGAACAAAGCGGCCGGCGTTATAATAAACGTAGGCTAAACTGATGCGTGCATATATGTATGTGTACCTGTATGCATATGTGTATATATGTGTGTATATATATATATATATATATATATGCATGCTACTGTACGTCTGTATACATATATGTATGTACGTATACATACATACTTACATTTAAGTAAGTGCCATACTAAGAGTGAGAAATGAAATTTCGTTTTCATTTTTTTTCAACTAATCGTTTTCGGTATGCCTGACCGATTTAACTCACTCAATATGCAAATTAGGCTGCTCAGCCGTTAATTTTCATAAGGAAAGTATATACTTTCGAATGTTCAACTATCTGGCAGATGGGTAAACGGTGCTGATGATAGCTAACAAGCTTGAAACTAGTACATCGTTCCTGTGTCAGTGTTGAACAAAAAGGTGACGTGGTTGCCTTAACACCGTATGGCATAAATTCAGGCTGTTCGCTTTGTTGACAAACAAACGAACAAAGCGGCCGGCGTTATAATAAACGTAGGCTAAACTGATGCGTGCATATATGTATGTGTACCTGTATGCATATGTGTATATATGTGTGTATATATATATATATATATATATATGCATGCTACTGTACGTCTGTATACATATATGTATGTACGTATACATACATACTTACATTTAAGTAAGTGCCATACTAAGAGTGAGAAATGAAATTTCGTTTTCATTTTTTTTCAACTAATCGTTTTCGGTATGCCTGACCGATTTAACTCACTCAATATGCAAATTAGGCTGCTCAGCCGTTAATTTTCATAAGGAAAGTATATACTTTCGAATGTTCAACTATCTGGCAGATGGGTAAACGGTGCTGATGATAGCTAACAAGCTTGAAACTAGTACATCGTTCCTGTGTCAGTGTTGAACAAAAAGGTGACGTGGTTGCCTTAACACCGTATGGCATAAATTCAGGCTGTTCGCTTTGTTGACAAACAAACGAACAAAGCGGCCGGCGTTATAATAAACGTAGGCTAAACTGATGCGTGCATATATGTATGTGTACCTGTATGCATATGTGTATATATGTGTGTATATATATATATATATATATATATGCATGCTACTGTACGTCTGTATACATATATGTATGTACGTATACATACATACTTACATTTAAGTAAGTGCCATACTAAGAGTGAGAAATGAAATTTCGTTTTCATTTTTTTTCAACTAATCGTTTTCGGTATGCCTGACCGATTTAACTCACTCAATATGCAAATTAGGCTGCTCAGCCGTTAATTTTCATAAGGAAAGTATATACTTTCGAATGTTCAACTATCTGGCAGATGGGTAAACGGTGCTGATGATAGCTAACAAGCTTGAAACTAGTACATCGTTCCTGTGTCAGTGTTGAACAAAAAGGTGACGTGGTTGCCTTAACACCGTATGGCATAAATTCAGGCTGTTCGCTTTGTTGACAAACAAACGAACAAAGCGGCCGGCGTTATAATAAACGTAGGCTAAACTGATGCGTGCATATATGTATGTGTACCTGTATGCATATGTGTATATATGTGTGTATATATATATATATATATATATATGCATGCTACTGTACGTCTGTATACATATATGTATGTACGTATACATACATACTTACATTTAAGTAAGTGCCATACTAAGAGTGAGAAATGAAATTTCGTTTTCATTTTTTTTCAACTAATCGTTTTCGGTATGCCTGACCGATTTAACTCACTCAATATGCAAATTAGGCTGCTCAGCCGTTAATTTTCATAAGGAAAGTATATACTTTCGAATGTTCAACTATCTGGCAGATGGGTAAACGGTGCTGATGATAGCTAACAAGCTTGAAACTAGTACATCGTTCCTGTGTCAGTGTTGAACAAAAAGGTGACGTGGTTGCCTTAACACCGTATGGCATAAATTCAGGCTGTTCGCTTTGTTGACAAACAAACGAACAAAGCGGCCGGCGTTATAATAAACGTAGGCTAAACTGATGCGTGCATATATGTATGTGTACCTGTATGCATATGTGTATATATGTGTGTATATATATATATATATATATATATGCATGCTACTGTACGTCTGTATACATATATGTATGTACGTATACATACATACTTACATTTAAGTAAGTGCCATACTAAGAGTGAGAAATGAAATTTCGTTTTCATTTTTTTTCAACTAATCGTTTTCGGTATGCCTGACCGATTTAACTCACTCAATATGCAAATTAGGCTGCTCAGCCGTTAATTTTCATAAGGAAAGTATATACTTTCGAATGTTCAACTATCTGGCAGATGGGTAAACGGTGCTGATGATAGCTAACAAGCTTGAAACTAGTACATCGTTCCTGTGTCAGTGTTGAACAAAAAGGTGACGTGGTTGCCTTAACACCGTATGGCATAAATTCAGGCTGTTCGCTTTGTTGACAAACAAACGAACAAAGCGGCCGGCGTTATAATAAACGTAGGCTAAACTGATGCGTGCATATATGTATGTGTACCTGTATGCATATGTGTATATATGTGTGTATATATATATATATATATATATATGCATGCTACTGTACGTCTGTATACATATATGTATGTACGTATACATACATACTTACATTTAAGTAAGTGCCATACTAAGAGTGAGAAATGAAATTTCGTTTTCATTTTTTTTCAACTAATCGTTTTCGGTATGCCTGACCGATTTAACTCACTCAATATGCAAATTAGGCTGCTCAGCCGTTAATTTTCATAAGGAAAGTATATACTTTCGAATGTTCAACTATCTGGCAGATGGGTAAACGGTGCTGATGATAGCTAACAAGCTTGAAACTAGTACATCGTTCCTGTGTCAGTGTTGAACAAAAAGGTGACGTGGTTGCCTTAACACCGTATGGCATAAATTCAGGCTGTTCGCTTTGTTGACAAACAAACGAACAAAGCGGCCGGCGTTATAATAAACGTAGGCTAAACTGATGCGTGCATATATGTATGTGTACCTGTATGCATATGTGTATATATGTGTGTATATATATATATATATATATATATGCATGCTACTGTACGTCTGTATACATATATGTATGTACGTATACATACATACTTACATTTAAGTAAGTGCCATACTAAGAGTGAGAAATGAAATTTCGTTTTCATTTTTTTTCAACTAATCGTTTTCGGTATGCCTGACCGATTTAACTCACTCAATATGCAAATTAGGCTGCTCAGCCGTTAATTTTCATAAGGAAAGTATATACTTTCGAATGTTCAACTATCTGGCAGATGGGTAAACGGTGCTGATGATAGCTAACAAGCTTGAAACTAGTACATCGTTCCTGTGTCAGTGTTGAACAAAAAGGTGACGTGGTTGCCTTAACACCGTATGGCATAAATTCAGGCTGTTCGCTTTGTTGACAAACAAACGAACAAAGCGGCCGGCGTTATAATAAACGTAGGCTAAACTGATGCGTGCATATATGTATGTGTACCTGTATGCATATGTGTATATATGTGTGTATATATATATATATATATATATATGCATGCTACTGTACGTCTGTATACATATATGTATGTACGTATACATACATACTTACATTTAAGTAAGTGCCATACTAAGAGTGAGAAATGAAATTTCGTTTTCATTTTTTTTCAACTAATCGTTTTCGGTATGCCTGACCGATTTAACTCACTCAATATGCAAATTAGGCTGCTCAGCCGTTAATTTTCATAAGGAAAGTATATACTTTCGAATGTTCAACTATCTGGCAGATGGGTAAACGGTGCTGATGATAGCTAACAAGCTTGAAACTAGTACATCGTTCCTGTGTCAGTGTTGAACAAAAAGGTGACGTGGTTGCCTTAACACCGTATGGCATAAATTCAGGCTGTTCGCTTTGTTGACAAACAAACGAACAAAGCGGCCGGCGTTATAATAAACGTAGGCTAAACTGATGCGTGCATATATGTATGTGTACCTGTATGCATATGTGTATATATGTGTGTATATATATATATATATATATATATGCATGCTACTGTACGTCTGTATACATATATGTATGTACGTATACATACATACTTACATTTATATATATATATAAATATATATATATATATATATATATATATATATATATATATATATATATATATATATATATACATATATATATAAACGGAAAAATTGAAACGAAATTTCATTTCTCACTCGAAGTACGGCTGTTACTTAAATATAAGTATGTATACGTACATACATATATGTATACAGACGTACAGAAGTATGTATATATATACATACATGCACACATATATATATGTACGTATGGATTTACCGAACATTTATTATAATGCTCGGTGTGTTTGTAAACAAACATCCCGAATTTACCGTACAATATTTAGCAACCATCGTTGCCCTTTTGTTCAACACTGACAAAGGAACGATGTACTAGTTTCAAGCTTATTAGCTATCGTCAGCCCCGTAAACCGTCCCGCCAGATGATTGAACGTCTGAAAGTATATTCTTTCCATATGCATATTACAGGCTGAGCAGCCTAATTTGCATATCGAGTGAGTTAATCGGCCGGGCGCACCGAAAACGATAAACGGAAAAAATGAAACGAAAATTCATTTCTCACTTTTAGTACGTCTGTTACTTAAATATAAGTATGTATACGTACATGCATATAGGTATACAGACGTACAGTAGTATGTATATATATACATACATGCACACATATATATATATGTACATATGGATTTACCGAACATTTATTATAATGCTCGGTGTGTTTGTAAATGAACACCCCGAATTAAACCGTTCAGTGTTTAGCAAAGATCGTTGCCCTTTTGTTCAACACTGACAAAGGAACGTTATACTAGTTTCAAACTTATTAGCTATCGTCAGCACCGTATACCTTCCTACCAGATGATTATAAATGTTCCGTAAATCCATACGTACATATATATATGTTTGCATGTATGTATATATGTGCATGTATATATATATATATATATATATATATATATATATATATATATATATATATATATATATATATATATATAAACGTTTGTATATGTATAATAAAGCCAAAACAATGCAGGTATGGACATAGAATAATGAATCCAAATTCAAAAGATATTGTTGACAATTAGTCTTTTACCATATATTTATTTAAATGTCCTTAATTTTCGAGATAATATCTCTTCTTCGGAGGGAAGTAAAGCGGTTAAACCAGTGTTCTAAATAGCTTGCCAAGTCATGCTGACAGGAAATGGTATAGAGTATCTGTTCTATCTCAATGTCAAAGAGTTAATGCTAAGTGGATAAAGAGTAGTCTTCCTTTAAAAGGTTTGTTTTTTTTACATGCCTGTTTAAGTGTATGGGAGAATGCATGAAGGTGTAAGTATGAAAGTGTGTGTGTTTGAGTGTGAGAAGATATGACGATACGTAAATGTGGGGGATAGATGTTATGTCTTGTTAGAACTGGTCTTTGTGTGTGTATGTGTGTGTGTGAGAGAGAATAAGTGGATGTGTAGGCGTGTGTGTGTGCGTGTGTGTGTGCGTGTGCGTGTGTGTGTGGGGGGGGGTAAATATGGGGCTAGAAGCTCTATCAAGTTATATATTGGGTGTTGAGTTCTAGTCTATTATTGATTGGTGGTTGTGTTTTGTCTATAATTAGTGCTTCCTTAATTCTAAGATTGCCGAGGTTTCTTTCCTTAGTTTCTATCCTAACTGTTATGGTTTTGTCGGTGTTTTTGCATTTAACTAGGGGTTTCTTAAATGAGGAAGCGTTAGTATTGAGGTGTTCTTTTATAACCTCCTCCATATATATATATATATATATATATATATATATATATATATATACTGTATATATATATATATATACTGTGTATATATATATATATATATATATATACTGTATATATATATATATATATATATATATACAGTATATATATATATATACTGTG
>OZ024744.1:87742080-87752080 GCA_964016885.1 Eledone cirrhosa
AGCAGAGTATAAATGTTTAATATAGAAATGGCTTCTACAGGACGAGCACTGTTTGATTCTAAGAAAATCATCAGCAAATTATGATTTCCTTCGAATGACACAGTTCTAGTCCTATAGAATACATTTACATATTAAACATATATATATGTATATATCTACAATAATGCTGACGGCCGTATGTAGGTAACAATCTTTCCGCCAAACGGCTGGACCAAACAGCACCAAATTTGCACCATAGATGTAACTTTTTCCAAGTAAAAAATTGAGGGTATTTTTGTCTACTGAATTTTGTTAAAAGGTTACAGACATTATTTAAATATTCACTTCTTTAAAATTTCAAATGTCAACACTTCCGGTTATACGTCATTCCTCACTTTTTCTTATGACGTCGTACAACATTCCCCCGCTTTTTCTTAGTCTGTCTTTTTAGATAGATACATAGCGCGGGGTCGATAAAATAAAGTACTAGTAATGCACTGGGTAATTGCTGGCCTTGTGCCAAAAGTAGAAACAATTAGATAACGTTTTTCGAAATATTTACTTCTGCGTTCTTTTAGTTTCAGAAGATCCCATTAAGGATTCTTTGCTTAAACTTTAATCTGTTATTTTAATATATATATATATATTCGTGTACAGATATTTTTACATACACAAAAAAACAAAAACCTATTTATTTCATGTACGCACAGACGGCTTATCGTTAATGTTTCTGTTCGAGGTTAGAGGACCACAGTCTTTTCAAGATCTGAGAACCATCAATGGCCATCAATGTTCCACTTTCCATTTGGTCTGCCAGATGCGTGGTATGGTACACAATGACAGCAATTAGGACCTCAGACTGGAAGAAGTAGCAACTGCTAAAGTCCCTTCTCAGCTGCGAAAACATTTTGCTATTTTGCTGCACAACTGCGATCTTGCCGACCTGCTCGCAATGTGGAACAACCACCGTGAAAGTCTAGCTGAGGACATCCTCCACCTCACACGCAGACACAATCCAAACGTAACATACGTTTTCAATGAGGCGCTCATTTGTCTTGAAAACAGTGTCCTGGAGATTGTGGTAGGCCTCTAAGTCACTACAGCTTACCTGCTCCTGACAGGTGTGTCCAGAGGTCAACGTCTACAGAGCTTCTCTGCTAGACGAGCTACGAGATCAGTGATTCCCCATGGTCAATTGTATGTAGGATGCTCTAGGGTTAGCTCGCCAACAATCTCTTCATCTTTGCTCCGGAGGGCCGAACAAAAAATATTGTATACTCTGAGGCTCTAACAAAGTAATTTAAATATTTTCTGTTACTTGGAATTTCCATTATGGGTGTACAAATTATTGTTTTTAAAAAATGTTTTCTCTGTTCAGCCATTATTGTTGTAACTATTATAATTGCAAACGAATCGGTGGATTGGCAGTATCGGTAGAGGGTCGGACGCCATGCTTTCCAGCATAGTCCCTTTACGATCTGAGTTCAAATCCCGCCGAGGTTGACTTTGCCTTTCAGCCTTACGAGGTCGATAAAATAAAGTACCAGTAATGCACTGGGTAATTGCTGGCCTTGTGCCTAAAGTAGAAACAATTATTAATATTCGAAAAACTCAGATTACATTTAAATATATATATATATATATATATAGTAATTTTAATAAATTTGAAGACTAAAATCCAAAGAGGGCTCGATAAGGATAAATATATATCAAATATATAAGAACCGTAGAGCAAATATTTATTAAAATAACAGATTAAAGTTTAAGCAAAGAATCGCTGCTTTCATCCTTAACGGGATCTTCTGAGTTTCAGAAGATCCCGTTAAGGGTGAAAGCAGCGATTCTTTGCTTAAACTGTTATTTTAATAAATATATATATACATATATATATACATATATATATATATAGAGAGAGAGAGACACACACACACACACACACACATATATATATATATATATATATATATATATACATGTACCGCGTATCGAAACACACCTTTATCTAGATTCTGCAAATTGTGTATTGAAAAAATTGCTTCATACTTAAATGTAAGAACTCTATTAATCTAAGAACGAATTTATTTAATTCTTGTAGACGTCCCCTGAATTCAACATTCAGAACTATATATAGATTATAATTATACTTATAATATTTCTACTTATATCCATAACAATCTTATCCAATATATTGATATCTCTAAATGATAATATCTATAACATTTGCTATAATTTCACTTCTTAAAGTTTCATAAAATATAGAATTCTAATTTTTTAAAATTTTATTTGTAATTTTAATTTTAATAATTTTTAATTCTTTATTATTATTTTTTTTTTATTTTTATTTCTTAAAAAATTACTTATATCTTATAAATTATTTGTTTTTATTTTCTCAAATTTTTCCATATTTTTTCAATATTTTTTCAATATTTTTCAAAAGATGTATAACCATTAACTGATTTTGGCTAAATGTATATTTTAATATCTATACTTATTTTGACTAAATAGTCTCACACTAACGTATAAATAAATTAAACCGGAGTTTTTCCCAATCTTCCTATTTTAAAACATATAAATATAAATATTCTTGTTAACTCAGTTAATTTAATTTAATTTAACTTAATATTTATTTACATTAAATACAAAACCAATATCCCTCATAACTCATTAGAACAATTATCTAGAACATGATATACCCATATATTTATTCATTCATTTATTTATTTATTTATTTATTTATTTATTTATCTACTTATAACAGAAAATATTATATTATAAACGAATTTTAAACAACTAATAATCGTAAATACACGTGCTATTAAGAATATATTTCCCCCAAATTAACGTTATATGAGTATTATTCATCTTCTCTTGTTGCTTTCTTCTTCTCTCTCTCTCTCTCGTACTATTTTTTATCCTTTTCCTCTTATCTCTTCTTTCTCTCTCTCTCACTCTCTCTCTCTCTCTCTCTCTCTCTCTCTCTCTCTCTCTCTCTCTCTCTCTCTCTCTCTCTCTCTCTCTCCCCCCCCCCTCTCTCTCTCTCTCTCAATAGTCGTTTAAATAATCGGTTGTTTTTCAATTATTTACATATTCATTTGCATATTCACACATAAGTTTGAAAACTCCCTAATATATTTCCACTATCCAGTGAATTTCCAACCGATAAGGTATGATTTTCATGGGTATTTCTCTATTTATAAAACAAACTTTGTTTTTTATCTGATGAAAGCGTACCAATGTTGTCTTGGTACCCTTGAAATATATATAATAAAATAAATATGGTTTTATAAATATAGTTTCCATTTATTTAATATCATTGAATATTTACTCCAGTAACTTGTTGAGAGCTCTAAATCAGTTATAAACATTTATATTTCCAACAAATTAAATACTCTTTCTACTTATATACATATATATATATATGTGTGTGTCTGTGTGTATATATTTGTTTTAGTATTTGATTTGCGAGACGAAGCGAGAGTGTATTTGAATGCATATAACAATGAGAAAACTCACCATTAGAACTGCCGTTAAATCAGCGATGGCCAAATATGCCACAGAGAACAAAGACCAGCGGTCAGTAGTCAACAGAGAGACAATCCATAATGTGGGTGATGGGCAGATAAAATATAGAAAAGATTTCAAGAAAAGGAGGTCAAGAAGAACTATGTTGTTGCATGGAAGTGACTTGAAGAAAAAAATTAAAGTTAAGCGATGTAGAAGACAAGTTTACACACATACATCTTCACACTCATCAGCTCTCAAACTGCAAAATGGTTTTGCATGATTTAATTGAGAGTACTATTTTAAAATACTGCACCGTGCAACAGAGAAATAAATCTTTCTGCTGGTATGATATCTGTGTGATAAAACAAACAGCACTACTACTACTACTACTACTACTACTACTACTACTACTACTACTACTACTACTACTACTATTATTATTATTATTACTACCACCACCATCACTACTACTACTGCTGTTGCTGCTGCTGCTACTACTACTACTACTACTACTACTACTACTACTACTACTACTACTACTACTACTACTACTATCACTACCACCACCAATACTACTACTACTACTACTACTACTACTACTACTACTACTACTACTACTACTACTACTACTACTACTACTACTACTACTACTATAGATGATGTAATTTACATTAAATAATTCGCTGTTCCATATAAAAAAAAGCTTTATTCATTTTATATATAGGTTGTAGTATCTTGTGTAATAGCATTTTGAGCAACATGTTTCATTGGCTATTTCATTCATTTATGTTTATGAAAGAGTAGAATAATATCTACTATAGACATGTTTGAATAACTTAACATTAACTTAAAGGTATTTAATGTTATCGTTAAAATTATTCATGTAGGTTTAATAAAGAATTATAGACACTGAAACGTTTCGGAATATAGTAAACATAACCCTCTTCATCAAATAGAGAACATCTAATTTTCTCTTTCTTGTGTTTAAAATTGAACATTAATTAACACTAGACACAAGGAGATAGTTAAAAATTAGAAATGATCCCTCTACAGAAAGAAATAATTGTTTCTACTTTTGGCACAAGGCCAGCAATTATATCAGTGAATTACTGGTACTTTATTTTATCGACCCTCTTTTGATGAAAGGCAAAGTTAACCTCGGCGAGATTTGAACTCAGATCATAAAGGGCCGTAACTCTATGCTGCAAAGCATGGCGTCTGACCCTCTACCGACACTGCCAATCCACCACCGCTAGAAATAATGATTTCTACTAAAGGCACAAGGCCAGCAATTTTGGGGGAGGGGGAAATCGATTAAATCGACCCCAGTGCATTACTGGTGCTTTATTTTATTGACCCCGTAAGGATGAAAGGCAAAGTTAACCTGGACGGGATTTGAACTCAGATCATAAAGAGCCGTAACTCTATGCTGCAAAGCATGGCGTCCGACTCTCTACCTATACTGCCAATCCACTGCAAGAAATAAGGAAATGTAAAATATATACTGAAAACAGAAACATTAAAATACTTCATTTAGATTATTCGACCCTCCCTCTCCATTTTGGGATCAAATTCCCGCAGAAACGCTAAACAAAGTTCCTAAGATACATTGATATCATTTCAATTGTGGATTGAATTTACTTTTCACGACAAAGCACTTTTCAGTACATAGTCTGAAGTCTATGTAGGAAATCATTATTCTTAGTGTTGTTCGATTAAATAGAATTCCCCATTCAAATTGCTTGTCTTTTGCCTAAAAAAAAACTATAATTAGAAACCATTATTATTCAGTAATGCGCTGCGTAATTGCTGGCCTTGTGCCTAAATTAGAAACCATTATTATTCGTAGGTAGAGTTGATATATATACTCAATGACTAACCCAATTTTGACTTCCGATTTTCATCTTCGTTTTGATCCATTCAGTCTCCTTCCACACGTAAAAAAAATCTGATATTTATGTAGGTTAAGTGTCTTTAAACATAATCTATTGTCTGCTCAACGAATACATTTTAAGAAAAGACATTTTTGTGGAGCTTTTCAAAGCCAAACGATCGCTACTAACGAAAGAAACCCGATCACTAAAGGAGCGTTACATCTCTTTCCATTAAATACATACAGATGCGATTTCACACTCACATACTAATACGTATACCCTTAATAAATTTCACATATATAAACTGAATATGCATGCATATACGTATCCTTACAGACATTCATCTGCATAAAACACACGCATACACTTTCGCGAACAGTTTTATTGCATATGTCTGTTTTATTTATTTTCTAGAGGTTTTCTTTTATGACCGCCATTTTTATTAGAGAGATTTTTACGACAGATTTCAGTATAGTTGTCGAGGGCGTCTTATATTGGGTAATATCCTCTTATTCAAGATCTTAGATCAAAGAACTTACTATCGAGGGAAAGGAAAAAATGTAGACGAAAGAATGAAAAGTAGAAAACGTGATGTACTCAAAGAGGAAAAAAGATCGTATGATAAAACCACTTACACGCACATACATAGTATATGTAAATACACAAGCACATCATTCATATTCTCACACAAAAAGAGGGATGCTAAATGAAGTATATAGGATAAATATAGGGCTGGTAAAGAAGGATGTGAATAAACAAAATAGGGGAACTAAAAACATAGCAGGTTTTATGAAAAAAAAAATCATTGAAAACATAAAGAATCAACAAATAAATAAATATAGCAGGCAACTTGGAGTATCAGCTTTCTGGATTGAGCGTTTTATATTATTTAGATAAGGGCTTCAGGATTCTGGGTTTGAATTTCAATCCTTATCCTTATCGACTATTCATTTTCCCGTTTCAAGAATGATGATGTAAGTATAAGTACTACGGTGAATATAAGGTTTTATTCTATGTTTGAAATTGTATTCAATTCTTAATTGACCAAAATATCTGATCAATATGGGGGATTATATCCAGCTATATTTACGAAAATATTTGGTTCACACACACACACACACACACACACACACACACACACACACACACACACACACACACACACACATACACACACACACACACACACACACACACACACACACACACACACACACACACACACACACACACGCACGCACGCACGCACACACACACACACACACACACACACGCGCACACGCACACGCACACGCACACACACACACACACACACACACACACACATATATATATATATATTATGAATAAGAGAGACACTTATTTGTACAGCTTTTTATTTCATAATTCTATTATACGTTTTTCGAAGATCTGAGAGTGGTTACTGGTCAGCAATATAAACACCACGCTAAATCAGTAGCACGCATCTTAAACTGTCTGATGAGAACATGCCAGAAGAATATTATGTAAGCACTCTGACATATTCAAAATACGTATAATAGAATTATGTAATAAAAAGATGTACAAATAAAACCGTCTCTCTTATTCATAATATTGAAACTCCGGTTGATACCTTCACCGAGAAAATCCTAAGGAATACAAATGCTAGAGTGTTTTACGTCTGTTTACGAAAACGTCGGCGGATTATATGATCAACCAACTTTCATCAATTAAATAATATATAGATAGATAGATTTCGACATATGAAGATCCGGACAGCCAATTCACTTAATTTAGTTTAGATGTTTATGTTGGGTATGACATTTTAGACCTACCAAGGATTTCAAAGCAAGTCTAAAGGTCCTGCAAGTATGAGGTTTACTGGATAATGTTGGTGGTATGTTTGATAATACCCCCCCCCCCCTTGCTTGTAGCTTATGGATGCAACCAGACTCAAAGTTTCTGATCCCATTATGACACACAGATTACTCTTAACCTTGACTATGTACCTAAGCCATGGATTTCCAACATTTTTATTTCTTTTGATCTTGAAGCAGTTTTTGATGAGCGAGTTCTTGTAGATTTGAGGAAAACGGCTAGCCCTCCAAAATTGTTTTGAAGATCTCATGCAGTTTCCTGGCTTGCTTTTGTCCACCATACATATGAATCTCTGGTGGAATACTATCCTTGACAGGTGCTTTATCACAGGAAATTTGGTTTATGGAGTACCTCACTTCCGTCAGTATTGGCTCAATAGACATTTCGAGTATTTCAGGATGTAAGGAAATGGACACTATGACATCATCATCAATGACAGAGGTGGAGTTTAATACAGTTTCCAAGAGCTCTTTTCATCTTTTCAAGTTGTCCGACTTATCTGATAATGTTGTTGATATGTTTGATAATACTTTTTCCCTATCAGATGAAAAAGCCCGCGAAACACCACACTCTCGAGCACCATACACCTTCCCTAGGCCATCATAGAATGCCGTATTTGCAGCTTTTTGTAGTTCAGTAGATTCTGAAGACCATCTAACTTTTTTCATTTACCTGAGAGCACATTGAACCTGCATCTTGCACTTTTTCTATGCTCGAGTTCTTATCATTTATCCACGCTTTGAGGGAACTGTGCTTCCGGACAGGTAGTCGGGGAATATCTAAGAGCCCTGTCCAGTTTGTTGCAGAACTTGATTAGTTTCTCACGGGTTTTCAAAGGATGAGGGTTAATGCTCCTAGGTACGGATGAGTTTTGGAGTCTCTTGTGAGCAAGGCGGAATGAAGAGTTTTTACGAAGGAGAGCATGATTAGAAAGATATCAGGTTCTGCAGAAGGAGCTTATGAAATTAATAACCTGGGATAAATAACAACATCAGTTTATGTATTACCAGTAATTATTTATTTCGTTTGTAGAAAAGAACTATAGTCAATTAAATGGATTGGACTATATCGTATGTAACTATTTTATCAATAAATTAAAATTATAGTTCATGTTCGTTGAAATTTGAATTAAACATCGACGAGATTCCAACACAAAAAATATTTCAAAAATGAATGCTGTGAACACTCTGATCTAATACTATAGTAATATTTTCTAATAGTTTCTATGTTACTTGTTTTATTATATATATATGTATATATATTGGCCTTGTGCCAAAAATAGACACAATTATATACATATATATATAAATATATATATATAAATATATATATATTTATATATATATAAATATATATATAAATATATATATATAAATATATATATATTTATATATATATAAATATATATATAAATATATATATATTTATATATATATAAATATATATATAAATATATATATATAAATATATCTATATTTATATATATATAAATATATATATAAATATATATATATATATAAAATTGAGATAAGCGGAGCAAGCTAGATTCAAACAATTTTTTTTTAAATAAATTAAAAAATATAATTTAAATATTCACCTATTCCTTTTGCTTTTACCGACGGTTTCACTTCACAAAATATTGGAAGTCCTAGGGACTTCCAATGGAAATGTTCAGATCTTCAGAAAGCATTTTCCCTACCTAGGACAAAATTCCCAGGAACGGCAAAATATATTGCCACTTGCCAGCTAGCACAGGATCGAATGAGGCCGTAAATTTGACCTGTGCATGAACTAGCCCTTAGTAGAAGCGGAAGTAAACATAGACGTATTGTCTATCACGCCACTAAAAATAGCAGCTAAATAAAACAACGGATTTTTCTCGGAGAATATACCCTGGAAATATATAGGGTGTCTATGATACAGTGGTTGTTCTATGGTATTAATTTGACATATCAGAACTATAAAATTGAGATAAGCGGAGCAAGCAAGATTCAAACAATTTTTTTTAAATAAATAAAAAAATATAAAAAAATATAAAAAATAAAAAATATAAAAAATAAAATATTCACCTATTCCTTTTGCTTTTACCGACGGTTTCACTTCACAAAAGGTATATATATATATATATATATATATATATATATATATATATATATACTATACGGTACTATATATATATATACTATACGGTACTACATATATATACTGTACGGTACTATCGTTCAGTATGTAGATAATTAATGTAACATTAATACCCCTTAATGTAACATCAATACCTGTAACATTAATACTCCTTTCAAAACTTCTTACTTAAACATCTCCCTACGTAGTAGATAGTATAGGTGCACATATTTTTTTACTCACTTCAATCTAGATTCTCACTTGTAAACTTTTTTAATTTTTAATTTTTAATTTTTGATTTCTGATTTTCGATTTTTAAAGTTTAGTTTTAATTTCCAACTCCCATTCATAATTTCCACTGTGAAACCATGATACCTAGAATTAAGTATATTTTCTCTTAGAGGTTGATGGTCAATTATACTGTCCATGCTTAATGTGGGGTGGTATTGAGACATATTGATACTCACACTCTCCCAACACCACTGGCTTTCGGCTGACTGCCACTGACGGGGTGGCTAGCAGTAAGCTATATATTACAGGCCTGAATAGGTCATTGTTTGGTTGAGAGGGGGAACTGCCTAGGCGAATTTCGTTGAACTCTGCAGTAGCTAATGGTCAACTTCCTTCGGACCTGCGCCTGCGCAGACCGGTGGGGTGAATTGGTA
>OZ024744.1:87757080-87777080 GCA_964016885.1 Eledone cirrhosa
ACACAATTAAATTTCAATTAATTCCTCTTTCATCAAGAGGACTCGTCGCTTAGACGAGACTATAGTCTGTCGACATATATTTCGTTGTCAAAAGCGTGGTACTGGTCGATAATACGTCACGCAGAATTTGTCGGCAAATAAACTTTACACTCAGCACCACTTCAATAATGGAGGGGGACTTGCGATAAAACATCGCCACCTTGGAGCCGGAAAATTGTGACAAGACTCTCTCGAGCATCCGTGAGACATTCGGAAACGGAACTTGACACCGCCAGTAGTTGAGATATTATACACTCAAAACCCACTCCTCCTTTCACACACATACACAAACACCCACACACTTACACACACTTACATACACGCTCACACAGACACGTTTGTATGAACAAATACATTCAAACACTTTCACAGACATACTATGGAGCGCGCAGTGTTGTTTGTTGTTCTTTTGCGTTTAGCTTCAGATTAGCCCCAAATGGGCACATTTCTGTCCCAAGTTATCCTAGCTGTGACTTTTCCGTCTGTTTCGTTTTATATTTATTACTACAGCATCCAATATGATTTTTTTAAAGACGGTAGTATGTGATTTGACTAAATGTGGCTGCTGTTTCTACAGTGTAGAATATTAATCTATATTGTGGTGTAATATGTACTGTTGTCCTTTAGCGCTTAACCACCCTGGTTGTTTCAGTCGGTGGTCATAAGTCTAAGGTTAAACAACGAATATACGGGAGAATACTATAAGTTGTAGGCAAGTGATGTACTCCTTCTTGGATTCTTTCACATAGGTAATATTCGTGAAACATATACATATACACCAGGTCCGCTCTCCGCATCTCTCATTATTATAGCATAGTTACGTCCCTTTACGGTCTGAGTTCAAATCCCGTCGAGGTTAACTTTGACTTTCATCCTTACCGGGTCGATAAAATAAAGTACCAGTAATGAACTGGGTATTTGCTGGCCTTGTGCCACAAGTTGAAACAATTATAAGAAAATGGGGGTCCACGCACTGGCCGCCCGATGACCTCGGCGGACAAAATCGAGAAGATGTCTCCCCGAATGATGGTGAAAGAAACGCGCTGGAAGTGTCATACCAGCTCGTGAGAGTCACTCCTGAGGGTAGCCAACTCTGTGTCTATGGTGATCAGTAGGGAGGAGGCCCTAGGGCCAAGGAGTGCAAAATTCAAAGCATGAATATTCCGTTTTTGATTTGACTTTTTTTTATCCTGACGCAAAAGAGTTGTGGAATTGTCAGAGTTGGTTGAGCATCGGATAAAGAGCTATTGCTGTATTTGTTCGGGATTTTTACGTAGTAGTTAACTTTTTACGCTGTAGTTAACTTTGCTTTTTTTTCCTTCCAAAGTCGATAAATAAAGTACCGACTAAATACATGGGTCAGTCAATTTAAGGAACTTACCATTCCCCACACATTAATCGCTTTATGAATCAATTATAAACAGTTATTATTCTGATTCTGAGGGCAGAGGATTACCAAAAGCGTTAGAGCATCGGACAAAATGATTTGTATATACACATACATAGACAAAACTTACATGTATGCACACACATAAATACATACAGAACATATACAGAACATATACACAAACGTACACACATACATACACTCACGCACAAACGCATACACATACATACTAGTAAAGCACACGTCATCTTGACGACTTTTATTGTAAAAAACATCTTTAAATTAATCATTCCTTTATTACATTCTATTTGAAGACGCTGGAAAGTTCTATTTTCATTGAAAATGTGCGGCCGTCGCCGTGTGTTTTATTTTACCCTCATGTAACTCAATTGCAATAATTTTCTTCCATATTTTCATTAATCATTATCAATCATATATATATATATATAAATATATTCTATATATATAAAAGCGAGGATGTGTGTGTGTGTCTATGGACAACTTAGGACAGCTAAGGCTTTTACAATTCACAACCGAATTTGACCAAATTTTCTGCGCACGTTGCACCTGTCGCTAAGATGGTCACATCACAAACATTTTTCAAATCGACCCATGTTCAGCAATAAAAAATCGATAGCAAAATTATTTTTTCTAAAGTGCGGTATTTTTTCTAAAGTAAGGTAGAAATCAATCAAAACAAAATCCTTATGGGACTTTCCATTCAAACTGTTGGGACCTACAACATTTCAGCTGTAGCTTGCACATTTTTTGTCACTCGCGACAAAGTTGTAGGCGTTTATTCTCTGCACTACAAGGCTATTAAGCGAGCATCGATTGTCTTCTAAGTCAGATACCTGTGTCAGCAAACCCATAAAAACTAAATCCTTATGGGATTTTCCATTCAATTACTTCCTAGCTGTATATTCTTAGCATAATTTCAATACCCGGGCAACGCCGGGTAAATCTGCTTGTATATATATATATATATATATATATATATATATATATATATATATATATACTAAATTACCATGCCATTATTCTGTCAATCGATCCAGCATAGACAGATAGATTTCTTTATTTGCCACAGGGGCGTACAAAAATGGGACATTACAAGACATTGGGGGTGTTACGTAAAATCTAAATAATAAAATATTAACAATAATAATGGATAACAACAACATATATACAAAAAAAAACAATTGAAGTCCCCAATAGGGGGAACGTTACTGCGGGGTTGTTTTACACCCCGTGGATAGAACAACCCTCGACACCAAGAGCATGTTGTGTAGGCGTTCTCGTCTTCCCTCTGTTTGTCTTTCTCAACCTACAGGTTTATATACAGAGAAGGCCCATTCACTCGGGCCATTTTCGCCACATTCACCCATCTTTCAGCGAATTTACTGGGGTGTAGCACCTCTCTCTCCACTCTCACCTTCCTTCTGAGGTGGTACTTAAAGAAGGGGATTAGTTGTTGTCCGGACAGAAAGGTGTTTGCCCTCAGTCCTTTTAACCTCGTCCACCATATTAGCTTTTTTGCCATCGCCACCAGACAGAGGAAAACCGCTTTCATTCTTAAATGAAAATGGCGGCGTGATCCTCACGATGGACTCGGCTGACAACTGGATGCGTCCTACACGTGACAGTAGTTGTTCGACATAACTCCACGGGTCGGACACCCTTGAGCACTGAAAAATTGCGTGCAGGGCGGTTTCAATATCCTGCTCGCATCTGGGACAGGTGCTATGGGCAGGATCTCTGCCAGGGCGCCCGTCCCTGTAGATTTTATCTCGCACTGGTAGAGATCCGCGGTAGCACTGCCAGGCCAGAGACCTCTGGAAGTTATCCATAGGCCCTGGACGCAGAGTCCTCCCGAACAGACTGGTCAGTTCGTCATCTTCGATGCCTAGATAGATAGATAGATAGATAGATAGATAGATAGATAGATAGATATGTTTCTTTATTAGCCATTGGGGCACAAAAGAAGGGGACAAATACAAAGGGGGAAGTTTACATACAATAAAAACGTGAAAAAATGTTATCACAAATGCAATTTAAAAAGTTAGTCGATTTTCCCCACTAGGGGGAGACAGTTTATATGGGTAACACATACTCCCGAAAAAATGTGCAACCCTCATCTCCAGGAGTACGAAGAATTTGTACTCCTTTCCTCTCCTCCTCCTTTTCCTCAACCTACAGGCTGATATAGAGAGAAGGCCCATTCACTCGGGCCATTCTCGCCACTTTCACCCACCTTTCATAAAACTTGCTGGGGTACAGCACCTCTCTCTCCATCCTGATTCTTCTTCCAAAGTGGTATTTGAAAAAAAGAATCAGTTGTTGGCCGGAGAGAAAGGTGTCTGACCTCAGCCCTTTCAACCTTGTCCACCATACAACCTCTTTCGCCATAGCTATCACACAAAGGAAAACTGCCTCTCCTTCGTTTTTGAAGGAGGGTGGCGGTTTGATCATGACAATGAACTCGGTGGTCAACCGGATTGGTCCCATCCGCGACAATAATCGTTCTACTTATAACCGCAGGTCAGTGACGCCCGGGCAGTGTATGAATGCGTGCGCGACGGTTTCTTCGTCTCGCACGCACCTCGGACAGATCTTTGTTGCAGGATCCCTGCCCGGGCGCCCATGTCTGTAGAGCTTGTCTCGAACTGGTAGAGCTCCTCGGTAGCACTGCCAGGCCAGGGACTTTTGGAAGTTGTCCATCGGTCCCGGGCGGAAAGTCCTACCGAACAGACTGGCCAGTTCATCTTCCTCTACCCCTAGAGTTTCACCGAGGGCGTCGTTGCACTTGCTGCGGATCAACCCTCTATAGAATGACGAAGTGGATTCTCCACTGATCGCCGGGTCCGCCTGTCAGAGGGCTGTGAGCGCCTGAGCACATTCGATGTGCCAGTCGCCCATTTTCCTCGGTCTTTGCTTGACCAAGGACTGCAGCTTGGTCAGCGAGACGAGTCGTGGGAAGGCTCGCCTCACGAACGGGGTCCACACCGGTTGTCCGGTAAAGAATACGTAGAGATGCCGCAGCGTGAGCGCGTGTTTGTAGTAGATGGCGGACGCTATAAAAGTGTTCGCCACCTCCGCTCGACCGTTCAAGGATTGTTTGCACTCGGCCCACTTCTGGGTGAGTGCAAACACCTTGGCCGTCACTTCGTTCCAGTTCTTCTCTACCTGGAGATCCGGACCAAACCAGACCCCGAGCAGCTTTACCGGTCCTTCCGTCCAGAGTCCGACGACGCCATCGGAAGGCATCGGTTTGCCTCTCCACGATCCGAGTTGCAAACCGATGGACTTGTCCCGGTTCAGCTTCGCTCCTGTGAAACTTTCGTATTCATTCAGTAAGGTGCCGACTTCCTCGATTTGCGAGGTGCTCGACACCATTACTGTCACGTCGTCGGCGTAGGCCGACGCCGCTTTCCGCAGTCCCGGTTCCAGAGGGATGCCCTTCAATAGCTCCAACTTCCGGAGTAGTGGCTCGAGAGTCAGTCCGTACAGAAGGGAGGAGAGAGGGCATCCCTGTCGAATGGATCGCATAATATGGAACGACCCCGAGAGGTAGCCGTTCACCTTAACCCTTGAGCAGATGTTGCTGTTGTGCATTGCAGCAATCCAGCCCCTGAACACGGGTCCCAAGCCTGCCGCCTCGAGCACCGCATCCAGGTAACGATGGTTAACCCTATCGAAAGCCTTTGACTGATCCAAGTGGATCAGGGCCCCACCGAAGTCGGGTTTACACAATACCCTCTCTATGATGTATCGCATAAGGTGGAGGTTGTCGTGTATGGACCTGGTGGGGATTGCGCATGTCTGCGCTTCTCCCACCAGGTTCCCGACGACAAGCGCCAGCCTTTTTGCCAACACCTTGGCCAAAATCTGTAACTCTGTGGGTAGCAGAGTTATGGGCCGGAAGTTTCCTATGTCATCCCCCTTATTTCGGTCCTTCCTGACTAGTGTGACTACGCCCCCGGTCACAGAACTGGAAATTCTCCCGTTCTCTTGCCAGTTGCAGTAGACCGCTACCAGGAGATCGGAGAATAAGTCCGGCATTGCTACGTAAAATTCGTAGGGTAGACCGTCGAGGCCTGGAGATTTGCGTTTGCGCATTGGCTCAACGCGTCCCTTATCTCAGCGGCTGAAATCGGCTTTTCGCAGAACTTTTCCTCGCTGTCCGAGAGTCGCGGTAGGCCGTCGAGGTATGGACCGAAATCCATAGCCCCTCCCGGCGCGCCGCCCCGCACGAACAGTTGAGCAAAGTGCCGCTGAAAGGCCGCATACATCTGCTTCGGCTCACGTATCACGCGTCCGTTTTGGTCCTTTAAAGACCGAATCGTGAACTTGTTGCCACTTTTTGCCTCCGTCACTCGGGCCCAGCTAATAGCTTTGGCTCCCTCGTTTCCCAGAGCACGTATTTTGCTTCTGACAACGGAGCCCCCGTGCTTTGCGTCGAAGAACTGGTCCAAGGCCGTTCTCGTTGCTAGCACGCTGGCTACGTTGCCACTTCTAATTGCCTCTTCTACTTTATCTACCAGTTCCTTCTCGGTTCTATTTCTATCTAACGCTAATTCTTTACTAAAACCTATCGAGTCTAATCTAACTGCCCTCTTGAGAGAGTACCACCATCTGTTGTTGACAATGGCCCCTGTCAAGTACTGTTTAACTAAAGTGCTAATCCGTCTACTGTAGGCTTTCCTTGTCGGTAACAACAAGTTCAGCTTCCAGTAGCCGGGTCCTTGTCTATTGGTTCTATCAAGGTTGGCCATGCAGGTCACTAGTTTGTGATCTGAATAGGCAACCATGAACATTTGTAGACAGCTTAACATGTCCCTATCCTTATTTCTAACTAGAACCCTATCTAGATATGATCTAGATGTTCCGCTGCGATTTGTCCACATCCACAGTGGCACAGTCGGAATATCTAGTCGATATCTATCGGCCAGGTCAAATCGGTCGATTAACTGTTTGAGGCTGTTACACCCCCCTTTATCGGGACATGCTCCCACATAGTCCCAACGTTGACGGTAGTGAAGGCACCACCCTCACTACCGTCAACGTCTAGGACCACCAGTCGATCCTCCGGGTCTAGATGTACGTCTGTGTTACGAGGCCCAGGTGTTTTCGCAACAAAACGGCAACCTCGCCCCCACCTCCCGGCCGACAGAGAGGTGCGTAGATCTCAAAGTCATCGAAGATGGGGGCTAGCTGGCGCTCGCTGTGGATAATGGACTCGCAAATGGCTACCACATCCATACTGTGCGACCTGAGGTCGTTTAAGAATTTGCCCTGTTTCCAGGGCAGCCCCAGGCCGCGTACGTTCACACTTGCAACTCTTATATTGGTCATGTTGGTGCTGAAAAGTTAAAAGAGGAAAAGAGATCACTCACCCTTCGTCTCCTGGGGACCTGGCTGCACGATTTCGATGGGGGTGTTGGAGGGGTTGCCTGGGTGGGTGGTGGTTTCCGGCAGGGTGGGGACGGAGATGTTTGGTGGGGTGGGGTCTGGTGGCATGGGGGTGTCTGGGTGGGGAGACATTTGAGAAGGACGCGGTTAAGTGGTTTCACGCAGGAATTCCCCACATCCTTTTCAAATGTTTCTTTTAGGAACCTATAAGTTTGTATAGGGACCCTAATCAGTTTTAGGTTCAGTTTTTTGTTATTTTTAATAGAGTGCGCGAAAGTTTTCCCTTCAGTTTTCAGCGAAGGGTTGTTCGTGATGGTCTCCATTAGTGTTTTGTTTTCAGTGTTTATGTAAGTGTAAGTGTAATTTTCTTGTGTTGTGTTTGTTTTTGTCTGTAGTTCTTGTGTGTGCTTTCGTTTTGTTGTAGGTATTTTGTTTTCAGGAGGTGGGGGTTTTTGTTTGTGATGTTTTTGTTGTTTGTGTTGCTGGTTGTATGTTTGTGGTAGTGTTTGCTGGTTTTTTGCTTTTGTGATGTCTTTTCTTTCTTTTCGAGCGATGGGGTTCTCCCTCGTCTTCACTGGGTGATGGCGAGATAGCCTCATCTGTTGTATCGTCTGTGTGATTGGGGAGGGGTATGTCTTGGGGAGCTGTTGTGTCTGAATGTGATTTTGCAGTGGTTTTAGGTGGAGTGGGGTTGGGTGGGACTGTGTTTGTTGTGGTTATTTTTGTGTGTTTGTGTTGTTGTTGTGGTGTTGGTGGTTGTGTTGTTTTGATGGGTATCGGCAGAAGAGTCTTTTTTTGACTCATTAATTTAGGACAGGAAGCCCTCAGGTGACCCCTGCTAAAGCAATGGTAACATGAAGGCCGCCTACCCTCAACCGAAAAGTTTATGTAGCTGAGTCCGTTCAGGAGTACACGTTGTGGGATCATAGCTATTCGCTCTGGGCTCATTTGCACTAGAACTTCAACGCTAGTCCCATTGAATACATCTCTGGGGGACTTTCCTACTGACAGTATTCTGTCTTCATCAAAATTGATGAAGCCGCACAGTATCCACCATATGTTCACCTCTTGTGTGACACTCGTGATTTTAATCTTTTGTGTCCTTTTTCCCATGTATGCAGGCAAAACGGTATACAGGTTGGATACAATTGACGACACAGAGTAATTTTAGGCCGTCAATTGATCCTTCATGAGTACCGAAATACTCCTAAAGAGTTTGCTTCTTTGAATGAATGAAATATCATTCATTGAATTTTTGAAAACCAGTTCAATTTCTTTCTGTGACAATTGGACTGGTTTTCGGGTAGAATTGGAAACTGTCCTAAAAACTATCGTTTTGAGAGCAGTTTCCTTGCGAATTTCTACCGGAGAATTGATGCTGAAAGCACCATTTTTTTAGAAAGTGAAATATCTTCTAGCGTCCTTTAAAAGTTGTTCGGCATTTGTTATGTCGAGATATGTCAGTTACTCCTTTTTCTCAACTGTCTGTGCAAAGGAGATTTTTGGTTTCTTTGTGGAATTATTCGTGTTGGTGGTGTTGTCATTATTGTTGTTATTGTTGTTGTTATTCTTGTTGTCACTGATGTTGATATTATTCGTATTTTCCTTGGTGTTGGTGTTGTTGTTGTCTTTGATGCTGGTGTTATTGGTGTTATCTTTATTTTTTTCTATGTTGTTGTTGTCATTGTTGTTTTTATCATCATTATTGGTGTTGTTGTTGTTGTTATTTTTGTTGTCATTGAACTGTTTGGTGTCATTTGTGTTGTATGGATATGAATTTGTTTTTGCATTTTCATTTCGTCTTTCAATCTCCATAGTATCTAGGGAAGAAGACGATGTTGACTGCGAGCTCTGTAGTCTTACCGACTCTCCAGCACCATTATCGTTGAACGCAGCGTTCATAACGTAATCAAACCTCTTACGATATTTTTTCCAAAATTCGATGGAGAAAATGTTTTCAAACGAATATTTCGCCCCTGTAGGGGCGAAAATGAGTTGACCCACCACCTGAAGGTCCAGGAGGGGGGGGGGGGGTCAAGTTACACAATAATATAACATTTAACTGAAAACTCACGTTTTTTTCTTACATAAAATAACGGAAACTTCTCCGCGAAGTTACACACGTCCGGTAGAGAGAGATAGATAGATAGATCGATAGATAGATAGATATATTTCTTTATTAGCCACAGGGGCACAAAAGAAGGGGACAAATACAAAGGGGGAAGTTTACATACAATAAAAACGTGTAAAATGTTATCACAGATGGAATTTAAAAGTTAGTCGATTTTCCCCAATAGAGGGAGACAGTTTATATGGGTAACACATACCCCCGAAAAAAATGTGCAACCCTCATCTCTAGGAGTACGAAGAGCTTGTACTCCTTTCCTCTCCTCCTCCTTTTCCTCAATCTACAGGCTGATATAGAGAGAAGGCCCATTCACTCGGGCCATTCTCGCCACTTTCACCCACCTTTCATAAAACTTGCTGGGGTACAGCACCTCTCTCTCCATCCTGATTCTTCTTCCAAAGTGGTATTTGAAAAAAAGAATCAGTTGTTGGCCGGAGAGAAAGGTGTCTGACCTCAGCCCTTTCAACCTTGTCCACCATACAACCTCTTTCGCCATAGCTATCACACAAAGGAAAACCGCCTCTCCTTCGTTTTTGAAGGAGGGTGGCGGTTTGATCATGACAATGGACTCGGTGGATAGATAGATAGATAGATAGATAGATAGATAGATAGATAGATAGAGATAGATAGATAGATAGATAGATAGATAGATAGATAGATAGATAGATAGATAGATAGATAGATAGATAGATAGATAGATAACTATATAAACAGACAGACAGAAAGAAGGATAGATATTTGGATAGGTAGGTCTATAGATACCAGATTATATATATATATATATATATATATATATATATATATATATATATATATATATATATATATATATATATACAGATAGAGTTAGAGAGAGATTGTTGTTTATATTGTCTGAAACTAGATAGATATACAATTATCATTTCCTTGAGAAGTCTAGAGCAAACTTTTTCACTTTATACTTACGTTTTTTTAAGATATGCAAGTATTTATATTGAAACACCAAGTATTTCTGTGCATCTTTCAAAGATTGCATTTATGACACTACTACTACTACTACTACTACTACTACTACTACTACTACTATTACTACTCCTACTACTACCACCACCACCACTACTACTACTGCTGCTGCTGCTGTTACTACTACTACTACTACTACTACTACTACTACTACTACTACTACTACTACCACCACCACCACCACCACCACCACTACTACTACTACTGCTGCTGCTGCTGCTGTTACTACTACTACTACTACTACTACTACTACTACTACTACCACCACCACCACCACCACCACCACCACCACCACTACTACTACTACTACTACTACTACTACTACTACTACTACTACTACTACTACCACCACCACCACCACCACCACCACCACCACCACCACCACCACCACCACTACTACTACTACTACTACTACTACTACTACTACTACTACTACTACTACTACTACTACTACTACTACTACTACTACTACTACTACTACTACTAGCCTGCATAACGTACATTATGTCATGTAAATACAAACAGCATTACCAACCACACAATTATCACGTCTAATAATATCACAATCACCACCTCTACTACCATTTAAATAAACCCAATCATGACCACCACTATTATATTCACTCGCAGCCATACCACTGTCGCCATCTCCATTATCACAACTACAATCACAACTGCCACTACTATCCCTTCCACCACCGTTACGCTATCATATCATCTAGACAAGCATCATCTTTACAAGACTGTTGTCACCACCACCACCGTTTACACTATCAACATTGGCTAGGGTCTTCGTGACTACCAAACATCCTCCAACACCTACATTATTGGCCGTAGGTCTACCTTCCTACTTACCAGCATTGGCGCTGAGCTGGCCAGCCGCAGCTGTGAGCCCTGCGAGATAGAATGGCTCTTCTAGCGCATCTCCCTTACCATCCTCCGGGGAAACGCCTTCTTCATCTGTCCGCCGGGGCTGTGGGGAGGCCAACACGTGGGACTCCATTTGCTCATAATATAGAGAGATGGGGGAGGGTGAGAGAGATAGAGGCGATGACTGCGGGGGTTCGGTTCTTCGGTGTTCGGACACAATATTAGCCTGTTGATATGCATGCTCCATTAGACATGTCGTTTATGTCACTTCATCATCAAACCATTACCTTCAAAGTAACTTCACTCCCAATCGCACTTCACAGCGCACCACCAGCTTCTTCATAGTCACCACTACCATATTTGCAGAATAATCATCCAAGAACCTAGACAAACAGCCAGAAATCCAGTCTAACTCCACATCCATGTACCAATTGAAAATTAGCCGTGCGGGCACTTTGTGACCAGCTAACCAGTCAATCAGACAACCAGCCTTACAGAAAACCAGCCAAGCAAACAGGACACAACTTGCTAGCCAACCAATCAAACAGGCGACAAGCAAATCAGCTGACCAGTCGCTTAGCCACTGAGTCGATAAGGCAAACATCCTCCAGGCAACCTAACCGAGCAGCTAACCAACCAGCCAGACAGACAGCAAGCCGATTAGCCAACCAGTGGACGAGGAATCTAAGCCGATCAAATAATCGGGCGATCAGCCAGCCAGCCTAGCGACCAGGCAACGACTCGATAAGCTAATCAACAGAATAGGCTACCAGCCGATCAGTCAACAAGACCAGCCAGCCAACCAGCCAACTAGCCATCCGAACAGCCCAGTTAACGAACAGTCAGTCAATAAGCAGAACAGGGAAGAAGCCGACCAGGTAACCAGCCGACAAGACAACCAGCTAGTCTGCCAACCAGTCAATCAACCAGCTAGACCGACCAATTTCCACGAAAGATTCCGATAGTTATCTCTTATGAACGATATGTTTCAATTCTACACCAGACAAATGCTCAATTGAACATATCACATCTATTAAATATCAAACTGGTAAGTGTTTGACAGAGGGTAATAACTGAATGACTTGCTCACCAGATATTTCCTACACACACAGATGCTTACACACACACACACACACACACACACACACATATCTTCATTTCACGCATTCAAACGCAGAGAACAGACACTAATAAACTACATAAACACACGCATAAATACACGTGCACACATACATACACACCAACACACACACATATATATATATACATATATGCATACATATATATATTCTTCTGTGTATATATGTATGCTTATGGGTGGATGTACATGCACAAACAGCAGTCACACACATATTCTCGCCTACAACACACACTTACACCCACACACACAAACACACACACTTACACGCACATACCCATATATATATACAAACATTAATACATACATACACATATACTAAAGGCATACACACTTGCTGATTCACATAACTGTATACACAACATACACAAAAAGGTTAAAGGTTAATAGCAAAATAGCAAAAAAATATTATAATAATAAAAATAATTTCTACCACAAAAAAGCCCAAGAAAATACGAAAAAAGCGGAAAAAAAAGAAAGGAAAATATAAGAAAGGAATATAAAAACAAAAACATAGCAAACAAAATACAAAAAAAAATATAGAATAAAGTGTAAATAAAACTTCTTCCTTCGAATGTTCTGGATTTCTAGAATTCTGTGAGGGCGGAACAAAAAGAAAAACATAAATAACAGCAACAACAACAACAACAACAACAACAACAACAACAACAACAACAACAACAACAACAACAACAACAACAACAACACGAAAATAAAAAGAAATTAGAAAACTTAGAAAGAAAGAAGCTGATTAACACAAACAAACAAACAAACAAAACCCATAGTAAACAAATAACATAAATAAAAATAAATAAATAGTTAAATAAATGAATAAGTGAAACCAGAAAGCGATATGGCTTCCTGATTCGGAGTCGCCATGATGATTTTTTTAAAAATTTTTAGTTTTGTTTTATTTCATTTTATTTCATTTTATTTATTTTATTTTTTTTTCTGTTGTTGTTATTGTTGTTGTTGTTGCTCTTCTTTTTCTTCTTCTTGATTTTGTTCAACCATCATCATGCAGACATTTATGACCAAATATATTCCAGCCGTTCATTCTTTTTTTTTTGTTTTATTTTATTTTATTTTATTTTATTTTACTTTATTTTACTTTATTTTATTTTATTTTATTTTATTTCATTTCATTTCATTTCATTTCATTTCATTTTATTTTAATTTATTTTATTTTATTTTATTTTATTTTATTTTATTTCATTTTATTTTATTTCATTTTATTTTATTTCATTTCATTTTATTTTATTTTAATTTATTTTATTTTATTTTATTTTATTTTATTTTATTTCATTTTATTTTATTTCATTTTATTTTATTTCATTTCATTTTATTTTATTTTTTATTTTACCTTTTTTTTAAATTTATATTTTATTAAAGCAATTCGTAGCCAGTTCAAGTCATTTACCGGTCTTCGAGAATACATCAACTGATTTTTTTTTTGTGAGGCGGAGGAGGAGAAGGAGGCGGGGTTTGTCAAAACAAGTTTTTGTCTCGACTACTTCGCTTAAATAAATTCTCGCAATTTCACCGTTTTTCGACTTCTATCCATCACAACCACAACCACCACCACCAGCTCCATCATCGCCGTCGCCGCCTCCACCGCCTCCACTAGCATGACAACCACCATCACTACTACTACTACTACTACTACTACTACTACTACTACTACTACTACTACTACTAGTAGTAGTAGTATTAACCCCCTCACACGACTAACAACACTGCTTTGAACCAACATCAACATCCACCACCACCACCACCACCACCTCCAGCTCCACAACCAACACCATCTCTAGCTCCACCACCAACACCGCCACCACCACCACCACTACCACTATTACTCCCCTCGACACGACTAACCACATCGCTTCAACCAACAGCAATAACATCGTCATTACTAACAGCAATAAAAAAAAAACAACCCCCGTCCAATCAACACACCCATCACTACCAACGTCAGAGTCAACAACACCACCACCACCACCACCACCACCACCACCACTACCCTACTACTAACATATCAACCTATTTATCTTCCTCCCTCGTTTTCAATGGTGTGTCGTCGTCTTTGTCGTCGTCATCATCGTTATGAATAACAGCTGGGGCATCACTACGACCATTATCGTTAACAACAGAGGTTATCTTTGTCTTTCATCCTTACGGGGTCGATAAAATAAAGTACCAGTCACGCACTGGTGTCTATTTAATCCTACTTGCCCCTCTCCCCGAAATTGCTGGCCTTGTGCCTATATAAGAAACGATTATCGTTAACTTCACTAACAAAGAGACGAAGTGCCTCCTGCGTGGATGTTCGACCTGCTAGACATAGCAGCCAAATCTCTCTCAGCTTACTACACCATCTTACATCAGAGCGCGGGTACATTAGCTGATGTAGTCATATATGATACATTACTAAAATTTCGGGATGTTCATAGCTACAAAAAACTTGATTATGTTTCCTCGATCTACACACATCAGTATCAAAAGTAAATATGGCTGCGATCGCTCATCATGCTAATTATACAAAACAAATTTATATTTAAAAAATCACAATCTGCCATCTTAATAAACGAAGGAACACGAGTGAGAATGCAGATCTAGATAGGATGAAAAAGGTTGGAATGTATTTAATCATATGTCTAAGACACCGATTCTCAACGTGGGGACTACCACCCTCCAGGGGCATTGAGAAGGTCCAGGAGGTACTGGGGCTTAAGGAGACGGTGGTGGGATGCCATGAATTTATTATTTATAATATTATTATACTATTTTGTATATATGATATAATAATATATAAAGTATCAAATGATACATCTATATATATATAATGTTGTATTCCAGTCTGTTTGTTTGTTTGTTCACGAACTCCTCCTATGGTTTTAGAGATAGACCCCATAACCATATATATTCTAAAACTACATTGCCCAGGGTACTTGGATAAGTATATTTCATTTTAATCAAAGGGTTCCCCGGGGACACAAACCCCTGTTGAAAATGTCTTCCCTTCGACTTATATGTAATTTAAACCATAGGTAAATGACAAGATATGATGCATATTCACAACATTTCAGCAAATTTCAATAATATTAAGACACCCAATGGGGATTAAAAGCCCTATTAGGGTTCCTCGGAGAGACAAACCCCCGCTGAAAATGTTTTTTCCTTTGATTTATATGAAATTTAAACCATAGGTAAATGACAAGATAAGATGCCTATTCACAAAAGTTTTGAATTGATATTTTGAAAAAAATCATTTACAAGAAACAAAATAAGAATAAGATTTAATAATGTAATTTTGATTTGATATATTACAAAAAATAATTGTTTCTACGTTAGGCACAAGGTCAGCAATTACCCAGTGCATTACTGGTACTTTATTTTATCGACCCCGTAAGGATGAAAGGCAAAGTCAACCTCGGCGGTATTTGAACTCAGATCGTAAAGGGACGTAACTATGCGGGAAAGCATGGCGTCCGACCCTCTACCGATACTGCCAATCCACCGCCCTATTACAAAAAATAATGTTTTACAATTCTTCATGCATTACATTTTACATTGAGTAATATTGAAATGCAGAGTTTTTCTCCATAAATTATATCACTGATTTAAAATCAATCATCATTTTCTTACAAAAAAAAATGTGTGAAACGCAGCAAGGCGCGGATAATTCGGCTAGTATTATATATAAATATAATAAAATAAAAAATATATATTTCTTTATACATAGTATATATTATATTATTTATTATATATAAATTAACGATTTTATTTATTATATATACCGTATTTCTCGGCGCGGAAGACGCTTCGTCCTCGAAGGCGCATCCTAATTTTGACAACCAAAAAAAAAAAAAAATAAATAAAATAATAATAATGATTTCATTTATTGGCCAGAAGGGCCGACATGTAGGGTACAATACAAAGACACAGACAGTGGGAGTTTACAATGGGGTCGAGTAAAAGTGCCCAATGGTAAGACTGATTTAACAAAGAAGATATAAAATATAAAATAAACTATGCATAAATATAACAAAATAAATTCCCCTATAGGGGGTGGACAACCCAGAGGTGACTCAGGCACCCCAACAATCCTGAACCACCCTGCGCTTCTAGGGTACCCGGGGAAAGCACCCCCCTCCTCCTCACATTAGCTAGCCTATGGGCGCATGTCAGAGAAGGCCCATTCACACAGGCCATTCTCGCCACATTCATCCACTTTTATAATAATTATAAACAACCTTCGGCCTCCTGACACGTGGTAGATTTTCAGACTTATTTTAGAAAAAAAAGTAGCTTCTTCGACGCCGGGAAATATAGTAGTTTACAATTTGTGTATAGGCAAGTCTCTCTGGAAATAGGGTTGGTGGTGGGGTGGGGGTGGGGGTGGGGGTGCTGAGGATATTACGGGGGCCGATGAGGTGGGTGGGCGGTAGCCCCAAACTTTTGAGAACTTCTGGTCTTGGATTACCAAGAAATGGTGGGGGATTCTAAACGACACCATCACCGCCAACAACAACAACAACAACTATATCAATTATGTGAAGACTATTAATTGTTTCTACTGTTTGGCACAAGGCCAGAATTTATCCCAGTACATTACTGGTACTTTATTTTTTATCGACCACCGCAAGGATGAAAGGCAAAGTTAACCTCGGCGGTACTTGAAATCAGAATGGCAACGGCCGTAACTCTATACGTCAAAGCATGGCGTCCGGCCCTCTACTGATACTGCCAACCCACCGCAATTGTGAAGACTAATAATACCAAGTATGATCAAAGATCATCACCATGCCAGGGAATATAAACACTAGAATCTAGTGAGAAGATTCAACGTCTCCTCACAATACTTGTCCTGTAGTGAGCGCTTTTATGTTCATTCATTGACATGCTATAGAAAAATAGTCGTGGTCGTGGTCGTCGTCGTCGTCGTCGTCTTCTTCTTCTTCTTCTTCTTCTTCTTCTTCTTCTTCTTCTTCTTCTTCTTCTTCTTCTTCTTCTTCTTCTTCTTCTTCTTCTTCTTCTTCTTCTTCTTCTTCTTCTTCTTCTTCTTCTTCTTCTTCTTCTTCTTCTTCTTCTTCTTCTTCTTCTTCTTCTTCTTCTTCTTCTTCTTCTTGTTCTTCTTCTTCTTCTTCTACATAGATACGCTCTCCATTGTAAGGTATTAAATGATTTAAGAAAACTATTTCGTCATCTGAATTTGTTATGTATACACACACACACACACACACACAAAGTCACAGACACGCACATGCACGGACACGCACATGCAGACACACGCACGCGCACGCACACACACATATATGTGTGCGCGCGTGTGTGTGTACGCCAGTCTACAACACTTTGTGTTTACACACATTATATACATATATATAGAGCGAGAGAGAGACAGACAAACAGGCAAACAGACAGACAGAGTGTCTGTGTGTCTGTGCGAAAACATATCTCCGGTTCTTTTAAGAAATCTTTCTTTTTTATTCCTGTATTTATTTAACTCCCTGCTGATTTACTGCTTGCGTAAAGGTTCCTAGTTAAGCGATAAAAAATATTCTTTCGGAAGAGACCAGTTGAATAGCATGTATTTTCCACAATCGCAAAAAGATAAATTGCTCTGAATGTATGTGTGGGTATATGTTTACGTATGTGTCTGTGTCTGTGTTTATATCACATAACTTAACAGTTCGACAAAATAAAGATCGATTAAATAATATCAGTCCCATAAAGTATAAGTACTGCTGTCGTAATAATGATTGACTAAATCATTTAAGGCGATGCTACTCGAACCCCCCCCCCCCCCCCCCCCCACACACCTCCACCACCACTACCACCACCAATAACAACCGCCCTCTAATGTCTGAAAGCAGTAAAAGAATAACATAGTAAAATTATTTTATTTACTGTAACTATGTGGTTGTAATGTTGAATCTGATGCGATATGATGTGGTATTGAATAACGTAAGAGTTAGGATATTGTCATGAATAAAAAATATATAATCAGAATCCTTCCATTTATATATCTTACACTAAATTGCCCAGTATGTCTTTTTTCTTTTAAAATTGTACTGTGATTAGTCAAATCTGATGTTGTTGACTCAAAATAACCAGTGATCGAACAGATTTAGCCAAAAGCATTCGAGCCATGATTCTCTCTTTTTTTATTGAGGCTTTTTTTTATCGCATAATATAGTATCTAATGTATTCTTAATTTATATGATGGTTCGGTGTTATTTTATAGAAGATTTGCCTACTATTTCTTCCAAATAGAAGAACTGCGTAGCGGCTCTCAATTTTGTTCGTTGCAACAGGCTGTTGCTATAGTTAAGCTAAACATAAGTTCCTATCAAATAAAGGCGTATAATCAAAATGGACTCTAGACGCGACAATACAATCTATCTGTAGTTACATTTTTGCTAGAGTGTATCAAGGTTCATATCGTCCAATTTGCTGTTTTTAAAACAGTAGAATATGATCTGAAACAGATTTAAATATTATTTCTAGCAAATAGAATGATCATGTAAGTCCCTCAGTTTGCGATGTATTGAGTCGAGTTCTATTGTCATCTAATTCACAGCAGTAATATACCACTTTAATACATCTATTTGAATATGAGGCAACAGGATAAACATGGTAGATCACAATTTCTTTCTAGGTTCACCAGGTTTGAACTTAAAACACAAAGATTTTTAAAAAAGACACCGTAAAACAACTCATCTAACGCTTGAACAATCCCCCTTGTCCATCGTCCATTAATGAAAGGTAAAATTGATCTGGGCGATGTATGTTTAACATAAAGCGCAGAGAGTCGGAACAGATACCACAGAGGATATATTTCGAAACTCTAACAACACATCTAACGACTCATATATTGTAAGGATATAAGGATTATAGAGACAGTAGGGTATTACAGACTGTCATTGCAATCTGTGTGGTAGAATGAAGAAGCGCACTTTAAAATATTTTAGTAAAGATGTTGTTATATCATTTGCTCCCTCGACCTCCGTCGTGTTATATTTTCTTTCGGGTATTTCTATCATCTCTTATCTATTACTTCACTTTATTTATGCACGTGCCTTATAATAATACACACGAAAAAGAAAGCGTATAAATAAATCTCCCCTCGCCCGAAAAAATACAAGAAATACAGCGCATCGACACATTAGGAAGCTACCAATTATTAATTACCGCGACTCCCATTGCATGTACACATTCAGGGCGGTGGATTGGCAGTATCGGTAGAAGGTCAGACGCCATGCTTTGCAGCATAGAGTTACGGCCCTTTGTGTTTTGAGTTCAAATACCGCCGAGATTAACTTTGCCTTTCATCCTTACGGGGTCGATAAAATAAAGTACCAGTAATGCACTGGGATAATTGCTGGTCTTGTGCCAAAAGTAGAAACAAGTATTACATATATGCATACATCCACACTCATGCACACACAAACAGAAGTACATATTATATATATATATGTGTGTGTGTGTATGCGTATATATATATATATATATATATATATATACGCATACACACACACACATATATATATATATATATATATATATATATATATATATATATATATATACATACACATATATATATATTTATATATATATGTATGTATATATATATGAGTAAGTGTGTGTGTTTGCGTGTATATCTATGTGTATGTAAGTGTAGGCACACACATACAGATGTGCACTGATACAGGCACAGACACATGCATGTATGATGTATGTATGTCTAAAGCGGTGAATCAAAACAAAAATAATGAATAGATAAGTAATAATATGAAACAGAATCCAGCTACTATCAACACTGTTTATTTTATTCTCTACTAAACGCGAAAGATGATCATGTGATCACTAGAAAATGTGTCGTTATGTTTGAGACGGCACTCTTATAGTGTTTTTGTTTGTATTTTTGTCATTTTTTGTTGTTGTTTTTTTTATTTCCATAAAACCGTTAAGGTATATGTGGAATGACGAAAATGAAAACATCTCCGATATGCAGTTTG
>OZ024744.1:87789580-87802080 GCA_964016885.1 Eledone cirrhosa
GTACGGATTAAAAGTAGCTACAACCCAACAAAGGGTAGAAACAGAGTTCTGGACAAATTTTGTGACCACATAACAACTTTCCCATACCATGAACTACCGCAACCTAAACCTAAACCCAATACGAGTCGAAGGTAATGGGAGATTATCCATGAACTAAAAAACAATACGGACATTATAATTAAGAGACCGGACAAGGGAAGAACTGTCGTCATTATGGATGCTGAACAATATAAAAATTCTTTGTTATCTCTTACAAAATACTAACTACTATGAAAGAGTAAAAACCTATCAGTAATCAAAAACGATGAACAGATTAAACACATTCATTTGTCGATACTAGGAAGACTTATCTAAAAAGGAACGCGGTTATTTAACACGTTTTGAATACTAAACCAGCAACCTTTACGGACTTCCGAAAATCCAGAAGTGTAAAATAATCAACGATGCCTGTAAACAATCCACCTCAACCTGCGTGGACACACAATACCCCCAGACCTTAAATTAAGATCAATTGTAACGGGCCCACAATCTGAAACAGACAGACTAAGCAACTTTATAGACATAATACTAAAACCAATTCTCAAAGACATACCAAGCCTTGTATGAGACAATCTGGACCTCTTAAACCACCTCCCCAAACATGTCAACAACGACACTAATATTGTGTCTTTCGATGTAGTGAATCTTTACACAACGATCCCACACCTATACGGACTAGAAGCAATAGGATTCTGGCTAGAGAAATATCCCAATAAGATACCTGACAGAATAGAAAAAAGCTTCATCACCGAGGCATTAAAATTTATTTTACAGAACAACTTTTTTTGATTTCGATGGCAGTACTTACAAGCAAATATCGTGACTGCGATGGGTACAAAAGCCGCTCCAACTTATGCCAACTTAGTCATGGCATACTTGGAAGTCCAGATATAGGAACAGTCCAAAGCAAAATACGGATTGAATTTCCACAAATATTTATCAGTGAATTGGAAACGCTACTTGGATGATTGTCTCATTCTTTGGTCTCATACACTCGACCAACTAAATGATTTCAACAATTTAATTAATGGTATCAATAACCACATCCAATTCACAATGGAATACAGCCAAGAACAACTCCCATTTCTGGGCATCTTAATCTTAAAAAAGACATTGAAACTGACATACACTACAAAACAACAGATTCCAAATAATACCTGCTATTTACCTCCAACCATCCAAAGCACACGAAGACGAACACCCCTTTTAACCTAGCAAGAAGAATTTGCACAATTGTCTCCGATTATGAAACGCGAAATAAAAGACTTCTAGAATTAAAGGAAATTCTATTCGAAAGACAGTGCCCACCATTACTAATAAATAATGGAATAGAAAGAGCTAAAGCAATAGGCATTGATGAATTACGAAAACAAACAAATTCAAGGTACGTCCAATATTCTATCATATATCTCAACACACAACCCAAGAAATGCGGAAGCTTACAACACTATTTACAAGAACATCCCACTATTGGAACGAGACCCAAGAATGAAAAAAGCACTTCAAACACACAAAATAATCAAAAGCAAAAGACAACCGAACTCACTAAAAACATTACTCACCAATGCCAAATTACCTACCACAAACCCATAACCAACTGTCAACAAATGTGGTGGCTCTAATTGTGGAACCTGTACTCACCTCATTGAAGGCAACACGTATACATTTCAATCAGGACAACATTTTGCTGTAAAAAATCACTTCATTTGCTCATCAAAACATCTAATTTATGCCATTATATGTAAAGGATGCAATGAAGATTACATAGGACAAACTAAACTCACACTCAGAAACAGAATGTCAGTTCATCGCCAACAATTACGAGATCCAACCACGAGACAGACACCACTAAGTGCACATCTAGACATATGCGCAAGTAATAAGACACCCAAATTCCAAGTCTTCCCATTTTATCTTTGCGCTGACAATACAACAGAACAAATACGAATAAATAAGGAAAATATATTTATTCAAAAATATAGACCAGCATTAAATATAATTTAATATACATTATGTCAACACCATAATATGCTAACCATCCAAACAGACACATACACACACACATAACACCTTCTACTTTAGAAAATAAAAACCACAACTAAATAAACCTTAACATACATTAATACTCTAACACCTTAACATGCTAACCACAGCCCCAAACACTCATAACTCCCTCCCCCATTTCTACTAACGGAATCATTTCCCTACACACTAAAAATATATATATATATATATTCTCTCCATCTTAACATGCTAACCATACTCCCACACATACCTACACACACACATAACACCCATACACACACATAACACCCATTCACACACACAACTCCCTCCCCTATTTCTACTAATAGAGTCATTTTCCTACACACACACACAAAATATATATATTCTCTCCATCTTAACATGATAACCATACTCCCACACACACATACACACACATAACACACACACACACACACACAATATATATATATATTCTCTCCATCTTAACATGCTAACACATACACACACACTCCCTCCCCCATTTCTACCAATAGATTCATCTTCCTACACACACACACACACACACACAAGCACCCAAATAAACATACATATATCTACTTTCTTTATATCAATAGAAAGTCTGAATTCTGACACCCCAGCGCACCAACCTTATTCACTGAACCAGAACAATTCTCCCCATCCCATTTTTCTTGACCATTATCTTTTGTTTGGCACAAAGTTCTCTAAATGACTACAAAATGAATTCCAAAATACGAGCGCGAAATTTAATGTACTTGTTCACGTGACAGTTATAATTTCATTTATAACCAATCAAATTACATTTCAGCACATCAGTCATACTCAGAACAACTCTCTCCATCCGTTTTTTTCCCATTATCTTTTGTTTGGAACAAAATTCTCTAAATGGCTATAACAAATGCCAAAATACGGGCGCGAAATTTAATGTACTTGTTCACGTGACAGTCATAATTTCATTTATAACCAATCAAATTACATTTATTTTAAAAAAAGCCTTCGTGAGCCACTTTTTTTTAAGTAAAAAGAAATTCAAACACAAACTGGTGCGGAAGCTGATGTGCTTATTCACGTGACTGCATCAAACAACCAAACTTCACTTATATATGAAGAAACAACCTGAGACCCCCTCCCCCTTCGTTTGAAGAACTTTGTAACGCGAACTGGCGCGAAATTTATTATACTCATTCATCAACCAACCAAATTACTTCTCTAAAAACTGGCATCTCAATTCTACTTTTGAAAAGCAGAAGAACTGCGAAATAGGTAAAGGAACCAAATAAATATATATTTTAAAAAAAAAGACTCCAGTTGCATTTTAGATTTCATCTTCTTTCCTTATACTTTCACTCGTGTAGGACACCTTGGTTATTTTTCATTTTGTAAAAAAAAACCTCACTTTCTAATATATATATATATATATATATATATATATATATATATATATATATATATATATATATACAAAGATATTAAATAAATGGAAACTATATTTATAAAACCATATTTATTTTATTATATATATTTCAAGGGTACCAAGACAACATTGGTACGCTTTCATCAGATAAAATACAAAGTTTGTTTTATATATAGAGACATACCCATGAAAATCATACCTTATGGGTTGGAAATTCACTGGATAGTGATAAGGTATGATTTTAATGGGTATGTCTCTATATATAAAACAAACTTTGTATTTTATCTGATGAAAGCGTAGCAATGTTGTCTTGGTACCTTTGAAATATATATAATAAAATAAATATGGTTTTATAAATATAGTTTCCATTTATTTAATATCATTGAATATTTACCCCAGTGCTTGTTGAGTGCTCTAAATCAGTTATAAACATTTATATTTGTCGGACTACCAACAAATTAAATAGCCCTTCTACTTGTTTATATATATATATATATATATATATATATATATATATATATATATATATATATATATATATATGTATATATATGTGTGTGTGTAGTTGCTATTTAAGGTAACTTAAAATGCGGTGGGAATACGAAGAAAGGCAGAATAAGGAGGGAGGGGGACTTTTCCTCATAAGTTGTCTACTGGGGTTCTAGGATATTTCTGCGTTTTAAAGACAAGATATGTATATATATATGTATATATATATATACATACATACATACATACATACATATATATATATATATATATATATATATATATATATATATATATATATATACACGGGTGTGTATGATTGTGTATAGAAGATTATATTAATAAAAGGAATTCCAACTTTGTTTGATTTACTCGTCTTATTTACAATCCTTTAAAATTATAATGATATTATAATGAAATAGTTTGGTAGAATATTAAATGTTAAGTGTTAATTGTACAAGTACTTTCATGCTTTCGCAATCTTCAGGTTCATATTCTGTGCTGACAGTCAAGTTTGCAATTTTCAACTATGAGATGGGTAAAATCTGTGCCTTATATACAGTAAAAAGGGGCTACATAATGCTAAGTTTTGCAAACTGTATTTCGGCCAATCGGTGTGTAGTTTCATTGGATTACTAAAGATGATTGGTTTAGGCGTCAGGGTTGGTTGAGCATGTCTAACGACTTCTATTTGACCCTATCCAAAGCATCAATTATCTTGCTATTTTTAGAAATGATGAAAATAGCATTTTCTAGGGTTTTTATAAAAAATCTTCAGTAATCATCACCATCAACATCACTTTTATTATTATTATTATTGTTGTTGTTTTTAGTGGTGGTAGTCCACATGGTCGTAGGCGTAGTCATAGTAGGAGTAATACCCCTAAGCATTATTATTGTTCATTTAGCTTGGGTTGGAATTTATCAATAACATTCTTTTCTTAATTTTTCTCTTGATTTCACTTGGGCTGTGTAGTTTGTAGAATGGGAATATTATAAATATTTTCTGACCACATGCTGCTAGATGGTTATTCAGGGGTATCTGACGGACATTTGGGTTTCTGATTTGTTGTCGGTGCACCCGTGCACGTTCCGATAGCGCATTTCCAGTTTGACCGACATATAGTTCTTCACAATTCGGGCATTTAAAGCAGTAAACTAGATTTCTGCTTTTGCAGTTCATATTTGCATTTGGGAATATTTTCTCAGTTTTTGTTTTCATATATTGATCGGCGTGTATAGATTGACATGTGCCACATCGACTATCATTGCATTTAGATACAGTGAATGATTGGTCTTTGTTGTTAAGGTCAAACTTTGCCTTTGTTAATAATCGCTTCAAATTTTTCGGCTGTCTTTCGGTCTGTGATTAAACCTTTTAATTCATTACTTTGAGCAATGATCGGCAGATTTGCTTTGGTAGTGTTGAAGATATTCTGGTGACATAGGTTGTGTGTCATTATAAATGGTATGACCAGTTCTTGGTTTCTTCTTCCTTGGGTTGTCCTAAGTTGTTCTATAGGTATTTTTATAGCCCGCTGTATACCATTTTCTATAAGTAGAGATGGGTATTTTTATTTGAGCAAACATTCTCTCAGTTCTGTTAGGCGTTTGTACCTGGTATTCGTATCTTCTACAATGGTACAAATTCTTCTGGCTAGGCAGTATGGGATGTTGCGTTTTGTATGAGGTGGATGGCACGACTTAAACACACAGACACCCATCAATAGTCTTTTGACTATGGCACGGCTATAGTGGTGATGTGGGGGAAGAAAACAGTGGTGATGACAATGATGATGATGATGACAACTGTGGTGGGAGAGAAAGCAGTGATCCATTGCTAGCGGTTGATGTGGCAGAAGATGGTGACGGTGGTGATGGTGATGGCAATAATGATGGAAGAGTGAGTGGTTGAGGGATACAGCTTTCCTGATGATTTCCTCCGAATGAAACAGTTCCAGTCCTGTAGAAGCCATTTCTATATTAAATATTTATACTCTGTTATGTATTGAGTTACCCCCGATTGAACTCGTGATACATACACACACACATATATATTTATATATATATATATATATATATATATATATATATATATATATATATATATATGTGTGTGTGTGTGTGTGTGTATATGTATGTGTGTGTGCGTGTGTGTATGTGTGTATGTGTGTATGTGTGCGTGTGTGTGTGTACATGTGTGTGTGTGTAAATATGTATATATATATATATATATAATTCAATACATATTTGCATTGATTATTTATTTAAAACTACACTCTTTTGCTCTTTAGAGAAATGACCAAGTATACAACATATACTCACACACATATACGCCCATAATTCACACACACACACTTCTATATATATTATAGATGCAAATATATATATTATCACTCTCTCTCTCTCTTTCTTCTCTTTCTCTCTCTCACCTTCTCTCCCTGCTCTCTTCCTCTCTCTCACCCTCTCTCCCTGCTCTCTTTCTCTCTCTCTCTTTGTACACACACACACACTCATATATATATATATATATATATATATATATATTACGCATACAAACAAACAGAAATACTTGTTCACTTGAATATTTTTCTGGTGGTTTTGCTCTTGTGGGAAATATAAATATTCTGGTATCATCTATGGCAGTCGTTTACAAGAATCTCTAAAACACGATTTCAGAACGCATGTTCTTTTTATCGCGTTAGTACTCTTAACTAAAAAAAGCGTCTCCTTAGAACTGGTACCGTGGTGTCCTAGTTGCTATAGACGTTCTGAGAATACATACATTACAATATATAATTTAATATAAAAAAGAGAGACAAACACAGATATATACATATATGCGTTCAAATCATAAGGTATCTAACCCGCTAGGGTTTGTCTCTCTTTATTATATGAAATTATATCATATGGCTGGGAAATATTTTTTTTCCTTGAGCTATTTTAATTATAAGGGACTATTGTGAGTTTTTAACTCAATATATACTTTTGATAATACATTACAATATAGAGCTTTTTCTCATATCAAGCAAATCTATGATCAACGATGTTTCAGCCTTGACCCTGTCTATTTCCTTTATTTTTGTATGTTTAATCTAGGGTTTACAATTCTTCCTTCATTTTAAGACAGTTGATTGGGAGTTGGCAACTTAGCACTTATTTCCGGTAGACCATCTGCTCTCGGAAAGCTTTCTCTCGTTGTTCCGTAAGCCTATAAAAGAAAAGACTGATCGGAAGGCGTTTTGAAATTCAATATAAAGCAATATGTACAATACTTTAACGCAAGAGTCCCCACATGAGATGAATATCGTAAACACAATTCGTGAACCCTCCCATTATATGTCGAATTACGCTTTCTTATTAAACAAAGGAAGTTGCCTCTTTAACACGTTTTTGTTGTCAATGAGAAGAGTAGGATTCTAAATAGGCTGTGAGTAACAAACATATTTGCTAAACTTTCACAGACCACTCCATGTGACCAGTATTTATAGGAGAAACGGGATTTGACTTCATCTGGATGGTTAAAGTGTCTATGCATCGTTTTCTCCAACATGAGTCGAGGTGAGTGTGAGTGTTGTTTTGGAATGATCTGATGCTCGATTAAATTAAAACGCTCCATTCAAATATTCAACCAACATAAATATTCGGTTCCTTTTTTTTAAACCTTTCTCTTACTTCCTCTTTAATCCTAGAACTAAAAAAAGCCAGTTAAGTTTAAAAGATATCTTATCAAAATCAAGAATACTCTCAGAAATCAAAATACAACACTTAAATGATACAAGGAAAACGCAAGTAATGAACAGAAAACAAACTACTAAATAATATTGAGAACGCAAATCACGAAAATATGCCTAATACGTTAAAAAGAAAGAAATTTACAAAACACCTTAGAATTACAAAATACTCACAAAATACCGACCAAAATATCCATCTCAGAACAAAACAAGTAAAAAGGTACTCTGATGAAGATTTTAAAATAGTAAGTAATACATTTGGACATCAGTAACATGATTGTCTAAAGCTGGAAATAATTAAAATAATTGTTTCTACTTTTGGCACAAGGCCAGCAATTACCCAGTGTATTACTGGTACTTTATTTTATCGACCCCGTAAGGATGAAAGGCAAAGTTAACCTCGGCGGGATTTGAACTCAGAATGGCAAGGGCCGTAACTCAATGCGTCAAAGCATGGTGTCCGACCCTCAACCGATACTGCCAATCCTTTTCATATACACAAAAGAAAACACCTCCCGATGATAAAATTAGTAATAGATTGTTGTCAAGAATAAAAATGCAAATCTCAACTCAACATTACAGACACAGATATCAATAAAATCAAATTAAACAAAATAATATAAACCACCACCACTCTCGTTACAAAGTAAAGTGTAATGTCTTTCTCATATACTCTTATGGAGATATTAAAATCCAAGCATATGACATGGAAAAGTAACACTGAGAAAAACGAGAAGAAAATATTATTAGCTTTGGTGAAATCAGAAAAGGAACGACAGTTACGGAAACATGGTAGACGCGGAAAATAATACAGAAATATAACATGACAAATAACAATTACCCGAAAGAAAACACACCTGAAATAAGAGGTCTTCACTAATTCGCAAAACACGCGTCAGTTTACAAATGCATGAAAAACACAAAGAGAAATAAAAGCATTTTAGAAGGATATAGGCAACGAATGAATCACCACGGACATATTTGTTCAAAATAACGAACACAAGCGTTGGAAACTAAAGAAGAAACATAAAGGCTACAAAATAATAATAATAATAATAATAATAAAAATTTCTTTATTGGTCGCAAGGGCTGGTATCAAGAAAAAACATTACAGACGGCACAGGACGGTACAGGACGGTATGATGTGGGTTTTGTGCGTGTAAAGATTTATATTATTTATATAAGAAAAGAAAAAAAAAAGACATAGAAACATATATATATATAAACAATAAGAATGAAAATTGAATCAATGAAACATTTCCCAATAGGGGGGAAACCTCCGAGGGTTCCTCGTGGTGAAAACCACACAAAAGACCAAGGCCACCCTGACCACCAGGGCAAGCACCCTCTCTCAATTTTTCCATCACTCAAACTACAGGCGTACATTCAGAGCGGTCCCGTTCACTCGGACCATTCTCGCTACATTCACCCACCTTTCAACAAACTTGCTAAAAGGCAGCACTTGCCTCTCCACTCTGATTTTCCTCTTCAAATGAAACTTGAAAAAGTTAATTAGGGATTCGCCGAAGAGGAAAGTATCTGTCTTTAACCCTTTCAACCTTGTCCACCACACAATCTCTTTCGCCATGGCCATCAGGCAGATGAAAACTGCCTGCCCTTCCTACTCGAAGGAAGACGGCGAGACCATCTGCACAAAGGACTCAGTCGATAGCCGGATCAGTCCTACACGCGACAGCAACTGTTCGATATAGCTCCACATGTCAGCAATGCTCGGGCACTGAACGAGTGCGTGCAGGACGGTTTCGTCGCTCTGCGCGCATCTCGGACAGTTTCGGCTGACGGCACTTCCGTGCCTGTAGAGCTTATCTCGAACCGGCAACGCTCCCCGGTAGCACTACCAGGCCAGGGATTTTTGGAAGTTATCCATAGGGCCTGGGCTGAAAGTTCTCCGAAAGTGAGCAAACAGCTGATCTTCTTCGACGCCAAGGATCTCTCAGAGAACGTCGTCGCTCTTCCTCTCCACTAGACCTCTATAGAACGCCGAGGTGGATGTTCCACCGATACTGGTGCCCAGCTGGCAGAGGGCAGTGTGCGGCAGGAGACATTCAAGTTTCCAAGCACTATCTCTTGGTCTTTTCCTGACCCAGGACTGCAGTTCCGTCAGTGAGACGAGCTGTGGGAAAACGTCTCTTGCGAATGGCGACCACACCTGTTCACCGTCAAGGAAGCAGCAGAGATGTCGCAGCCTCAACGCATGTTTGCGCATCATCAGCCATGGCATGCCCAGTCCTCCACGCAACGGGTGTTGACAGCAGATGGATCGTCTGACCATGGGAGTAAGTCACTTCCACAAAAATAATAATAATGATGATTTCATTTAGGGGACATGTATGGGGACAATACAAAGACAGGGACAGTGGGGGTTTACATTAAAGTCGAGTATAAGTGCACAAGGGCAAGACTAATTTAACAATGAAGATATGCAAATATAAAATAAACTATGTATAAATATAAAAATATAAATAAATTCCCCTATCGAGGGTGGACGACCCAGGGGTGACTCACGTACCCCACCAGTCCTGAACCACCCTGGGCTTCTAGGGCACCCAGGGAGAGCACCCCTCTCCTCAAATTAATTAGCCTATAGGCGCATGGTCAGAGTAGGCCCATTCATACGGGCCATTCTCGCCACCTTCATCCACCTTTTAGCAAATGTACTGGGGGTGGGTGGGGGGGACTTCTCTCCACCCTCACCTTCCTTTCCAGGTGAAACTTGATGAAGTTGATGAGGGATTGGCCGAATAGAAATGTGTCTGTCTTCAGTCCTTTTAATCTGGTCCACCATATAACCTCTTTCGCAACTGCCACCAGACAGAGGAAAATTGCCTGCTCTTCCGGACCTAAGGAAGGCGGCGGGTCAAACTTCACTATGGACTCGGCCGATAGCCGGATTCGTTCCACACGCAACAGTAGCTGTTCGACATAACTCCACAAGTCAGAAATGCACGGACATTGGACAAGTGCGTGCAGAACGGTTTCGTCATTCTGTGCGGGTCTTGGGCATGTCCATCTGACCACTTCCGTGCCTGTAGAGTTTATCCCGAACCGACAGTGCCCCCCGGTAGCATTGCCAAGCGAGGGATCTCTGGAAATTGTCCATCGTCCCTGGCTCGAAAGTCCTCCGGTACAGACTGGTCAATTTGACTTCATCGAGGCCCAAAGCTTCTCCGAGTGCGTCATCGCACTTGCCCACCATTAATCCTCTATAGAACTGGAGAGTGGAAGTTCTGCTGATCGCATTGCCCGCTTGATAGAGGGCAGTGAGTGCCTGGCAACATTCCAGGTGCGAGTCACCCAGTCTCGGTCTCTTCTTGACCAAGGACTGCAGCTCAGTCAAAGAAACGAGCCGTGGAATGGCCCGTCTGATAAACGGCGACCACAACTTTCACCGTTTAGGCAGAATATATGGAGATATCGCAGCCTTAGCGCATGTCTGCGCATCAATAGCCACGGCATGACCAGCCCTCCGCGTAGAGGGTGCTGGCAGCAGATGGACCGCCTCGCCAAAGGAACCCTCCACAAGAATTTGAAGAGGAGCCGTTCCAATTTGACGAGGCGCGGACAGGGGCAAGGCACGACGATCAGGCGGTAGCAGATGACGGACGCGATGTACGCATTCGCCACCTCCGCGCGACCTTTCAGTAATATGTTCATCGCAGCCCATTTTTGGATGAGACTGGCTACCCTGCTCGTTACCAATTCTTATCCACCTGGAGGTCTGGCCCTAACCAAACCCCGAGAAACTTTACCGGTCCGCCCGTCCATCGCCCAACGACGCTGTTGGACGCCATGGACTTATCTCTCCAGGTGCCGAGTTGCAATCCCACCGACTTCCGTGTTAAGTTTGGCTCCTGTCAACCTTTCATATTCCTTCAATAAGGTGCCAACCACCTCGATTTCTGAGGTGTTCGACACCATCACGGTGATGTCGTCCGCATAAGTCGACACCGCCTTTCATGTCCTTGTTCCAGCGGGATGCCCTGCAATAGCTCAAGCTTCTGCAGTAAAGGCTCGAGAGTCAATACGTACAGAAGGGAAGAGAGAGGGCCCCCTTGACGTACCGATCGGGAGAGCCGAAATGGTTCCGAGAGGTGGCCATTAACCTTGACCACCGAGCAGGTGCCGCTGTGCATTGAACCGATCCAGGTTCTGAAGACAGGGTCGAAGCCAGCCGCTTTGAGGACAAACTCCAGATACCGATGGTCGACCCTATCGAATGCTTTCGATTGATCTAAATTGATCAGTGCCCCACCGAAACCAGGATTATACCCAACCCTCTCTATGATGTATCGCATGAGGTGGAAATTGTCATGTATGAACCTGGCTGGGATTGCATAAGTTTGCGCGTCCACAACCAAATCCTCGACGACAAGAGCCAATCTCTTTGCTAACACCTTGGCCAAAAATAATAATAATAAGATGTAATCTGCCCATTTGAAAAGAGAGTGCATGAAAAGGAGAGGGAGAAAATTAACCTATACCAGGATTTAAAGTGGGAGGTAAAAAGGATTTGGAACTGCCATGAAATCAAGGTCGTTCCGATAGTTATAGGCGCACTAGGTACTATCTCAAAGAGTTTCCAAGGATGGTTAAAGAAGATTAGTCCAGCCCCGTCTTTTGGAACACTTCAAAAGGCATGCTTGCTGGGAACAGCAAGAATCCTCCGATATGTCCTGAATGTCTGAGGCTGCAGGTAGCGGCTTGATATTCATTTCAACAAACTTTCCAGTTAACTAACATCAATGACTGAGACTCAAAGAACAATAATAATCATAATA
>OZ024744.1:87809580-87832080 GCA_964016885.1 Eledone cirrhosa
GGAGAAATCATCATTCCTGATGATTTCTCCCGAATGGAGCAGCTCTAGTCCTGTAGAAGAGTTTTCTATATTAAATATTTCTACTCTGCTTTGTATTGAGAACCTTACTTACTGTGGTTACCCCTGATTGAACCCGGGATAAACCTATATATATATTCTCATTCTTTCTTCTGATGAAGAACTAGCGTCCGAAACGTTAAGACCTTCTTCCTGCTATTTCAAGCGTTAACCTAAGTTTATACCGGGTTCAATCGGGGATACCCAAAACATTTGAACACAGAATACCAACTGCTTTGTATTCTTGCTCGCCTAAGTGACCCATTTCTGAGTCTTTTTAACCAACATTAAAAAAACTCCTACCATCCATCAGTTCCAGACACGCTACCCTTCTAAGTAACAGTATATCTTCATGTTTTGAGTAGCCTATTTAACTGTGGATTTTCCGTTCTTCTTCGGAAAAACCACTCTACATACACACGCGCGCGCGCGCGCACACACATACACACACACACACACACATTGATATATATAGATGTGTGTGTGTGTGCGTCTGTGTGCATGAGTGTGCGTGTGTGTGTGTTTTCAAGAATATATATGCATGTGTCTACGTTTATATATGTATGTATGTATGGAAAGATGAATGGATGGTTGAATGCGTGTGTGTGTGTATATTGTTTTTTCTCACCCAACTTTCGAAACCGATCAACAGAAAAAGGTGTGCACACTCACAAAAGGCCCCTCATCCTCACATATATATAAGCACGAATGATAAACCGGACACTTATCGACCATATATGCACAAGCAGAAAACTAATAAGACTTTCTAATAGTATCTGTGAATTTGTCATATATATATATATATATATATATATATATATATATATATATATATATATATATATATATATATATATATATATATATATATATATATATATATATATATATATATATATATATATATATATATATATATATATATATATATATATATATATATATATATATATATATATATATATATATATATATATATATATATATATATATATATATATATATATATATATATATATATATATATATATATATATATATATATATATATATATATATATATATATATATATATATATATATATATATATAGGGCGGTGGATTGGCAGTATCGGTAGAAGGTCGGACGCCATGCTTTCCAGCATAGTTACGTCCCTTTACGATCTGAGTTCAAATCCCGCCGAGGTTTACTTTGCCTTTCATCCTTACGGGGTCGATAAAATAAAGTACCAGTAATGTACTGGGATAATTGCTGGCCTTGTGCCAAAAGTAGAAACAATTATATATATATGTGTATATGTGCATGTGTGTGCGCGCGTGTATAAATATATATATGTATGTGTATAGATTTTGATGGACTATATATATATAAGACTTTGTAATAGTATCTGTGAATTTGTCATTTATCTATTTATATATTATATATATATATGTGTGTATATGTGTGTGTGTGCGCGCGCGTGTATAAATATATATATATATATGTATGTGTATAGATTTTGATAGACTATATATATATATATTTATATCTATATTTTTAACCGTTGGTCAAATATTGGATAAACATTCGATAAACATTGATTGCCAAATAAATTAACTATTGGGATATATAAGATATATATATATAAGATATAACCCAAACCAAACACGATTTCATATCAAAAACCGGGTGGACCATAATGCACCAGAATATTCGATACTTTGGGTATTAGTGTGGGTCATAAGAAAAGAGTGGACCCCGACGGGAGATCTCAAACCGTTTCGACGGCTCGGCTATTTCAGTACAGAAATAGCCGTCGAAACGGCTTGAACACTGCCGTTGGGGTCCTGACTCTTTTCCTATATATATATATATATGTATATATATATATATGTGTGTGTGTGCGTGTGTATGTGCGTGTGTGTGTGCGTGATGTGTGTCTGTAAACACCGTATTTCTTTAGAAATACGAAATTTCTATACATATCTGTATACAGCTATGCTTGAAGCTAAATTCTATTTCTCTCTCTCTCTCTCTCTCTCTCTCTCTCTCTATATATATATATATATATATATATATATATATATATATATATATATATATATATATATATATATATATATGTATATATGAATGTCTGCATACTTACATTTATATATATATATATATATATATATATATATATATATATATATATATATATATATATATATATATACATTTATATTTATATATATATATATATATATATATATATATATATATATATATATAAATGTAAGTATGCAGAGAGGGAGAAAACAAAAGAGGGAGAAAGAGCGAGAGAGAGAGAAAGAGATCTGCGAATATATTGATTTGTGTCTCCTCTGAAACAATATTTTTCACACGTGTCATCACTGACCAATTTTCCAGGCAATAAAGTCACAATTATCGCGATGGTTTCTAAACTTTTAACATTGCATCGTTCTAAATCCCCATTATAATTCACTCCCTATACTATGATTGGATTTTTTGAGATGCGTCGGTTGGTCGAGCGTGTTGCTGTTATTCTTACCCCCCACCCCCCACCCCCAATCCCACCCCCCCACTTCAAACGTCGTTAATAACCAGTTTTTGTCAGATCTTTAGCTGTTATCGTTAAACACGAGGACATAATCACCTTGACTTCACCTCTCTCTAGGCATGACGAGAATTTTTCGGCTATTATTAGGACAGCCTATTGATAGGCCACAGTCCTAATTTGCTGGTTATAAATTTCTAATACTTGAATTTCGAAGTATTTTTCAGGATCAAAACCGTTTGCTAAACTTTTTAGATTTCTTTGGTAATTATGAACCATAACAATTTGGTATTGTCGATCGGCAAATATATCGGTTTAAGTTTTCTCTGAAACAAATTCTTTTCGCACGTGTTATTTATCAGCAGTTTTGTAGGTAACAAGACCGGAATATTTGCGATGAAATCTATGCCGTTAGTATTGTATCGATCTAAATCCCCACAATACATGTTGCTATGAAGTAACACTTATAGTGGAAACGCTCCGTCTAGACAACATACTAAAGTTCACGTCTGATAGTATTTACACTGCTGTCACTTACACTGATCAAAAGAACCATCTGTGTTAGTCCAATATTTTATTTTTACTCAAAGCTTTTTAGACCAATGGTACAATATACTTTGCATTCTCACTCTCAAAATAATAATAAAAAAAAAGGATAAATCACAAACGTAAGATTCTATCAATCATAATGGTAAATCACATCTTCCAATAATAATGAACAATTTTTTTCATGCAGTCCTGACCATAAATCCTAGCAGAAGCTAGTTGTGTTAGGCACACTTCGAAAACGCGTAAGAAAAATCATCCATTGATACCATTGATACGTAGATACATTTTAAATATTTTTCCTAATACAGGAACAGTTGCGACACGAAACCTAATAAACTAAGAGCATCTCTGTAGATTGTGCATCTTGATGATATACACATAAACGTGTGTAAGATTCAGGGAAGCAGATCTTATTATTTATTGTATATAGGGCGGTGGATTGGCAGTATCGGTAGAGGGTCGGACACCGTGCTTTGACGCATTGAGTTACGGCCCTTTATGATCTGAGTTCAAATCCCGCTGAGGTTAACTTTGCCTTTCATCCTCACGGGGTCGATAAAATAAAGTACCAGTAATATACCTGAGTTAATTGCTGGCTTTGTGCCAAAAGTAGAAACAATTATTACAAGGTCGGAGTATTGGCAGTATCGGTAGAGAGTCGGCTGCTATGCTTTGCAGCATAGAGTTACGGCCCTTTACGTTCTGAGTTCAAATCCCGCCGAGGTTTAACTTTGCCTTTTATCCTACAGGGTCGATAAAATAAAGTACTAGTCACGCACTGGGGTCGATTTAATCCATTTCCCCCCCCCCAAAAAAAAATTGCTGGCCTTGTGCCTATATAAGAAACCGTTATTTATTACATTTCCCCTCATTTTCAAATTGATAGTTGGAATTCCTGAAATATATTTGTTTCATAGTCGAAAATAATATCTCAGTCGTCTGGTGAAAATTTTCTAATAAAATTAAATATATGTTGGTAAAATCAGTTTCCATGCAATAAACATATACAAAAATACGAAAACGTTCCCCTCGTTCAAAATTGATAAAAAACGAACAGATGACGAAGCGAGAAGATTGCAGAGGATTACACAAATAATTTGCTTGTTTTGAACTTGAGAAATCCTTTCGGGGTACTGCAATGTAGTTTTGCCACTAAAGCATCAAATAAAAGAAGTAGCCCTGTTATCAACATCTTGTAAAAACTATATATATATATATATATATATATATATATTATATATATATATAAACAATAGCCTCGTGACTGCGAAAGAACGTGTCTGTCCAGACGTTGTCATCAACGTGACATAGGAAGAGACGGAGGAAGTAGTAGGCTGAACAACAACAAAAATAAGCAAAGAAAAACCCTGAATAACTGTTTGCGTACGTGAGGAGTTTCAATTATAAGCTCCACTACTATTTATTCCTGGTATTAACTGGTTGCAGATTACAAAATAACTCTAGTCCGTTTATATCTTTATCATCGGAGCTTAACCATGATATAATGGTTTATTTGAAAAAAAAAAAAGGTATGAGGTGCTGAATGAGGTGGGAATCAATTGTATCACTGATGAAATAAAATACGAACTCGATAGAAGTAATACATTTGTATACAATTGTTTCAAACTTTCCAAATAAAATATTGATGCCTGAGCAATCCAGAATCTTTATATTAAAGTACAGCAACAACAACAACAATGTCAGCAGCAACAACAACTACGATAACAATAATGTCAACGACAAAAGCAGCTTGAACCGCAACAGAAACAACAACAATAGAAACAACAAGAACAAAACTACGTATTTTTCTTTTTTAGTCGCCAAAAATGCAATTTTAAATTGTTTTTCATATTAAACTAGAGCCAATTCATGTCACTGAAATCTAATCAGAAGTGATGGCCACCGTTAAATATCTGTTTCGAAATTATGATGGAGAGATTTATGAAGTTTATACAGATATATAATCTTTGTACAGACATAAAATAGTCGTAAATCTCAACGCTAAATCCAGATAGTCTCAGACAAAATACAATCACCAAACATAATTCCATGTAATGATACATACGCTTATGCAATATGTATATAGCTACATGCACACACACACACACACACACACACACACACACACACACACACACACACACACACACTCATGTATATGTATATATATATATATATATATATATATAATATGGAGAACGAAGAATCAGTGATGCATCGGAACACAATTTATTACGTATTACAAGGCGAACAGCTCGAGGTGCGATCGGCTTGTGGATCGAACCTGACTCTGGATTCGCAAGTTCCTGAGATACGTCTAGTGATTTCGAAACAAATTCTCTTTCTGCTGGACTCCGACCCTTCGAATTTTTATCATCTGCCATCATCATGTTTGCGCGGCACTTAGATTGGTTGACAGTTCGCGACGTCATCATAGTGCTTGACCATATAAATAAATATGTGTGTATGTATATATATATACATATATTTATATACACACACACACATATATATATATATATATGTGTGTGTGTGTGTGTGTGTGTGTGTGTGTGTGTGCGAGAGAGAGAGATGGGGGAGAGAAAGGGGGAGAGAGGGCGGAGGAGAGAGAGAGAATATAAATATATACACATACATGCATACACAGGGAGGCTGAGAAATTTATAATTTTTGTTTTATTCTCAATTAGAAATTATCGGAACAGTGCCGAAATTGAAATAAATATTTTTTTTTAAATATAGAAGAAGAAGAAGAATAAGAAGAAGAAGAAGAAGAAGAAGAAGAAGAAGAAGAAGAAGAAGAAGAAGAAGAAGAAGAAGAAGAAAGAAGACCGGGGAGGAAGAGGAGGGGCGATAAGAAGAGCAAGAACAACAACAACAAGCACAACCACAACAAGAAAAGTTAATATAGAAGGAAATGAGTAGAGTAGATTGTTAGCCTAAATCAGCCAAATGAAATTTGACCTGGTTGAAAAATAATGTATATTGTATATAATTTGTTATTTAAGATCATATTCTAATCATGCACTTCTCTTATTGTCTTGATGATTTCCATGTATATATATATATATATATATATACATATATCTATATATATTTATATATATATATATATATATTATATATATTGTATATATATATATAATTGTTTCTACATTTGGCACAAGGCCAGCAATTATCCCAGTGTATTATACTGGTACTTTATTTTATCGACCCTGTAAGGATGAAAGGCAAAGTTAACCTCGGCCGGATTTGAACTCAGATCATAAAGGAAGGTAACTCTATGCTTCAAAGCATGGCGTCCGACCCTCTACCGATACTGCCAATCCAGGCGGTATATTAGCAGAGTCGTTAGAACGTCAGAAAAATGATTTTAGCTTTCTGCGCACTAAATGTAAATAGCATGACAATCAACTTTGGCTTCCATCCTTTCAAGATCGAAACATAACGTATCTATTTATTCTGTCCCTATTTTTCTTTTCTTTTTTTTTTGTTTGTTTCTCTGGAAAAAAATGGTCTTATGTTCAGACCTAGAGTGGGATGGGTTTGAAATGGATAAGACGCGTTGTGCATTATAGAAAGATGATCGACCATAGCATCGATATATGAACAAAACTTGTTCATCATGAAAACATGTTATACTTTTTGTTGATAATGTAGTGAAAAGAGTTTTCCTATTTTGTATACGAGAAAAATATAATAACATTTTGGCAATAATGTTATTTCCAATAGAAAATACGGTTATCGATAGATTGGAAGAATGGTTTATATATTACATATGAAATAAAATGGGCAATATTTGAAAGTAGCGGTAAAAGAAAAATTGGTTGCACCTTCGAGACAGAAATATTAGCTGTGAAATTATTTGCTTTGACTCCGATAACGATCTTTTCAGTTATAAGGATATTTTATGAAGGCAGTCTCTATGTTCCAGAAATACTTCTAAATTATAGTATTCCAAAACATATTTTAAGAATAGAGGCATACGATTTGTTCTGAAAACATTGAAAATGATTTTGAAATAGTTGTCGAATTTGTTTTATATATATTATTTTAATGCAACGAAAGAAATTTATTGGTTAATCGTATTGTAGTTGATGTTAAAAAAGACGAACTGAAAAGTTAGTTTTTATCATGTGACATCTTAAAATACTTCTGGTTGTGATACTAATAAGAAATTTGTGGTATATTTTGAAAACGTTAATATGATTTCCTTTGACTTGACACAGTATTCATTAATTCAAACAGGCATTATATTTGAAGATATCAGTCTAAACATATTATTGATAGTAGGAATATTTTAGACAGTAGTGAATTATTAATCATAATCCAAACTTAACGGTTTTAGGCTTTGGCTATCTACAATACTATGTTAATACCATAACATATGTCTGATTGGAACAAGACTAAGTAATACTAGGACTGCATTGACGCTATTCTGACACTTTTTTTTTTTTACATTACTATAACTGTTTCTACAATACTATGACAGTATGGTAATATAAACACTTCTACAGCGGTATATAATGGTTTCTGATTCAGGTACAAGGCCAACAATTTTGAGGGAAAGGGAAAGTCGATTAAATTGATCCCAGTAGATTACTGGTACTTTATTTTATAGACTCTCTAAGGATGAAAGGCAAAGCTAACCTCGACGGCATTTGAACTCAGAACGTAAAGGGCCGTAACTCTATGTCACTAACTATGTTGTCCGACGCTCTACTGATTCTGCCAATCCACAGCAGTATATAATTGTTTCTACTTTCGGCACAAGGCCAGCAATTACCCCAGTGCATTACTGGTGCTTTATTCTATAGACCCCGTAAGGATGAAAGGCAAAGCTAACATCGACGAAATTTGAACTCAGAACGTAAAGGGCTATAACTCTATGCTACTAACCATGTTCTCCAACGCTCTAACGCTTTGGATCGGAGCTTCGGCGGCCCATCTGAGGAGGGAGCCGTGTGAGGTTTGATAGCTGTTGCAACGGTTCTCTCTGGCCATCGTACGCGGGAAGGCTTTTGCCGTCTTGTCCGCGAAGCGCAGCACTCCTTCCCCCTTGCCTTAGGCCCAAAGCGCAATCCTCCTCCCGATTCACACCTCCCCTCTCTTCTGCGACACCAGAGCACTTGCCATCCACTCCCCTTCCCGCTCTTTTTCTCTTTTTTCTCTATATTTCCCTATTCTTTCTTTCCTTTTCTTTCCCTTTTTTATTGCCGTTATTATAGTTGTCATTATTAATATGCACGATATGAGTTCAAATCTCGCCGAGGTTAACTTTGCCTTACATTCTTTCGGGGTCGATAAAATAAAGTACCAGTCACGCACTGGGGTCGATTTAATCAACTTTCCCCCTCTCCCAGAATAGCTGGCCTTGTGCCTATATAAAAAAAAACATGTGAGGCATATTAAGAAATATAACTAACAAACGAGTCATGAATTCTGGCCCACCCAGTACATACCTATGTCTGTAACTGCATTACTATGACATTCTATATAAACTACTATGGTGGTATATATACTCTAATGTGATGACAGCATTCACTAACATATAAACGTATATACACTATATGATAGTATCTTCACTATTATGTCAATACCTAAACAATTATGACGCTGTTAACTTATATGCAAGGACGTGTCCTAGCGATGTGTTGGACTTACGCCCTTAATGTCTTGGGTTGTGTATTATGTTCTGGAGCAAAACACTTCATTTCACGTTGCTTCAGTATACTCAGCTAAAAGTACATATCAGCAATAGCGAAGAGATACCCAGCGATGGACTGGCGTCCTGTCCAGGGGAAGTCTTGTATTCACAGACGCCTCACGCCACGGGCGCCCGGATAAGCACTTCCCCGATGACACTCCGGGCTCGTGACAGACTTTAGACATTTTTTTAGACTACACTAGCAGATTTACCCGGCGTTGCTCGGGGTTTGAAATTATGCTAAGAATATACAGCTAGGAAGTAAAAGAAGAACATTATTTGTCCCCAACCTGTCAAAATAAGCAGAAGTCTTCAATAATTAATGCAAACGAATATTTAGTGCAACCTTTGTACACATAAAACTATGCTGATAATGAAGGAAAACACTGAACAGTATGTAGTTATACAAATGATTAAAGACAATACACGTTGCAAATCTGTAAAAAAAACAGGCAGTTTTGCTAAAGTACAAAAAGTTGTAATGAAAGCAGAGTTGTATAAAAACAAAAAAAAAACAATGAGAGTAGAATAAGAGAAAATCTATTCTTTGAGAGCATCCTTTGCTGTGTATGGTTACATTTTTAACTTATAATCCAAAATATCCTGCATGACATATTCATTGGTATGTTTTGTAATGAGTAAGGTGAAGTCAAGGCCGAACTGTAATAAGTTTTTTTTTTAACACTAAAGTGCTTCAGGATAGACGATATTCTTTGTTTTATTTACGAAACAAACGCAAAGAGATTAGCTCGACTGCCAACTCGTGAGCAGACGTTTTGCACCGAAAGAGGTCATTTGAAACGCAATGTTCTACTGTCGAATATGCTTCAGAAAATCACGTGATTGTGAATGCTTACCTGTTAGAAGCATCTGGAGAGGTTGCGGTGGTTCCCTAAGGGTGGGCAAATTAACCTTACCGCTGGAGCAGCACGTTCCAGCTGACCCCCCCCCCCACACACACACACACTTTTTAGCTATACAATGTTGGCAAGTATTTGACATGGCATATATTTGAATATCAGGATGGATTTGATAGTTTACATTAGGGTCATAATTAACTGACTTAAGGTACCATCTTGAGCGTGATGTCTTTGAAATACCCCGCGATAAATCTCTACGTTGAGCGTTACCCTCCATGAATAGCTCAACAGTCTCTACAGCTCGTGCTGTAGCAGTAGCTGAAGCATTTCTCAATTGGCGACTTTGACTTTGACGTTCTTGCTCAGTCTCAATTGCTCTTGCTGCAACATTAGCTGAAGCATTACGCGCACGGCGTCTTTCATATTTGTGTACTGTCTCTGCAGATCTTGCTGCAGCAGTATCTGTAGCATCCATAGCAAGGCGTGTTTCACGTTGCTCTGTAGTCACTGCAGCTCGTGCTGCAGCAGTTGCTTTAACATTACTGGTTCGCCGCACTAACCGACGCTCAGCGGCGGACAAAGATGTTGCAATAACTGTACTCACCGCATTTAGTGATTGTCTATTATCGGTTATCGCATTGTTTTCTTCGATCGATAGCCAATATGTGCATACTTTCTTTTACGGGGCATATTTGGTGAAAAGTTGTAAAGTCAAAATGTATGAATTGAAGCGTTACAGTTAACTTTGAAAGTGCAACACATTTTTTTTTGTATCAACATGACTTATGAAAGTTTTAAAAATGTAAATGTTGTAGGTCCTAATGGTTTGAATGGAAAGTCCCATAAGGATTGTTCTAAAAATAAACAAACCGTCATCAAAATCTCGTTAATTCGAGACTGCTGCGAGATAAGGCCCTTAACGCGAAAATTAACACTTAATATAGTGAAACAAGTTAAAAAAACAAGTATTTTTTTAACTTTGAAGAATAAACAAGAAACAAGAATAAACAAGAAACAAACGATAATATTAGTGATTTATCTTCAAATGAATGTGATGTTTATATTTCTGAAAAGTTGGTTATCTATAAGGATTGTCAATAAAGTTTGTTATCTCCCTCACATCAATGTTTCTACCGATAATTTTGATATCGATTTTTCATTGCTCAACCTGGGTCGGTTTGAAAAATGTTTGTGATGTGACAGTCTTAGCCACCTGTGCAACGTGCACAGAAAATTTGGTCAAATTCGGTTGGTAATTGTGAAAGCCTTATGCATGCAAAGTTGTACACAGACACACACACACATCCCCGCTTTTATATATATAAAGATTATTAATTAATATAACAATATATACAATACTACTACGTCACACTACCATTATGGTATAAGCTTTGTTTCCACAACATATATAGAGTCTATATGTGTGCAACATATTCCATTGGCGGGCCACTTTTGAACACTGGAACAACTATTAGGACCATTAATATTTGTTAAGCACTGTTCCAAAGATTCACCACAACTTCTTTCCATAACATGGAACTGGGAAATTATAACACACATAACCCTATCAGTGAAGCCGTTTAGTATAGGTCAACTAACAGAAAATTGTAATACGGTTACGAAAAAAATTCTAAAAAAGCCTAGAAGGTAAAAATTACAAACAGTCATCGCGGGCCACTCTGACTGGTCTGGGGGTCAGATTTTGGGCCACGGGTAGCCTGTTTCACGCTCCTGCTTTAGAAGTTAGGTGTTTCTGTTTTCATAAGAACCAATCATGTACCAATCAAAATTAACAAGCGTCCTATATTTATATCTGAACTGAAAGCGTGTGACCCGCGAGCCACCTGCTGTATGCTCCTGATATAGACTGCAAAGGTAAAATATGCACGATACTACTATTATATCATATACGTTTGTTGATACTGCATACTTTATACACTTCGATAATAGATACTCTTACGTTATGTATGATCTCATATTCAGATTGTTTCGTATCTTTTTGTTTCTCGTTTATACATATACTTACCATTTTGCTTCCGTATAAGCAATTACGCAGAAACACACACAATCGTGTATGTGTGAGTGTATATATACTTATATATATATATATATATATATATATGTGTGTATGTGCGTCTGATGGTAGCTAAGATGCTTCCATAGGCTGTATGCCGGTTGAGCACTCTTTGCTCTTACAGAGCAGAGTATGATATAATATAAAACGAAAAATCAGTGATGCATCTGAACTCATTTATTGTGTGTTACAATTGTTTCGCCGGCGGACAGCTCGAGACACGATCATTGTGTGGATCTGTCTGATTCTGGATTTGCAGGTTCGACGGACACGTCTAATGGTTTCGGACCATATTCTCTCACTGGGGTGTTAGCGTCAAAAACATCCTCTGCGCGCGTCCTGTTATTGGCTGCTGTTTTTCTACGTCATGATAATTCTGACCAACAGGTGTCATTCGACTGACCATTATCAGCTGTCGCGGTGGATTGGCAGTATCGGTAGAGGGTCGGATGCCATGCTTTCCATCATAGTTACATCCCTTTACGGTCTGAGTTCAAATCCCGCCGAGGTTTCACTTTGCCTTTCATCCTTACGGGGTCGATAAAATAAAGTACCAGTAATGTACTGTGTAATTGATGGTCTTGTGACAAAAGTGGAAACAATTATCAGCTGTCGCATTTCTGCCACACTTCGATGAATTACTACTGGGTTTGGTAGTTCACACGTCCACGCGCGCACTCACAGACACATATACACACACACGCACACACGCACGCACGCACACACAAACACACACACACAATCAAATAGATAACAACATCCGTACGCATAGCCTCCCGCTATACACACACACTTAAGGAGAACATATAAAACTATAGACATAAGCATACACAGACGCCTGCCCACATGCCCATATACATCAACACACATACACACAGGCGCACATACATGCATACGCGTATATATACTCGTATACACAAACACGTACAGACATACGCAAGGACCCCCCCCCCCCCCTTTTTCCCCCTTTTTCCTCCCATGCACACGCACATACACACACGTGTCCATATATACAGGCACAGATACAGACTCGCTCGCAAACACACACACGCACACACACACACTGGCTCATATACACTCTCACAAATATGCGCATATTTACATACAGGCCCACGCACGCCTACAGAGATATATACATACATATATATATATATGTATATATATATATATATATATATATATATATATATATATATATATATATATACAAATAGGATATATACACAAAGTTATATAAAGATACATAATGGATCATACAATGGGTCATACATGAAATGATGCATATTGTTATAAGTATGCACATATATCAACAATATAACCATACACATACATATATACACATACATATATCTACATATATATATATACACATCTATATATACACATACGTATATACACATATATAAAAGAAATATGCAATATATTAAAACTATGCATATAACGTCACAGATATATATAACAAAGAAGGAGGAACGTGTATGCGCATAAGATAGTACACAGGAGAAGCATGAGATATACAGAACATATAATATGTGTTACAAGATGGAATACGTGGAGAGTATGGACTCTCTATTGAACAGACATACATGCATGGGGGTGCGTGGACCGGCCATACTGGAGTATATCACTGTGGTTGAGGTATATTGTAACACGCAATAAATTGAGTTCAGATGCATCACTGATATTTCGTTTTATATTATATATATATATATATATATATATATATATATATATAAATAAAATAATAAAAATAATGAATAAAAACAAAGAAACAGTTCCTTATATTAAAACATTCATCATTTTACGATCATTTCTAGGATATATATGTGTGTGTTGGTATGTATATCATATAGATCTATGTAAACATTTTACAAACTATCAGAGGGAATATACATACCTACACATATATATATGCTGTCTTCAGAAATAATAATCAAATTTTTCCTGTGTTTTTCATCGAAAAAATTTTGAATAGATCTTCTCTTTTCATGATATTTGGATCACATTGAGTTCTTCATACGGATTGGACGCAACCGTATATTTTGGTATATTTATATATATATATATATATATATATACACATATATATAAGTAATACACACATACAGTCACACACACATACACACACACACAAGTATATATATAAACAATGAGTTATTTGGTTTTTCTATTATTCAACAAAGTTAATTTATAACTGATTGGAAGCACTCAACGGCTAAGACAAAAAAAAAAGATAGTGACATATCTTCATGTGAACTTCATGTTATCAGTTCATATGAAGATATGTCACTATCTTTAAACCAAATATTGTATTTTATCTGACGAAAGCGTACTAAAATATTGGTACCCTTGAAATGTGTATAATAAAATAAATATGGTTTTATAAAGATATTTTCCATTTATTAATATTATTGATATTATATATATATATATATATATATATATATATATATATATATAATATCAATAATATATTATATATATATATATATATATATATATATATATATATATATATACAAAATTGCCTTGCTATAGAAAGGCTAAAATGGAAGTTAAATGTTCTTGTTCAGTCGTTCGGTTTGTTTCATTTGTTTTCTTATTGTTTTTCTGGTGTGCATATTGCATATGTGCGTGTGTGTATGTGCGCGCGTGCGTGTGTGTGTTTGTGTGCTCGCGTGTGCGTGTATGTGTCTCTGTGTATTACTTAACTCTTCTTCCTTAGTACACGTGCCAATGCCCACGATCTTGTTGTTGTTGTTGTTTGTCATGTTCGTACATCTGTGTGTCCTTATATGTAGTATGATGTGTGTGTGTGTGTGCGTATTTAACTGTGTGTTCTATTATTTTCTCTCTTTCTCTCTTTTGTTTATTTTTGCCTTACGTATTTGTTTCTGTTTTGTATTGCGAGTCTATGCGAAGCTGCCGGAGTACATTTCAATCTAAACTTAGCGACAAGATATAAACAGATAAAAGTCCCAAACAACAGTGATCTGTTGACGAAACGTGCCGGAAGTATAGTGATGTGGAGTTGAACTAAGTTCAGCAAGGACTAAGTTAAAAGTAGAAAAAAATAAACGGACACCCACACTAATCCACATACCACCTTTTAACTCTTTCTATAACTTTTCAAAAGGAGCGAAGGATAAATAGAGAGTGGGAGAGAGTGGACGGTATTTTCCATGCCAAACATAACCAGCAAAGTTAGTGACAATATGTTGGAGAGGCAGGATGTAGGAGAGGCATGATGTCAAGAATAATTGTTTCTACTTTTGGCTCAAAGCCAGCAATTATCTCAGTGCGTTACTGGTACTTTATTTTATCGACCCCCGTAAGGATGATAGGCTAAGTTAACCTCGGCGGGATTTGAACTCAGACCGTAAGGGCTGTAACTCTTTGCTGCAAAACATGGTGTCAGATCCTCTACCGATACTGCCAATCCACACACTAATACTTGTTCTACTTTTGGCTCAAAGCCAGCAATTATCTCAGTGCGTTACTGGTACTTTATTTTATCGACCCCCGTAAGGATGATAGGCTAAGTTAACCTCGGCGGGATTTGAACTCAGACCGTAAGGGCTGTAACTCTTTGCTGCAAAACATGGTGTCAGATCCTCTACCGATACTGCCAATCCACACAGTAATACTTGTTCTACTTTTGGCACAAGGCCAGCAATTATCACAGTGTATTACTGGTACTTTATTTTATCGACTCCGTAAGGATGATAGGCTAAGTTAACCTCGGCGGGATTTGAACTCAGACCGTAAGGGCTGTAACTCTTTGCTGCAAAACATGGTGTCAGACCCTCTACCGATACTGCCAATCCACACAGTAATACTTGTTCTACTTTTGGCACAAGACCAGCAATTATCACAGTGTATTACTGGTACTTTATTTTATCGACCCCGTAAGGATGATAGGCTAAGTTAACCTCGGCGGGATTTGAACTCAGAGCATAAATGGCCGTAACTTTTTGCTGCAAAGTTTGGCATCCGACCCTCTACCGATACTGCCAATCTACTGCAGGATGTGAAGAATAATATCATGTGATGGTAAGAGCTCTGGTGTCGCAGAAGAGAGTGGTGGTGTGAAGGAGGAGAGTGATTGGGGTTTGGGCCTAGGGCAAGGTGACAGGAGTGCTGCACCCCGCGGACAAGACAGCAAAAGCATTCCCCCTGACGATGGCCAGTGACACCCGCTGCAATAGTCACATCCAATCTCGCGCGGCTCCACTCTTCATACGGATCTTGTGGAGGAGCTCGGCAGTACGGGGTCCAAGTACGCCTGAGGTCTCGACGGCGGGTACCGGTTCGAAGAGGAAGCGGCTGGACAAAACCCGCTATTTGTTTATTTTACGTTCTTCTTCGAGCCGGGGTTTGTGGCCGAAGCCATTAAGTTGGAGGCGGAGAACGTGTCGCAGCCGGTGGCGTCCCAGATGAGGGATTTACCTCCTTCGAATGGGAAGAGCGTGATTCCGTAAATTTAAATAAAAGGAAAGTAAATATAGCAATAAAATATAATAGATATGATGAATGTGATAGTATATATTAAAACCACGAAAATAACCAATAGGTGAAAATATATTCAATATTCTATTAAAAAAAAAAAAAGTACAGTACATAAATTACATATGATAATGATTTCTAGTATAGGTACAAGGTCAGTAATTTGGTGGGAGGGAAAAGTCGATTAAATCGACCCTAGTGCGTTACTGGTACTTTATTTTATCGACCTAGTAAGGATGAAAGGCGAAGTTAACCTCGGCGAGATTTGAACTTAGAATGTAAAGGGCCTTAGAACTATGCTGCGAAGCTTGTTGTCCGATGCTCTACCGATTATAGTAATAATCTCACATATAGGCACAAGATCAAAACCTGTGAGGTAGGAGTTGATTATAATGATCCCATTACTTGACAAAATCATAAAGGTTAAACAATGTAATATAGTAGATATACTAAAGATATAATATAATAGATACTATATTTTATGGTTTATAATCGGGTTGTGCAATGGCTTACGAGTGGAATTTAGAATACAGAACACGCGAAAGCCCGTGATATACATACCTTATTTCCCGGCGCCGAAAATAAAAAAAAAATAATAAACAACCTTCGGCCTCAAAGAACGCATGGTAGATTTTTGAGACTTATTTAAGAAAAAAGTAGCGTCTTCGACGGCAGAAAATGCGGTACATGAAAAAGTCCATGTTTTTTCGGCTAGCCTCACCGCTCTCAGGAAGAAAGAGGGTGGCATACGCCCCATCGCCGTGGGCAATATCTTCCGGAGGCTGGCTGCCAAAGTGGTCTGCAGGTCCATAACACCCGAACTGGGCGAGGAGTTCAGTCCGGTGCAACTAGCGTGTCCGGTGGCTGTGAAGAAGCCGCACATGCAACCAGGCAGTTCTTCAACAGCTGCCCACAGGAACCAGCATCCAGGGACTCCAGACACCTCATTGTGAAGCTTGACATGAGGAATGCCTTCAACTGCTTACGCCCCGACCACCTTCTCGATGCCTACCTCAGCCGAGCCCCTGTATCTGGATGATGCTTCATCAGGCGGGCCCGAACAGACTGTCTGCCATGACTTACACTCGATGGTTCCTGCCCTGGCAGGAATCGGACTCCAGGTCAACTCGGCTAAGTCGGAGGTAGTGAGAGTCAGCCACGATGCTGAGAGCTTTTCAGCCTCCGACTCGGACGTGCGGTCCATTCTCCACAAGGTACAGGTGACCCCGAAAGAGGATGTTCTCATCCTCGGGTCACCGATGCACCCACCGGCCAACCGCTCCACCATGACGTCTAGACTTCAACAACTCCAGACTCTCACAAGCCGACTGGGCTTGATCGACGGCCACCCAGCTCTCTTTCTGTTGAGGAACTGCTTCGCCATGCCGAAGCTCCTCTATACCCTTCGCAGCGCTCCGTGCTACACCCACACATCTCTCCTCGCTGACCTCGATACTTGTATCCGAGAAGCAGCCGAGGAGATATGCAACGTCAAGTTTGACGACATTGGATGGCAACATGCCACTTTACCTTTCAGGTATGGCGTGGCCTCCGGTCCCCGATCTCACTGGCTTTGCCGGCGTATCTTTCGTCGGTAACCTCGTGCGCCTCCTCGTCAGCAGGGTTCTTCTAGACACAATAGAACCCTCTGTGTTCAGAGAACGTGAGGCCGCCTGTGAGACGTGGGGCCGGCTGGGAGTTAGCCCAGTAGTTATCCCTCCTCCTTCTCCCCCTGTTGACGGCAAGTCCCCCCAAAGCACTTGGGATGCCATCCAGAGCAGCCTGACTTCAGACAGGCTCACGCGCCAGCTCGACCAGCACCGCGTTGCCTGTTTTTGTGCGGCCTCCAAACCGAACATTGGTGCCTGGCTCCATGCCCTGCCCTCCTTCTCCACTGTCACGCAGCTAGACAACAATAGCCTGCGCATTGGCGTTTCCTTGAGGCTCGGCCTCCGGATCTGCGAGCCACACCAATGTCGCTGCGGATCCACCGTGGACACTTTCGGCCACAACCCGCTTTCCTATCGCCTCCGTGCCGACCGCCTTCCACACCATGCTGCCCTCAACGAGGTCATAAAGCATGGTTTGGACGCTGCAAGCTTCCTTTCCCAGCTCGAGCCGGTGGGGCTGGACCGAGGGGACGGCAAAAGGCCAGATGGCATGACCATCTTCCCGTTCCGCGGTAGCAAAACCCTCGTTTGGGATGCCACTTACACTGAGACTTTCTGCAGCCGCAACCTGGTGCAGTCTGCGACTAACCCGGGTTCTGTTGCACGTCGGGCTGAGGAGGCTAAATTCCTCAAATACCGGTCGATCTCCGACAGGTTTGCGGTTGCACCCCTGGCAGTGGAGACTTCTAGTGTACTCGGCCATAGGGCTACCTCTCTACTCACCACCATAGGTGCTGAGTTGGCCAGCCGCAGATGTGAGATCCGCGAGTTGGAGTGGCTTTTCCAGCGCGCCTCCCTTGCCGTCCTCCGGGGAAACGCCTTCTCCATTCTGACCGCTGTGGCGGGGTCATCGCTATCATTCCATATTTAATTATGGTCGGTATGTGTATGTTTATGTTTTAAATATTCTGTCAGTTCTCGCTACGTTCTGAACTATTTTTCTTCGATCATCTATCTAATTATTCTTGATCTCACGTATCCTCATAAAAGATATTACTGACAAGAGAAAATATTTTATACTGTATCATATATCGGAGGTGATTAACTAAACAAGACACTAGTTCGATTTGCTTATATGCATATTTTTTAATTATAATTATTTCCGAAAATCCTGTCATTTGTATAGGGTTTTGTAGTTTCTTTCCACAGCTTCATTAATTTAATTATTTCTACTTTAGACACAAGGCCAGCAATTAACCAGTGCATTACTGGTACTTTATTTTATCGACCCTGTATGGATGAAAGGCAAAGTCAACCTCGGATTATTTATCTGTATTAATATAATACAGATAAATAATCTACGTGTTAGATATACTTTACTGAATACTGCAGTATCGGTAGAGCATCAGACACCATGCTCTGCAGCATAGAGTTATTGCTCTTTACTTTCTGATTTAAAATCCCGCCGAGTTTAACTTTGCCTTTTGGGGTCTATAAAAAAAGTACCAGTAATGCACTGTGGTAATTGCTGGCCTTGTGCCAAAAGTATAAACAATTATTATGGGGTCGATAAAATAAAGTACCAGTAATGCACTCGGATAATTACTGGCCTTGTGCCAAAAGTAGAAACAATTATTATTACTAAATATGGTTCGCTTTTATTTTCATAATCTTTAATATGCGATCTATTATTGTAATAATAAAAATATATATTTTTTTTAATTTATACATTTTTTAAAAATTTATAAATACATTTTTATTTTTATTTCCCTTTTCCTTTTCTTTTCTTATAATAATTGTAAGAGTGCCGAGATTTTTAAATATAGCGTTTCTATTATCAATGTTTCTATCAATTATGAGGCCATTGTTGATGATATAACGATGTCTTTTTAATAATCGATAATATACGATCATTTTTTTTTTCTCTCCAATGACGCAAAAATTATTATTACTTGACTCACAGATCGAGTTATATTTTATGGAAATACTTTTAATATAATTTTTATAATAATTTTTATGATAGTGAGTATTTTTTCTTAATTGTTTTTCTAAAAACAATTATCAGGAAGAAAATGATTTAATTTCATCTTTTCTGTTCGTTATATTATTACTATAAAGCTCCGCACCAACTCACTAGTACAGCATACCGAATTTTTAACCTCGTTTACGGGTAGAATCATTATAATTTTAATTCGTCTCATGTGCTGGGCATGGATATATTATCGGTAAAACCTTTTACCTTTTATCGTGGCCGCGTGATTAGAGAATTCGATTCGCAATCGTGAGGTTGTGAATTCGATTCCTGTACCGGGCGATGTGTTATGTCCTTGAGCAAGACACTTTATTTCACACTGTTCCTTCTACCTGGAGTTGCGACTGATAGATAGTATTAGCAATTGGAAAGGCCAACGGAAACATTGTTTCCTCGGTCCGATTTGACGAAATTCGATCGACTGACGATATATATATATATATTTGATTTGCGAGGATTTTGTATCAATATATATACGAGTATATATTAGGCATGTTTGTATATTTATTTATCTATCTATCTATACATACATACACACACACACATATATGCAAGTATATATATATATGTAATATATAAGATCAAAAGATGGTTAAAAGAGTTCCATGTATTTTATTATGCGCATTTCAAAAACAAATATCATCATGCAATAAACATTTGTGTTTTCATCAGATAAAATAGGAAGACATGATATGAAGGTTAAAAAACACTTGTGGATAGTGCAGTTTTAAATCTTCCTATTTTATCTGATGAAAACACAAATGTTTATTGCATGATGATATTTGTTTTTGAAATGCGCATAATAAAATACATGGAACTCTTTTAACCATCTTTTGATCTTATATATTATGTATACTCCAGTCCTACAAACTGTAGAGTGCTTCTTATCCGATATCTGCATTGCTTTATTGTACTACAATAAAACTCACCTCCTACATATATATATATATATATATATATACTTACATATATGTGTGTGTGTGTATGCATGTATGTATAGATAGATAGATAGATAAATAAATATACAAACATACCTAACCAGAAAAACACATTCACACTCAAAAACACACACATACACACATATATACGTATGTAGGTGTATAGGGGTGTTTCTAGTTGGGTATGTATGCATATTTATATTGCCATACTTTGGGATATCCGCTTTTACATTTCAAAATAAAATATTTGTTTCACATTTTACCACAGTGACAGGGAATTTCTAGAGAAGACGTAAATAAGAGTGAATCAATGAAAATATATTACTGGTACTTAATTAATCAACCACTATTGAGCAGTATTGCATGAAATTCATATTCGGAAATTCTATTCAGGTAGTTTATACGGAGTAAATATGTTAGATAAAGAAAAACCGATAAAGGGTTTAGAACATACACAAACTTATAAATATTTACCGTATTTCCCGGCGACGAAGGCGCTACTTTTTTACTAAAATAAGTCTAGAAAATGTACCATGCGTCCGAATGTTGTTTATTATTTTTTTTTTTTTTCAAATGTTTAGTCATCAAAATTAGGGTGCGTCCTCGATGACGAAGCGTCTTCGGGGCCGGGAAATACGGTAGATAAAATTAATTAGACTGAGTTCACCACATCAAGATGAAGGAAAATATTAGGAAAAATATTATAGATACATTAAATTGCGATTTAATATAGAGTTAATGAACAGGTATCAACGGATTAGTTGTTCCAGTAATAATTGAATCGTTTCTTAACATAAAGGAAAACGAATTAACATGACTAGAACGACAAAACAACAACAAATAATAGTGAGTGCATTTACAATACGCCTGATAATCGTCGAGTCAAATCGTGAGCCTAAACCAGGCATGGGCAACCTTTTTCGAGAAGCGGGCCTATGTATGGCTCATCATCAGGTGGGCCACAAGCGCTAATTTACATTCGTGCCCACATTAAAAAAAAGGGTGTTAACTCAGGTTGTTTTGATTGATTTCTTCAGAATTCGTACCTTGTTTTCCTCGATCGTAAAAATCATAGAAAGATTACGATTGAAAAAAATCGGGATAAAAAATCACAAAGATTTCATTTAGGTGACTTAGGCGAGCCATTCAGAAAGCTTCGCAGGCCGCAGGTTGCCCATAACTGGCCTAGAGTGATTGCCCAAATCTAGTCAACGCGTTCCCAAAACACAACTCATCGTAGAAGAAAATGAATCATTCGATAATGAGTCCTAAGTTCCACGCATAGAGATAAGAAACTATATATTAATGGCTGAATTACAGTTGTTCACAGGTCTGATTAGGGTCAAACACCATTAACAAAACGAAACTATCCAAATGCCAAATCTGTTACAGTCCTACCTAGAGTAAAGTTCACTACATCGCAGCGTCACGTTTCTAACCCAACATTGGCCTTTGAGTGGTGCCTGATGAAGTTGATGATGGCCTGGCAGAAGAGGAAATATTTTGTCAACAAAGATTTTAGATGCGTTCTTCATGCAACTTTTTTTCGAAGAGCGACCAGATAGAGAAAGACAAGCCGCTTTTCGTCGCTGAAGGAGGTGATGTATTAACCTTTGTACCTGATGCAC
>OZ024744.1:87839580-87844580 GCA_964016885.1 Eledone cirrhosa
TAAACATGGATGAAAACCCGCTGCTTCAGTCACGTTATAGAATCAACATATCCCTTCTCACCATCCATTGTTCGCAATTGAGGACCGTGCTCCCCAAAGTACCCGTTGACACTCTCTGCATGGAACTAATCAAAACGGTCTCCGCATTCTCTGGATATTCTTCCTTTATCGTGTGATAAGGCTATAGAATTGATTTCAACAAAAGTCTGTCATTTGAGGTCTTCCTGTATTCCAGGCCTATTTAGAATGCCGTTAACAGGATTACTCTGCAGTATCCATTGCATCACATCATTTTCTTTTCTTTGTTTGCCCGTTTTCTGAAGGTCTCTGAATCTCAGGTTGTTTTTATTTATTGCATGTTTGCGTTTTACACACCTTTAGTTCATGCTCAGATAGTTACCTCTGATAGTTACGCTTCCATTTTTATTTTCAAAACAATTTCCTACTCCGCTGCCCTCTTTGATCCCCGTTTTTACAAGATTACTGTTGGTTTTGGGAAAGGATTCTATATAATCTCAGCTCTCAAATACGACGGGATGGGGCATAAGCAGGAGTTGGGGGTCAGTATTTTTTCTATGTTGTCTCCCTTGATTTTTTAAGAACCAGAATTCGTAGTTTAGTTTAAATATTGAAACCTTGACCCGTCCTATTTATTTTAGATCGTATGGGATTTATTGCAATGTTCTTTTTTTTTTGTCATGTATGTTTTTTAATGTCTAAAAAAAAAATTATTATCGCTGAATTCTACCAATTAAAACATAATTTTGCCGAAGATAGATTAGCAAAATTTAGTAGCAGTGGGTATAACTATTATTCGAGACCCGAGAATAATCATAGACCCTTCCTTGCTTGTTTGTTGTCCACCACTGTCCTCTTCAAACTTCCTTCTCACTGTCACTCGTATTTATGGACGCAGTGAATGTCCTTCAGTTTGTCGATCAGCGTTTGAGGCCAATAACAATATCTTCCGCCAATACCAGAGCACTGATACCAGGGCCTATTAAAACAACAGTTTCCCGTTCTTGTGGTTGGAATGATCGCTCTGATTTTTTTTTTTTTCAATTTCTCGAAGTAGAGAGCTTGTGACAGTGCTATTGAAGGAATAACAAGTGGATCATCAAATTCATTGGTTTCCTCTCTTGCCCATAACCAACAATAGTACTGGGTTCTTTAGAGGTCATAAGGAAATACAAATCCATTCAAACTCCCGCTAACCATATGTCAATGTTATGCTCTTATCACTTACCCTCTCCTATATCGTTTCACAATGGTAAGGACAACCCAGAGGTTAATATCTCCACAAATTCAAATGACTCTCAAATTTGTGTTGCTGTGACTAATGTTCTGAGGGACGTGACTATTAATTGGTGTACACAAATTTCTGGCTGCATCGGCTTTGGTTGTAATGCCTAAATCGATTGAAATGTACGCGTTATATCTGCCAAAATTTGAAATATTCCTTCAATTGGTTACTTAAGTTAAATTAAAAACCATTTCACTTTTATTGAGGAACCGGTATGTAAATTCACACATTTTCTAGTCCGGAATAAATTATTCGAGAAAGGAGACGGGTTGCTGAAATAGCTTCGTTATTGCACTTTCTAGGCTTAGGTCTTGTCGATATTTTAGCACGTCCAATTGGACGTAATATAGATAAATCGATTGCATCATCATCGTCATTATCAGCATCATCATCGTCGTCATCACCATCATCATCGTCGTCGTCGTCGTCGTTTAACGTCCATCGTCCACGCTAGCATGGGTTAGACGGTTTCGATCCATATGATGCGGGATTGGTCGGGAGACTGTGTCTCGCTCGAACGGAAGTGTCTCTGGCAGGTTTTCTACGGTTGGATGCCCTTCCTAACACCAACCTCATTTACAGTGTGGCTGGAAGCCTTTTTACCGTGTCTCCTACACGACCACTGTACAGTGTGAATTGGGTGCTTTTTGTTGTGTCACTGACAGTGGTATAGTTGTTATCACTGTCATTGTTAATATTGCCATCAACATTTTACTATCATCATCACCGTCATCGCTGCTGTGCTGCTGTTGTCGTTAGATTAAAGTCACATACGATTCTTAACAAAAAATAATTTGCTACTTTTTTGTTGTTTGTTCTTTTTTTATATATTCATATTACAGTTTCCTGTTCATATTATTTCGTTTTGTATGGAATCTACAGCGAAATATGAATTTCGCTTTAAGTGGACAGATAAATGTGTCAGCAACATGATGTTGAAAAAATGACAGAATTCAAAACAATTTGAAATAAATAACAGTCTAAATAATATGACTTCTTTCATCAATCGGACAAAGACTTCCAAATAATTAATATGTACTTTTCTCCTGCAATGGTACACACAAAGCAGACATTTTTCTACGCTTAAACCAGTTAATAATTCAAATTTACGAAGAGCCGAAATGAATATTTTTCGCAAATGCAAGAACGAATAACAACAGCAGTAAGAAGGAGGATGAAGATAGAAGAAGAAGAAGAAGAAGAAGAAGAAGAAGAAGAAGAAGAAGAAGAAGAAGAAGAAGAAGAAGAAGAAGAAGAAGAAGAAGAAGAAGAAGAAGAAGAAGAAGAAGAAGAAGAAGAAGAAGAAGAAGAAGAAGAAGAAGAAGAAGAAGAAGAAGAAGAAGAAGAAGAAGAAGAAGAAGAAGAAGAAGAAGAAGAAGTCTATGTAGTGTTTCATTTTAGTTACTAATGTTTGAATGGAAAAATGTTAAAATGTTTCTTTCACATGGAAATAGAATTTAATAAAATAAAAAAAAATGTCGTAGAATAGAATTAAAAAAAGAAATGCGCTTTTGTATTCAATCCTTTGAGGAAAGAAGTTGGCATGTTTTGTACACCATTAAGCATCAATCAAAATGTATTAAGTTTTTAGAATTGGCAACGTTTCACACGTGAGGTATGATCAATTAAAGAGAACTGACTTAAGCTGTAAGAAAATGTCTAAGTTACTTCAGATTAACAAATCAGTTTGAATACAAAGCGAAAGAAATGGATATATTGTAATGGTGTATAGAAGAGGAAATAGAGTAAAAGATAGTTAGTTACAGATAGAAAAAGAAAGAGAAATAGTGGGAGAGGGGGAGAGGGAGATAAAGCTAGATGAAATGATGGAGGGACACATATATAGATTGGTAGTTAGTTAGATCGACAGATAGATAGAGGAATAGATAGATAGATAGATAGATAGATATACAGACAGATATTCAGACAGACAGACAGCCATCAGACAGACAGATAGATAGATAGACAGACAGATACATACAGACAGACAGTCAGACAGACAGACAGACAGACAGACCGATAGATAGATAGATAGATAGATAGATAGATAGATAGATAGATAGATAAATAGATAGATAGATAGATAGATAGATAGATAGATAGATAGATAGATAGATAGATAGATAGATAGACAAACAGACAGACAGGCAGTCAGATAGACAGATAGACAGACTGAAAGATAGATAGATAGATAGATTGATGTGTAAACCGAAAAAAAAGAATAGACAAAACAAAAGGAATAGTATGAACCAGTGAATAAGTGGATGTGTGTGGGAGAAATAAATAAATACATAGACAAAAGAAAGAAAGAAAGAAAGAAAGAAAGAAAGAAAGAAAGAAAGAAAAAGAAAGAAAGAGAATGTATGTGAGAGAGAGAGAGAAGAAAAGATTGAGATATAGTGATAACAGAATACGCGATGGCAAGTAAGATGAAACATACAGATCAATAATATTATTTAAATAACACTAAAGAAAATAACACTAATCAAGCGGGAATAACTTTAATGGGGAAAAAAAGCATTAACATTTTTTTTTTTACAGAAACAAAAGCAGATTTCAGTTAAAGATTTTAAATAACAGATGAGATTTAATGATGAAGAGAGAGAGAGAAAAAGAAAGAGATGAGGAATGAGTTAATATAAACAGACAGGAAGCCAGGTAAATGCATATATACATACAAACGTATATATATATATATATATATATATATATATATATAAACGTTTGGAGTTAGCAGGCCAGAACAAAGCAGGTATGGATATAGAATATAAATACAAATGCAAAAGATATTGGTGACAATTAGTCCTTTACCTTAAATTTTTTTGAATATCCTTAATTTTCGAGATAATACCTCTTCTTCGGAATGAAGTAAAGGGGTTAATCCAGTGTTCTAATTAGCTTGCCAAGTGATGCTGACAAGAAATAGTAAAGAAATTCCATTTTATTTCTAATGGCAAATAGTGAAGGTTAGGTGGATAAAGGGTTGTCTCCCTTTAAAAGGGTTTGGACATCTATGTCTAAGTGTGTGTGTGGGAGAATAAGTGAAGGTGTAAACATGCGTGTGTGCGCGCGTGTGTGTGTGTGTGTGTGTGTGTGAGTGTGAGAGGACATGTTTATATGTAAATGTGGGGGCTAGATGTTCTATCATGTTAAAACCGGTCTATGTGTGTGTATGTGTGTGTGTGAGAGAGAATAAGTGAAGGTGTAAGCGTGCGTGTTTGTGTGTGATATGGTACGTGGACGTGTAAGTGTGGGGCTAGGTGCTCTATCATGTTAAAAAATGGGTGTTGAGTTCTAGTCTGTTACTGATTGGTGGTTGTGTTTTGTCTATAATCAGTGCTTCCTTAATTTTAAGATTGCCGAGGTTTCTTTCCTTAGCTTCTATCCTAACTATTATGTTTTTGTCGGTGTTTTTGCATTTCACTAGGTGTTTCTTAAATGAGGAAGCGTTAGTGTTGAGGTGTTCTTTTATTCTAATGTGAAGTGGTCTGGTGGTGCTACCTATGTAGAAATTGCTGCATTTGTCGCACTCCAATCTGTACACGACGTAAGCCTGGTGGAATAGGTCTGTGTCGTCCATTGGGCAGTTGGCCAGCCTGCAGCGGCTGTCATATCTGGTGGAGTGTCTTTTGGTTAGCTGTCCGCGTAGAGAAGGTCCTGAGTGGGCTAGCTGGATATCTAGTCCCTCTCGTCTGAT
>OZ024744.1:87849580-87854580 GCA_964016885.1 Eledone cirrhosa
ACACGAACTCAAAACATAGAGATCCACAGATGCAATAACACCCATTCCCACATTTACACGAACACACACACTCACACATACACATACAAACATACACACGTATTAATTAGATGATGTTGTCTAAATTCCAAAGAAAGAGTTTTGTTTCTATGTTAGAAATCGAATCTCTCTCTATTGGTAAACATTTATAAAATAATAAACCCAGAAGAAGATACATACATAATATGGTGGCTGCAAACCCTGCTCAGAGTATTGCAATTGCTTGTCAGCTTACAGAAAATGGTGCACCATTAGGCTACAGCTAGCCAAACGAACCTGTAACATATCCTGAACAAGCAATGCCTGTGCTTTGAAGGTTTTTTAAATGGCGAAAATTCTTACCTACATACAGACATATATAAATACATACGTACGTACGTACATACATACATACATACATACATACATACATACATACATACATACATACATACATACATACATACATACATACATACAGTCAGCCATTCAACGCGATCAGTCGCATATTTTGGCGTGGGAGACTATTTATTAAATTTAAGATAAATACTATCTCCGACAGTAATGCCACAACTCCAGTCATGTTGAATAACTGGGTATTCTTCTATCTATATACATGGAAGACACCTTTCATTCGAATTCGTAGAGATATCCGATTAAATACATAATTCATTTGACAACGATTTGCTACAAACAGCATGGCTGAACACAACATCAACAACAATATCAGTGGAATATCAAAGAAAAACGAGAAAGGTAAACAAAATGTATTCAGTTGTAGCTACAGAAGAAACCGAAATTATAAATCGCATTTCTCTTGGAGTTGCGAACTTGATGATGATTTATTTAATTGTTATAAAAGGGCAAAACACAATCCCTCCATTGGCTATATGAACAGAATGAAGCTACACTGGGACGAAATACGTCCAGAATTAAATCACTTCACAGCGAAACAATTACGCCAACAAGCGACGTTTGTCGAGCATAAAAATAAGATAAATATTATTAATTGTAAGTCCCCCAGAACAAACATGGAATCAACAACACGTGCCACAGATCGCCATGCTACTAGACTTCCTAGCAGCCAGGTCGAACAGTGCCTTGAAACAACTATGCTTGTAAGAAACTTGACACCACGTGTACCATCTAAGTCTACCTCGAATGCTGGGGAAAACACTAACGATAATAATAACAATCGAAGACATAATAATAATAATCGAAGAAATTTGACACCACGTGTACCATCTGAGTCTACCTCGACTATTGTGGAAAATACTATCGATAATGATAATAATGAAAAGTATAAACAATTGAAAATTTCCCTCAACGAAATCTTCCAGAGAGAGAGAAATTAATTCATGTATAAATATCTCTCTTGCTGAACATATTAAAACGACAATATTTAATAAAAAAGCAAATAATAAAATTTTATGTGTTAATGACGAAATAGGGGTGAATATTTACGACGGATAAAAACCCCAACATTTTGGCAAATCAACACCTGTTTATATGCCTTAGCAACGACAGTGAAGCATTATCTTGGTGATAGCAGAGATATTAACAAAAACAAAACACCACTAAAAATAACATCATATATAACAAAAATAGAAAAAAATATTGCTGATCTACGAAAAACCATAGGACATGTGACAATGCTCCTTACATGCAAACAAACACAAAAAACCTCATTCCTCACCAACAAAGAGTGAAAATAAAATAGAGACGATGTTTGGTAACTGTAGAACCAGAACTCTTCAATATAAGCTGATCACCCTCAAACAAGAATTGAGAGCTGTTAGCGAAAAACGCCGGTACCCGAAGAAGGTAGATGAAAGAAAAGAGCTTAATAAAAGATTCAGACGAAACCAAACATCAGTCTATAGAGATATGAAGGGCAAAATAATAAGTGTCACTGAGGCCCCATCCCAGAAAAAAATACATTCCTTTTGGAGAAAAATATGGGGTGAAAAGAAGAATTTCAACCAAGATGCAGTGTGGCTAAAAGAAATCCTACACTACAACAAAAACATACGAAATAAGTGAGGGTAGCATTGAGACTGTAATAGGAAAACTCCAAGATAAGAAAACACCAGGAAGAGACATGATTGTCGGCTACTGGTACAAAAAACTGATATTCGATCGGAGGTATCTTACCGACCTCTACCAACAAGTTCTTAAGGGAGATACACTTATACCAGAATGGTTGACATTAGCACAAACATTACTGGTCCCCAAGAACAAAGACACCCACTTGGCAAAAAACTACCGAACAATTGCATGCCAGAACCTGATGTATAAGATGTATACAGCCTACCTGAACCTATTCCTCCAAAATCACTGTGAAGATAATAACATCATCACAGATGAACAAGCAGCTGGAAAGAAAGGGGTCTGGTGATGTGCTGAACAACACCTAATTAACAAAACTGCGATGTCAGAGGTGCGACAAGTTAAGAGGAATATGGCTACAGTCTGGCTGTTCCCCAGCTTGCTTAAGTCCCAGACATTAATATCATAGAGAAGCTGTTTTCTTCTTGGTCTACTATCCTACAGTTAAAGACAAAGAATGAGGACTCTATTTTCACAGATAAATAAATATATCGCAGGGGTATATTTCAGGGAGACAGTCTCTCTGTGATATTATTCATCCTGTCATTAAACACCTTGTCCTTTCTGCTCACGAAATGTGAAGGATACATCATTGGCTCACAGGAGGACAGAATTTCTTTGTGGATGATATGAAAGTCTATGCCAAGAACATGGATGGGATAAAGAAAAATCTTGATCTGGTTACAACGTTCTCAAAGGATATAGGAGTTTGGCCAAGATAAATGCTCATATATATCTGCAATGCGGGGAAACAACAGCCCAATCTAGCAACATTGTTTCACCGATATCTGATGAGGACTGCTACAGATACCTGGGGATAGATGAGAGCATATCCTATAATGGTATCTGTAATAAGGAACGCGTAACCAGGGAATACTACACCCGATTAAGAAAGATATGGTCATCGGAACTCTGCGCAAAACAAAACAGTGGCTCAGAATGTGTTTGCTGTGCCTGTCCTAACACCAACTTTTGGAATACTCAATTGAACAATAGACGAAATCCGCGCAGTTGATGTTAGAACTCGAAAAATACTAAACAACATCGGAAATTCCACATCAACAGGGACATAGACCGCCTTTACTTGAAACGTAAGCAGGGAGGCAGAGGCCTTACATCAATCCAGACAGCATTTGAATGTCGCATCATATCCCTCCGACAATATCTACAAACCTCGAAGCGTAGAATCCCGTCTCTTGAGCAAGTCTATCAGCATGAAACAGATAAGATCATGAGAGTTTGGAAGGACTCCTCGAGAGATATTCCCTGTGTGATAATCAAAAACTCACATCCAAGGAAGTCGCTCAGCAGTATCGCAGTGAATCCATGGATGAAAAACTGCATGCTTATCAGCAAAATATCATGCATGGATATGTTGCCAGGAAGCTCCAGAGTGAGAGTAATATAGATAAGGAAAGTAGTCTATCTTGGACCAACAACAGCTATATTGGCTCCCACTTTGAAGGATACGCTTTTGCAATCCAAGATCAGGAAATGAACACGAAATACCTGATTCACAAAAGTGATAGGGATGCAGGCAAAACACCTAGATGTGATAACAAGTGCAGACTCTGCAGAACTAACATCGAGGATATCACCCATGCCATAAGCAGCAGCCCAAAGATGTCATCACGGTACTATCTACCTATGAGGCATGATGAGTGGCCAAAACACTGTACAATGCAATCCGTAAAAAAGATAGCCCCGATAATAAACACATTAAAAGCTACAACAATGTGGAAGACATCCATGTACATAATATGAAAGGGTATTGGTGGAATGTTCCAGTAAAAACCCCAATAAAATGCAGGCATAACAGACCAGATATTATGATATGGGACAGGGAAAAGAAAGCATGCACAGTAGTGGAAATTAGCTGCCCAGCAGATGCCAATATAATATCAAAGATTAGCGAAGAGGAGAATATTTATGCAGAACTGATGTGAAATCTGCAGTTACTCCACCCTGATTACACCTTCAGATTTATGCCTGTGATTATTGGCGCAGTGGGGTATGTTAGTAACTGCCTCAATCTTGAGAAGCTAGGCTTCACAGGAACAGAAAGAACACAACTAGTTAGGAAATTACAAGTACAATCCATTAATGGAACAGTAAAAATATGTAAATTATTCTAAAAATGTTGCATCTAATAACTGCATATACACATGTACAAAAACAAAGCGTATGCACATACACACACAAGCGTATGCACATACAACTCAAAACATCCACATCCACACGTACAATAACATCCATACCTGCACACACATGCATGCATGCAGACATGCAGACATATCTACCTAGTTGATGTTGTGTAAATTCCAATGAAAGAGTCTTGCGTCTATGTTAGAAACCGATGATATTGATAGACTATACTTCTCATGCATGGAAGGAAGCCGGGGTCTAAAATCCATATTAACATCATACAAGACCCGAATAGATTTATGAGTATGAAGGAAATAATATCATTAGGATAATCAATGATCTGGAGGAGAAATATGGAATAAGGCCTGATATAAATCTCTCTCGAGGGAACATTGGAAGATCATATTAAATGTTCGTACAAGATAAACAAATAGACCAATTTACAGAGAAAGTTGGACATCGGTAGCTGAGGCAAAAACCATAGAGGGGATAGATCATTCAAAAAGCCTGGCATGGAGTCATCGACAAATTTATGACATCCTACCTTGGAGAATATCTCTATGCAACACGGGAACAAGAAATCCCTACCAAATATCTGCTACACAAAAGAGGAGGACCATCAGTCAACAATAAATGTAAAACAAAGATCGAAGATGTTAGCCACATTTTTGCCAACTGCCAAAGAATGTTGTCTCGCTACAACCTCCTCATAAGATACGATGTGATAT
>OZ024744.1:87859580-87872080 GCA_964016885.1 Eledone cirrhosa
AATGGCTAGATGTATTGTTTCTCTGAATTAGATATATTTTTACCGATTTTTCTTTGAGATGCTCTGTACAGTGGTGACAAATACCTTCTGTATGTTATATATATATATATATATATATATATATATATATATATATATATAACATACAGAAGGGTATATATATATATATATATATATATATATATATATAAACAAACATAAATTATCGAGATTCGCATTTCGGCCCACGAAATAACGAAAAACAACCTCCGAGATGTGAGGCAAGTGCTCAATGAACCAGAGCTATGAAAAACGTTAAACGCCAAACACACTGAGACGATGGTTAAACAATCATTCGCATATCCCCCCCAAAAAACGATCAAGTAATTCGGGTATTGAAAATTTACCCGGACCCCTGGAAGGTTGGTAAAATCCAGTGTTTGGATTTCTGCGGCCCCTATATCAGGCGAATAAATTCAGTTGTGTATATTTTTGCAAGAATACAAAAACATCACAAATCGAATAGAGTTCTCAACAGAAGGGTTAAAATTAACATAAGCTATTCATCAGTCAATAGAATCAACTAAAAAATCAAGAAAATTAACTGGTCAATAGCTAGAGTCTGGAGATAAATACAAACATAAATTATCGAGATTCGCATTTCGGCCCATGAAATAACGAAAAACAACCTCCGAGATGTGAGGCAAGTACTCAAAAAGAGTGAAATCTCCGAGGGTCACTCGTGGCGAAAACCACACAAAAAAGACCAAGGCCTCCCTGACCACCAGGGCAAGCACCCTCTCTCAGTTTTCCCACTCCTCAGTCTACAGGCGCATACTCAGGGCGGGCCCGTTCACTCGGACCAGACTCGCCACTTTCACCCAACTTTCAACAAACTTACTAGAAGACAGCACTTGCCTCACCACCCTGATTTTCTTCTTCAAGTGACACTTGAAAAAGTTAATCAGGGATTGGCCGAAAAGGAAAGTGTCCGTCTTCAAACCTTTCAACCTTGTCCATCACACAATCTCTTCGCCTTGGCCACCAGGCAGATGAAAACTGCCTGCCCTTCCTCCACTTTAAAGGAGGAAGGCGGGGTTATCTGCACAATGGACTCAGTCGTAAACCGGATCCGTCCTACATGCAACAGCGACTGTTCGACATAGCCCCACAAGTCAGCAATCCTCGGGCACTGAACGAGTGCGTGCAGGACGGTTTAGCCGCCCTGCGCGCATCTCGGATAGGCTCAGGTGACAGCACCTCCGTGCTTGTAGAGTTCATCCCAACCGGCAACGCTCCCCGGTAGCATTGCCAGGCCAGGGATTTCTGGAAGATGTCCATAGGTCCGGTCTGAAAGTTCTCTTGAGGAGAGCGAACAGCTGATCATCTTCGACGTCCAGGGTATCCCCGAGAAAGTCGTCGCTCTTTCCCTCCACTAGCCCTCTATAGAACGCCGAGGTGGATGTTCCACCGATACTACTGCCAGCTGGTAGAGGGCGGTGAGCACTTGGAGACATTCCAGCTTCCAAGTGCTATGCCTCGGTCTTTTCCTGATACAGGACTGCAGCTCCGTCAAGGAGACGAGCTGGGGAAAAGCGCGTCTGGCAAACGGCGACCACAACTGTTCACCGTCAAGGAAGCACCAGAGATGTTGCAGTCTAAGCACATGTTTGCGCATCATCAGCCACGGCATAACTAGTCCTCCACGCAACTTGTGCTGACAGCAGATGGATCGTCAGACGTTGGGAGCACGTGCCTCCGACAGCACCACGGTGACGTTGTCGGCGTAGGCCGACACGGATTTCCTGCATCCCAGTTCGCGAGGGACCCCCCTCATAGTCTCCAATGTGTGCAGTAACGGCTCGAAGGCCAGTACGTACAGAAGGGACGAGAGGGGAAACCCTGGCGGACCGAGCGCATGATGCTGAACGGCTGCAACAGGTGACCATTCACCCTCACAATCGAGCAGTTGTCGCTATACATCGCAACGATCCAGCCCTTAAAACAGGCCCGAAGCCGGCCGCCTCGAGTACCACAGACAGGTACCGATAGTCGACCCTATCAAATGCGTTAGAATGATCCAAGTTGATAAGGGCTCTACCCGTGCCAAGTTCCTTAACTACTCCCAATAAGATGTATCGCATGAGATGGAGGTTTTCGTGGATGGATCTGTCCAGAATGGCGCATGTCTGCGCCTCTCCCACCATATCACTGAAGACAAGCGTCGAACTCTTTGCTAACACCTTCGCCAAAATCTTGAACTCTGCGTTTAGCAAAGTTATGGGCCTGAAGTTGTCTATAGCTTCCCCCTTTTTCGGGTCTTTTCTCAGCAGCGCCACCGCTTCCCGCCTCACAACACTGGGAATGCTCCTGTTCTGCTGTCAGTTGCAGCAGACATCTGCCAAGAGGTCGCCGAACAAGTCTGGCATGTACGCATAAAGGTCGTAGGCCAGACCTTCCAAACCTGGTGATTTACCCCTTGTGGAGTCAGAGATCGCTTCCTGTATTTCACCTGCTGTTATCGGCCTTTCGCAGCACTGCGCTGCGGTCGTCTAGAGCCGCGGCAGTCCGTCGAAGTATGCACCGAAGTCCTTACTCCGAACCGGCCCGCCGCCGCCCCCGAAAAATTGAGCAAAGTGCTGTTGAAAAGCCGCACACATCTGCTCGGGTTCGAGCAGCATGCGCCCGTTTTGATCAGGCACAGACCGAATTGTGGCTTTCTTGTCACGTCGCACCTCCACCACCCAGGCCCATTGAACGGCTGTCGTCCCTTCATGACTCAGAGCACGCAGTCTAGCTCTGACAACGCACCATTCATGCTTTGCGTTGATAAATTGGTCGAGTGCCAATGACGCCACTTCTAGCTTTCTAACTAGCTCTCCCTCTACTCTATTGTCCTCAATCACTACTCCTTTGCTAAACCTTATCGATTGTACTCTAATAGCCCTTTTCAGGGTAAACCACCACCTGTTGATGTCGATCGTACCCGTTAACGCCCGCTTAACTAATTCGCTAATCCGGTCCCTGTAAGCTTTGCGCGCCGGGAACGACGCGTTCAGCTTCCAGTAACCGGGCCCTTGCCTATGGAGTCTATCTAAGTCAACTTCACAGATCACAAATTTGTGGTCCGTGTAGCCGACTACATTGAATTGTGGACAACCTACACTAGCCTTATCTGTTTCCCTACAGAATACCCTATCTAAATACGATCTGGATGATGGATGCGGTTTGCCCATGTCCACATTGGCACATTCGGATAATCCAGTCTATACCTGTCAGACAGTTCAAACCCTCTGAGCAGGTTGTTGAGGCTTTTACACCCTCCTCCTCTGTCTACTCGCCCCACATAATCCCAGCGTGCATCTAAGATACCGTTCCAGTCGCCCACTAACACTAATGAGCGGGACGTTCCAAGAAAGCTCTCTAGACGTCTGAAGAAATCTGGCCGTCCTGTTCCTGTTGTGGCGTAGACAGCTACTAGCCTGAAATCATTACCTTCGCTGCCGGTCACGTCCAGCACAACTGACTTACCTTCTGGGTCTAGGAAGATGGCCCGTAGGGCGAGATCCAAGCCTCTCCGAAAAAGCGCAGCAACTCCTCCCCCGATCCTGGACGGCTGGGAGATGCGTATATATGGTAACCACAGAAGATCGGTGCGAAGGCTCGTGCCTCGGACATTCTGGTCTCGCTGATGGCCACCACATCTATGTTTAGTGACGTGAGGTCGTTGAGCAGGTGGCCCTGCTTCCGTGACGAACCCAGGCCACGCGCATTTATGGTGCCTATTCTGAGTGAGGTCATGTTGAAATGGAGTGGAAAAACACCCCTTACCTCACTTCTTGTGGAAAAAGGATGGTTTTTCCGTCCTTCTCACTGATTGTGGCCTCCTCCGGAAGGATGTCTTTATAAATCCTCCTCGAGAGTGTTTGTCGGAAATCTCCGATGTCCTTGGGGAATTCTAATGTTAGTGTCGTGTACGTTTTCTATGTGATGCAAGTGATTTGTATGTATGGAGGTGATGTGAATTTTTGGGGTGTTGTATAGTCTTTTTCTTTTGTTGTTCAAATTTAACGCTGTGTAGTCGTTTTGGTTGCTTTGTTTTGTTTGCGTTTGTTGTGGGTTTATTTCTGTTTCGCTTCTTTGGGATTTTTGTGGTGTTGGTGATGGTGGTGTTGGGGTTAATGATGGTGATGGTGTTATGATGATGGGGCTGGTGATACTGGTGTGGGTGGTGTCTTAACCTTTTTGTTAGTTTGTTTGTTTCGCCCTGCATCTTGTTTTTGGAGGGCGAAGGAAGAGGTTTTTTTCTCTTTCGGTTTCTTTTTTTCTTCTTTTTTCCAGATACAGTTTCCACTCCTACTGTCCTCACAATCTGTCTTCAGTTGCGATAGGTCGGGGAGTGGAAATCCTCCACAGGCGTTGGTTCTAGTTGTGGCGTGATGGATGGTGGAGACCCTGGTGCTAATTCTGGCGCGGTGGGTGGTGGTGGTGTTTGTTTTGCTACCGCTGCTCCTACAGTTGCTAAGGTTATTGCTGCTACAGTTGCTGTTGCCATTTCTGCTGCTGGTGTTGATGGTTGAGTCACTGGGGTGGGTAGGAGAGGTGGCCTCAAACTTTTAGCTTGAGGTCAGAAAGCCTTTATGTGGGTTCTTTCGCCACAAACGACACACCTAAGCCTTCTACCCTATACGATTACGGTGAGGTGGCTGCCGTCATTGAGGTCTATCACCTCTCGAATTTCCTGTATGTTTTTTAGGTCCGCTTGGCTCAGGAGCTCCATCCCAGACCTGGACCAGTTCTCCTGCTTTACTTTTATCTCCTCAATTACTTTAGTGTTGGCCTCGATGTCGACGAGGACGGCAGCCATTAGCCAGGAAATTTCAATGGCCGGTGGAACCTGGGTCACCCTGATCTTCACGTGCCTCTGACTACAATAGCTTGGGACGAGTGTGAACTCGTCACTTTTAAATGGGGCCAGGGTGTGCTCTCTGGCTTCGTGTGAAGTTCCAAAGAACACGTCCACGGTTCCATATTTCTGCCCAAGTCTGATGTGGGTTTTGCGCCCACACATGTCCCAAAGCTTTTTGCACCTGGGACTCGGATGCCCGTTCCACTCGGTGTGATTTTGTGTTTATCGTCCAATATGACACGGTGCTATATTTTATTAAATGAGGGTGAGGCTGTAATCATATTTTCTTACCATTCACTTGGCTTCATTCAATTCTTCCTGGCTTACCTTGACTGTTTAGTTTTTCGTGGCTGCTTTGGCAAACGACACATTTTGTTTTGCGCTGGTGTTGATGTTGTTATCCTCATTGTTGTTGTTGCTGTTGTTGTTATTGTTATTTTTGTTATTGTTATTTTTAGTTTCAATTGTGGTAGTTGTGGTGGTGATGGTGGTGGTGGTGGTGGTGGTGGTGGTGGTGGTGGTGGTGTCAGTGGCGATCGGCGTTGAAGAGTCGATTCTGGGTGAATTCATTTCGATGTCACGAGATAATAATTTATTTTTTGTTTCTGTTGTCGCTGTGGTGGCGGTGGTGGTGGTGATGGTATTAGTGGTGTTGGTTGTTCTTTTTGACATTGTGGTGGTTGAGGTGGAGGCTTTAACACATACAGATATTGGTAATGGCGGGAAATCCATGTGTGTATGTGACAAATCTAAATAATTGAGATGCTATTAATTATATTTTCAGTGTTGGCAACCGTGGCAAGGATTACAATGGTGGCGGGGGTGGGGGATGTTAGTCTGTTAGAAACAGAAGATTCGGGTAGCTGAATGCCGTCCATGTTTTCTTTTTCAAAGAAATGTATTGTTTGATAAATATAAAGTTTAAATGTTGGTCTCAAGATCCAAATATTATTGAGTATCCTTCTCAGAGAGCAATATATGTGAACTTATAAACACTTAACAACAAAAATTTTCCATAACTGGAAATTTGAAACGACTGAAAACAACAAACCTTTGTGGAGCTCACGATAATACGATTTCCTACGTAGGTCGCCAATAATAATAATAATTGTTTCTACTTTAGGCACAAGGCCAGCAATTACCCAGTGCATTACTGGTACTTTATTTTATCGACCCCATAAGGATGAAAGGCAAAGCCAACCTCGGCGGGATTTGAACTCAGATCGTAAAGGGACGTAACTATGCTGGAAAGCATGGCGTCCGACCCTCCGCCGATACTGCCAATCCACCGCCCTTTCCCAATAATAATAATAATGATATTAATAATGATTTCATTTATTGGCCACAAAGGCCGATATGTATGGGACAATACTTAGAAAGGGTCAGTGGCGGTTTACAATAAGGTGGAGCAAAAGTGGACAATGGCAAGACTTATTTAACAATGAAGATATAAAAAATATAAAATAAACTATGCATAAATATAACAAAATAAATTCCCCTATGGGGCGTGTGCGACCCAGGAGTGACTCAGGTACCCCACCAATCCTGAACCACCCTGCGCTTCTAGGGCACCCAGGGAGAGCACCCTTCTCTTCAAATTAGCTAGCCTATAGGCGCATGGTCAGAGTAGGCCCAGTTACACGGGCCATTCTCGCCACATTCATCAACCTTTCAGAAAATGTACTGGGGGGGGGGGTCAGCACTTCTCTCTCCACCCTCACCTTCCTTTCCAGCTGAAACTTGAAGAAGTTGATGAGGGATTGGCCGAAGAGAATAGTGTCTCTCTTCAGTCCTTTTAATCTGGTCCACCATATAACCTCTTTCGCAACTGCCACCAGACAGAGGGAAATTGCCTGCTCTTCCTGACCAAACGAAGGCGGCGAGTCGATCTTCACTATGGACTCAGTGAATAGCCGGATCCGTTCCACACGCGACAGAAGCTGTTTGACATAACTCCACAAGTCAGTAATGCACGGACATTGGACAAGTGCGTGCAGAACGGTTTCGTTATTCTGTGCGGGTCTTGGGCATGTCCATCTGACCACTTCCGTGCCTGTAGAGTTTATCCCGAACCGACAGTGCCCCCCGGTAGCACTGCCAGGCTAGGGACTTCCGGAAATTGTCCATCGTCCTCGGTCGAAAGTCCTCCTGAACAGACTGGTCAGTTCGAATTCGTCGAGGCCCAAAGCTTCTTCGAGTGCGTCATCGCACTTTCCCACCACTAATCCTTTATAGAACTCGAGAGTGGATGTTCCACTGATCGCATTGCCCGCTTGGTAGAGGGCAATGAATTCCTGGCAACATTACAGGTGCCAGTCACCCAGTCTTGGTCCTTCTTGACCCAGGACTGCAGCTCAGTCAAATAAACGAGCTGCGGAAGAGCCTGTCTGATAAACGGCGAACACATATGTTCACCGTTTAGGCAGAATATCTGGAGATGTCTCAGCCTCAGCGCATGTCTGCGCAACATTAGCCACGGCATGCCCTGCCCTCCGGCTAGAGGGTGTTGGCAGCTGATGACTGCCTCACCAACGGAAATTGTCCTCTCCACTAGAATTTGAAGAGGAGCCGTTCCAACTTGCCGAGGCGCGGACGGTGGCAAGGCGGTAGTAGATGACGGACGCGGTGTACGTATTCGCCACCTCCGCGCGACCTTTCAGTGATAGCTTCCTCCCAGCCCATTTTTGGGTGAGACTGGCTACCCTGCTGGTTACCTCGTCCCAATTCTCTTCGAGCTGAAGGTCTGGTCCGAACCAAACCCCCAGCAACTTTCAAGGCCCGTCAGTCCAGCACCCCACGACGCTGTTGGACGGCCTGGGTTTGCTTCTCCAGGTTCCGAGCTGCAAGCTCACTGACTTTTTCGGGTTAAATTTGGCTTCTGTTAACCTTTCATATTCCTTCAATAAGGTGCTGAACATTTCGGGTCGAACGGGACGCCCTGCAACAGCTCCAGCTTCCGCTGTAAAGGCTCAATAGTCAATACGTACAGAAGGCAAGAGAGAGGGCACCCTTTACGGGCCGATCGGGAGAGCCGAAATGGTTCCGAGAGGTGGCCATTAACCTTGGCCACCGAACATGTGCCGCTCTGCATTGCAGCGATCCAGCTTCTAAAGACAGGGCCGAAGCCACCTGCTTTGAGGACAAAGTCTAGATATCGATGGTCGACCCTATCGAATGCTTTCGATTGATCTAAATTAATCAGTGCCCCACCGAAGCCAGGTTCACACCCTACCCTCTCTATGATGTATCGCATGAGGTGGAGATTGTCGTGTATGGACCTGGCTGGGATTGCACATGTTTGCGCCTCCCTAACCAAATCCTCGACGACAAGCGCCAATCTCTTTGCTAACACCTTGGCCAAAATCTTAAACTCTGTGTTGAGCAGAGTTATGGGCCTGAAGTTGTCAAATGCATCCCCCTTGTTCTCGTCTTTCCTTATCAGCGTCACCACTCCCATGGTTACAGAACTGGGAATACTCCCATTCAGCTTCCAGTTGCAGTAGAGTACTTCGTAGAGATCGGAAAACAAGTCTGGCATATTTACGTAAAGATCGTAGGGCCGGCCATCCAAACAGGGTGACTTGCACATCATGCAGCCGACAAGGGCGTCTTGAATTTCGGCTGAATAATCAGCCTTTCGCAGCGCTCAGCATCGACCGTCGAGATGCGCGGCCAGCTGTCAAGGTAGGGACTGAAATCTGCTACTCTCTCTCTGACTCACCACTCTCCCAGAACAACTGAGCAAAGTGCTGGCGAAAAGCCTCACACATCCGCTTGGAATCGCTTATCTCGTGTCCGTCTCGGTCCTCCAAAGACCGAATTGTTGTTTTATTACCACGCTGCACCTCCGCCACGCGGACCAATCGAACAGCTTTGGTTCCCTCGTTTCTCAGCGCCCGCGCCTTAGCTCTGACAATGCATCCTTCGTGTTTCGCATTGAAGAAATAGTCTAATGCCATTGTCGCCGCTAACACGTCAGTTGCAATGCCACTACAAATAGCCTCGTCTAACTTATATACAGCTCCCTCTCCTTTCTAATTTTCTATAACGCTAGTTCCTTGCTGAACTCTATGGAAGTTACTCTAATCTCTCTTTTGAGATCCTCCCACCATCTGTTGTTGATGATCCCTCCTGTCAACTTTTGCTTAACTAAATTGTTGAGTAGGTCCCTGTAAGCCTTTCGTGCCGGAAATGACATGTTCAGCTTCCAGTAACCCGGTCCCAACCTACGCGTTTTATCTAGGTCGACTATGCAGATCACAAATTTGTGATCCGAATAGGCGACCGCTTTAAAAATTGGGCAGCCTACACTATTTCTACATATTTTCCTAATGAAGAGATCCTATCTATATATCATCATATTGTATCCGAGCGTAAACACCTAGCCCAGACTCACTATAAAGGCTGGAGATATGATGTGATGGATAGGATGATCCACTGGAAGCTATGCAAAGTTAACAATTTACCACATTCTGAGAAGTGGTATGAACATAAGCCAGAGTCGGTGATAGAAAACGATCAGGTGAATGTGCTATGGGATTTTAGGATACAGACAGACAAGAAACTGGAACACAATAGGCCTGACCTGGTATTTTTGGACAAGGAAAAAAGATCGTGCCTGTTTGTAGATGTAGCCTGCCCATTTGACACGAGAGTGCAAGAAAAGGAGAGGGAGAAAATTAACCGATATCAGGACTTAAAGTGGGAGGTAAAAAGGATTTGGAACTGCCGTGAAGTCAAAGTCGTCCCGATTGTCATAGGCGCACTAGGTACTATCTCAAAGAGTGTTCAAGGATGGTTAAAGAAAGTTAGTCCAGCCCCGCTTTATGGAACACTTCAAAAGGCATGCTTGCTGGGAACAGCAAGAACCCTCCGATACGTCCTGAATATCTGAGGCTGCAGGTAGCGGCCTGCTATTCATTTCAACAAACTTTCCAGTTAAATAACATCAATGACTGAGACTCAAAGAACAATAATAATAATAATAATGATTTCATTTATTAGCCACAAGGGCCGACATGTAGGGGACAATACAAAGACAGGGACAGTGGGGGTTTACAATAAGGTCGAGTAAAAGTGCACAATGGCAAGACTAATTTAACAATGAAAATATAAAAATATAAAATAAACTATGCATAAATATAACAAAATAAATTCCCCGATAGGGGGTGGATGACCCTGTGGTGATTCGGGTACCCCACCAATCCTGAACCACCCTGCGCTTCTAGGGCACCCAGGAGAGCACCCCTCTCCTCAAGTTAGCCAGCCTATAGGCGCATGGTCAGAGTAGGCCCATTCACACGAGCCATTCTCGCCACATTCACCCACCTTTTAGCAAATGTACTGGGGAGCAGCACTTCTCTCTCCACCCTCACCCTCCTTTCCAGGTGAAACTTGAAGAAGTTGATGAGGGATTGGCCGAAGAGAAAAGTGTCTGTCTTTAGTCCTTTCAACCTGGTCCACCATATAATCTCTTTCGCAACTGCCAGCAGACAGGAAAATGTCCTGCTCTTTCTGAGCTAAGGAAGGTGGCCGCTCGATCTTCACTATCGACTCGGCCGATAGCCGGATTCGTTCCACACGCGACAGTAGCTATTCGACATAACTCCACAAGTCAGTAATGCACGGACGTTGGACAAGTGCGTGCAGAACGGTTTCGTCGTTCTGTGCGCATCTTGGGCAGGTCCGTCTGACAGCAATTCCGTGCCTGTAGAATTTATCCCGAACCGGCAGTGCCCCCCGGTAGCACTGCCAAGCGAGGGATTTTTGGAAATTGTCCATCGTCCCCAGCTCAAAAGTCCTCCGGTACAGACTGCTCAGTTCGACTTTGTCGAGGCCCAAAGCTTTTCCGAGTGCGTCATCGCACTTGCCCACCACTAATCCTCTATAGAACTCGAGAGTGGAAGTTCCACTGATCGCATTGCCTGCTTGGTAGAGGGCAGTGAGTGCCTGGCAACATTCCAGGTGCCAGTCACCCAGTCTCAGTCTCTTCTTGACCCAGGACTGCAGCTCAGTCAAAGAAATCAGCTGCGGAAAGGCCCGTCTGATAAACGGCGACCACACCTGTTCACCATTGAGGCAGAATATCTGGAGATGTCGCAGCCTCAACGTATGTCTGCGGATCATTAGCCACGGCATGCCCAGCCCTCCGCGTAGAGGGTGCTGGCAGCAAATGGACCGCCTCACCAACGGAACTTATCCTCTCCACAAGAATTTGAAGAGGAGCCGTTCCAACTTGACGAGGGCAAGGCACGACGGTTAGGCGGTAGTAGATGACGGACGCGATGTACGCATTCGCCACCTCCGCGCGACCTTTCAGTGATAGTTTCCTCCCAGCCCATTTTTGGGTGAGACTGGCTACTCTGCTCGTTACCTCGTCCCAATTCTTTTCCACCTGGAGGTCTGGTCCGAAACAAACCCCGAGCAACTTTACTGGTCCGTCCGTCCAGCGCCCCACGACGCTGTTGGACGGCATGGGCTTGCCTCTCCAGGTTCCGAGCTGCAAGCCCACCGACTTTTCCGGGCTAAGTTTGGCTCCTGTCAACCTTTCATATTCCTTCAATAAGGTGCCTACCACCTCGATTTCTGAGGTGTTCGACACCATCACGGTGATGTCGTCCGCATAAGCCGACACCGCCTTTCCACGTCCCGGTTCGAGCGGGATGCCCTGCAACAGCTCCAGCTTCCGCAGTAAAGGCTCGAGAGTCAATACGTACAGAAGGGAAGAGAGAGGGCACCCTTGACGGACCGATCGGGAGAGCCGAAATAGTTCCGAGAGGTGGCCATTAACCTTGACCACCGAGCGTGTGCCGCTGTGCATTGCAACGATCCAGCTTCTAAAGACAGGGCCGAAGCCAGCTGCTTTGAGGACAAAGTCTAGATATCGATGGTCGACCCTATCGAATGCTTTCGATTGATCTAAATTGATCAGTGCCCCACCGAAGCCAGGTTTACACCCTACCCTCTCTATGATGTATCGCATGAGGTGGAGATTGTCGTGTATGGACCTAGCTGGGATTGCGCAAGTTTGCGCCTCCCCAACCAAATCCTCGACGACAAGCGCCAATCTCTTTGCTAACACCTTGGCCAAAATCTAAAACTCTGTGTTGAGCAGAGTTATGGGCCTGAAGTTGTCTAATGTATCCCTCTTGTTCTCGTCTTTCCTTATTAGCGTCACCACTCCCCTGACTTGCGCCTCATGCAGCCGACAAGGGCGTCCTGAATTTCGGCTGAAGTAATCGGCCTTTCGCAGCGCTCAGCGTCGACCGTCGAGATGCGCGGCAAGCCGTCAAGGTAGGGACTGAAATCCGCGACTCTCTCTGACTCGCCACTCTCCCTGAACAACCGAGCAAAGTGCTGACGAAAGGCCTCACACATCCGCTTGGAATCGCTTATCTCGTATCCGTCTCGCTCTGCCAAAGACCGAATTGTGGTTTTATTACCACGCTGCGCCTCCGCCACGCGGGCCCATCGAACAGCTTTAGTTCCCTCGTTTCTGAGCGCACGCGCCTTAGCTCTGACAATGCAACCTTCGTGTTTGGCATTGAAGAAATGGTCTAATGCCATTCTCGCCGCTAGCACGTCAGTTGCGATGCCACTACAAATAGCCTCG
>OZ024744.1:87882080-87912080 GCA_964016885.1 Eledone cirrhosa
GACCGCCTGACCATCGGAGCACGTCCCTTCCACAAAAAGCGAAAGAGCAAACGCTCCAGCGCAGTCAGGCGAGGCTTAGGACAAGGTACGACGGTTAGGCGGTAGCAGATGACAGACGCGATGTACGCGTTAGCCACCTCCGCTCGACCTTTCAGGGATAGCTTCCTCTCCGCCCATTTCTGGGTGAGAGAAGCCACCCTGCTCGTCACCTCGTCCCAGTTTTTGTCCGTCTGGAGGTCCGGACCGAACCAGACCCCTAGCAATTTAACCGGTCCGTCCGTCCAGCGCCCGACGACGCTGTTGGACGGCATGGACCTGCCTCTCCAGGTGCCGAGCTGCAGGCCCACTGACTTTTCCTGGTTGATCATTGCTCCTGTCACCGCTTCGTATTCTCTTAGTGTAGTGCCGATCGCCTCGATGTGTTTGGCGTTCGACACCACTACGGTGACATCGTCCGCATATGCTGACACGGATCTTCCGCATCCTAGTTCGCGCGGGACTCCCCTCAACGTCTCCAGTTTGTGCAGTAATGGCTCGAGAGTCAATACGTACAAGAGGGACGAGAGGGGACATCCTTGGCGGACCGAGCGCATGATGTTGAACGGTTCCGACAGGTGACCGTTCACTCTCACCACAGAGCAGATGTCGCTGTGCATGGCAGCGATCCAGCCTCTGAAGACGGGCCCAAAGCCAGCCGCCCTCAGGACTGCCGCTAGGTAACGATGGTCGACCCTATCGAAAGCTTTCGACTGATCTAAATTGATCAAGGACCCACCCGTGCCAGGTTCCCTAGCTACCCTCTCTACGATGTATCGCATGAGGTGGAGGTTGTCGTGGATGGATCTGTCGGGAATGGCGCATGTCTGCGCCTCTCCCACCAGACCACCAACGACAAGCGCCAACCTCTTTGCTAGCACCTTGGCCAAAATCTTAAACTCTGTGTTTAGCAGAGTTATGGGCCGGAAATTGTCTATGTTATCCCCCTTGTTCGGATCCTTTCTCAGCAGTGCCACCGCTCCTCGGCTCACAGAACTGGGAATTCTCCCGTTCTGTTGCCAGTTGCAGTAGACGTCCGCCAAGAGGCCTCCGAACAAGTCTGGCATCTGTACGTAAAGTTCATAGGGCAGACCATCCAAACCAGGCGATTTACCCCTTGTGCAGCCAGTCATTGCCTCCCGTACTTCAGCGGCTGTTATCGGCTTTTCGCAACACCTCGCCTCAGTGGCCGAGAGCCGCGGCAGCCCGTCGAGGTAGACACTAAAGTCCATCCCTCCACCCGGCCCCCCGCTGCCCCCGAACAGCTGAGCGAAGTGTCGCTGAAAAGTTTCACACATTTGCCCGGGATCGAGTAGCATGCGCCCGTCGTGGTCCACCAAAGACCGGATCGTGGCTTTGTTGCCACGACGCGCCTCCGCCACTCGGGCCCATTGAACGGCTTTCGTCCCCTCGTGTCTGAGAGCACGCACCCTAGCTCTGACAACGCAGCCTTCGTGCTTTGCATTGAAGAATTGGTCAAGGGCCAATTTCGCCGCAAGCACGTCGGTCGCAATGCCTTTGCTAAGCGCCTCGTCTAATTTTCTAACTAGTTCTCCCTCTGCTCTATTTTTCTCTATTGCTAAAGCCTTACTAAACCTAATCGATTCTATTCTAATCGCTCTTTTCAGAGCAAACCACCACTTGTTGTTGACGATGGCCCCCGTCAACGCCCGCTTAACTAGTTCGCTAATCCGGTCTCTGTAGGCCTTGCGCGCTGGTAAGGACGCGTTTAGCTTCCAGTAGCCGGGTCCTCGTCTATGAAGCCTATCTAAGTCAAGCACACAGATCACGAATTTGTGGTCCGTGTAGCTGACTATCTTGAATTGTGGACAGCCTATGCTAGACCTATCTATTTCCCTACAAAATACTCTATCTAGATATGATCTGGATGACCCTATGCGGTTTGTCCAAGTCCACATTGGCACATTCGGGAAATCCAATCGGTACCTGTCAGACAGTTCAAAACGCCTGAGCAGGTTGGTGAGGCTCTTGCACCCTCCACCCCTATCCGCTAATCCCACACAGTCCCAGCGTGCATCTAAGATCCCGTTCCAGTCGCCCACTAACACTAAAGAGCGGGACGTTCCAAGAAAGGTCTCCAGACGCCGGAAGAAATCAGGCCGCCCTGCTCCTGTCGGGGCATAGACGGCCACTAGCCTGAAAGCTTGCCCGTCTCCGCTGGTCACGTCCAGCACCACCAGCTTACCCTCTGGGTCCAGGAAGATGGCCCGTATGGCGAGATCCAAACCTCTCCGAAAAAGTACAGCAACTCCTCCACCGGATCCAGGACGGCTGGGAGATGCGTACACATCGTAGCCGCCGAAGATCGGTGCGAAGGCCCGTGCTTCGGAGATTCTGGTCTCGCTGATGGCCACTACATCTATGTTTAGTGACCTGAGGTCGTTGAGCAGGTGACCCTGCTTCCATGACGACCCCAAGCCACGCGCATTTATGCTGCCTATTCTGAGTGAGGTCATGTTTAAAATAGAGTGGAAAAGATGGGAAAGACCACTTACCGTATTTTTGGTAGAGGAGGGATGGTTTTTACATCCCTTTTCACTTGATCGTCTGGTGAAGGGACCGTTGAATCGTCCCTTCGGCTGGTCGTCGGCTCTTCTAAGAGAATGTCTGAATATACTCTTCGATTAATGGTTCCTCCTAGGTCCCTGAAATCACCAACTGCGTTGGGAAATTTCGTTTTAATGTTTGTGTATTGTTTCTGTGCTATTTTTAGCAGTCTTATGTTAGTTGGCGTTTTGATTGGTGCTGGTATTATGTAGTCCTGTTGTGAAATGTCTGTGTGTTCAATTATGTAAGTCATTAGTTTCTTGTTGTGTGTGTTTATTGCCGTGCATTTGTTTTTCTGGGGGTGGGGTGTGGTTCTGCTATTTTCTTGTCGTTGTTGCTGGGTGTGTGTGTTTTGTTGTTGTGTTTGCGATGTTGGTGCTTGTGGTGGTGGTGTTGAAGGTGTTGTTGGCGGTGGGGTTGTCGCCGGTGGTGATGGTGGTGCTGGTGTGGGTGGTGATGGTGTTGGTGGTGTTGCTGCTGTGGGTCTCTTTGCAGTAGACTTTACCCTTTTCTCATTTCTTTCCTCCCTTTTCAAAGGCGACGATGCGCTGCTTCTGCGTTTGTGCCTTCTTGAGACCTTTTGCCATCCCTCTCCCACCTCACACTCCATGTCTGATTCTGTAAGGTCGGGGAGGGGTACCAGCTCCACTCTTTCACTTGTTGTTGTTGGTGATGTTTGCACTGGAGTCTCTGTTGCAGCTGCATTTGGTATTGCTGTTGTTGTTGTTAATATTTCCACTGCTGCTGCTGTCTTTGATTTCCGTGGAGTGGGTATGGGTGCCACGGACCTATCGTTCCTGGTTGCCGCTTGTCCTGTTGCTGGTAGCCGTGGAACCGGATTCGGGAGGAGGGGGGTTTTCTCCTTTCTCAGGGTCTTCTCGTTGCAGAAGGCCCTGAGGTGAGTCTTCGATCCACAGCGAAAGCATTTCGGGCGTTTGCCCTCAACACTTATGGGCAGTTGAGTGCCGTTATCGAAGTCTATCACATCCGGGATAGCTTCGATGCACTCCTGGTTGGTTTGGATTAGCATCTCAATGGAGGAGCCGACCCAATCTTCTCTTACTTTTTTCTGTACTTGCAGTACAGTTGTTTTGTCCTCGATTCCGACGAGGACAGACGCGGCCAGCCAAGAAGGGGTCATTCCGGGGGGGACGTGGGTCAGTTTGACCCTCACAATTTTTTGCCCGCAGTAGGAGGGCACCAACACCATTTCCTCGCTCCTTAGGGTCACTACTGATTGGGCCTTTGCCTCCTGGGGTGTGGCAAAAAGTACGTCTACGGTGGCGTATTTTTTGCCTCGGGTGATGTGCGTTTTCCTCTGCCACACAGACCCCAAGGCTTTTTGTATTTGGGCCTCTGTGGCTCTTTCCACCCTACGGGATTTTGTACTTACTGTACGGTACGTGACCGTACAGTGCTCTTGGGTTTCGAAAAAATTTTTTCGCTGCCTTGCAGATTGCTCGGTGTCCGTTCTTTGTCACCATCTTCTTCGCTTCCTCTAATTCCTCATTTGTTATGAGGATTGTTTCCAGGTTTTTCGCAATACCTGCAAATGAGATTGGTTTTTCTCTGCTGTTGTTGTTGTCGTCAGAGCTGCTGGTACTTTTGTTGTTGCTGCAGGTACTACGACTACTGCCTCCGCCGCTGTTGCTGTGGTTGTTGTTGGTGTTGCTGCTGCTAATGCTGTTGTTGTTTATGCTGCTGGTGATGCTGTTGCGGCTGCTACTGTTGTTTTCATTGTCACTGTTGCTGTTGTTATTACGGCTGCTACTGCTATTATTCCTGACGTCAGACGAATGAACTGGGTTTTCGTATTTCCCGCACACCTGTTTCGTCGCTGTCGTCGTCGTCGTGGAGAAACCTTGCACGCTTTGCACGAGACTTTTCTTTTCTTTCGTCGCTTGCGAAAGAGAAGGTAGGGAGAGAGACACATTTAAAGAAGGGAGGGAGAGAGACAATCTTCTCTCTCCTGTAGTGATGATTGAGGAAGAAGAAGACGGAATGAGTGGGAGTGACGTATGAAATTTTTTTTTTTTGGTAGCCATGTTTTTTTGTTTAAAATGAAATTTTGGGTACAAAACCCCAATAACTGATTATTTAACCCCGAAGGGCCAAATAACGGACAGAAAGACCCCTCTCACGAGGAGGAGGGTGTCTTTATCAACAATTTGGTTCAAGTTTTAAACAATTTACAATTGTTTTAAGGGTTAAAAATTACTATACCTTACAGAGCCGAGCCTCCGTCAACCATGGCATTCAATAATAATAATAATAATAATAATAATAATGATTTATTTATTAACGACAAGGGTTTACATAAAGTAGATATTAAGGACAGTACAGGACAATACAGGACGGTACAAATGGGCATTTCTGCGTGTAAAAAACAATAAACAGAGGATGTAATAATAGAACAATTAAAAAATTCCCCAATAGGGGGGGGGGGAGACTTCCGAGACACATTCGTGGAGAAAGCCCATTAAAAAGCCACAGCAACCCTGACCACCAAGGCAAGTGCCCTCTCCCAGTTTTCCACCTTTAATTTACAGACACATACTCAGAGTAGGCCCATTCACTCGAGCCATTCTTGCCTCTCTCACCCATCTTTCAACAAAATGCTGGGAAGAGAGCATTTCCCTTTCTACCCTGATTTTCCTTTTCAAATGAAATTTGAAAAAGCTAATCAGGGCATCACCGAAGAGGTAGTGCTCGTCTTCAGCCCTTTCAAACGTGTCCACCATACTATCTCTTTCGCCATGGTCACCAGACAGATAAAAACTGCCTGCCCTTCCCGGCTAAAGGAAGAGGGTGGGGCAATCCTATGGACTCAGCTGATAGCTGGATCCGTCCCACTCGCGACAGCCGGTGTTCGACATAAACCAACAAGTCAGCAATGCTCGGACACTGGACGAGTGCGTGCAGGACGGTTTCGTCGCCCTGCGCGCATCTCGGACATGCCCGGTTGACGGCATCTCAATGCCTGTAGAGTTTATCTCGAACTGGCAAAGCTGCTCGGTAGCACTGACAGGCCAGGGATTTCTGGAAGTTGTCCATACGCCCAGTTCGAAAGTTCTTCCGAAGAGATTTGGTAGTTGATTTTCGTCGACGCCTAGAGTTTCCCCAAGTACGTCGTCGTTCTTCCCCTCCACTAATCCTCTATAGAACGCCAAGGTGGAATTTCCAACGATCACATTTCCCGAAGCGCTCCTTCTCGGTCTTCGCTTGATTGCAGCTCCGTCAAGGAGACGAGCTGGGGAATGACGCGTCTAGCAAACGGCGACCACACCTGATCACCGTCGAGGAAGAGGTGGAGATGTCGTAGTCTGAGCGCGTGTCTGCGCATCATCAGCCGCGACATGCCCAGCCTTCCACGTAGCGGGTGTTGACAGCATATGGACCCCCTGACCATCGGAGCGCGTCCCTTCCACAAAACGCGAAAGAGCAAACGCTCCAGCGTTTGCTTAGGACAAGGTACGACGGTCAGGCGGTAGTAGATGACGGACACGATATACACGTTAGCCACCTCCGCTCGACCTTTCAGAGATAGCTTCCACTCGGCCCATTTCTGGGTGAGAGAAGCCACCCTGCTCGTCACCTCGTCCCAGTTTTTGTCCGTCTGGAGGTCCGGACCGAACCAGACCCCGAGCAATTTAACCGGTCCGTCCGTCCAGCGCCCGACGACGCTGATTGACGGCATGGACCTGCCTCTCCAGGTGCCGAGCTGCAGGCCCACTGACTTTTCTTGGTTGATCATTGCTCCTGTCACTGCTTCGTATTCTCTTAGTGTAGTGCCGATCGCCTCGATGTGTTTGGCATTCGACACCACTACGGTGACATCGTCCGCATATGCTGACACGGATCTTCCGCTTCCTAGTTCGCGCGGGACCCCACTCAACGTCTCCAGTTTGTGCAGTAATGGCTCGAGAGTCAATACGTACAAGAGGGACGAGAGGGGGACATCCTTGGCGGACCGAGCGCATGATGTTGAACGGTTCCAAAAGGTGACCGTTCACTCTCACCACAGAGCAGATGTCGCTGTGCATGGCAGAGATCCAGCCTCTGAAGACGGGCCCAAAGCCAGCCGCCCTCAGGACTGCCGCTAGGTAACGATGGTCGACCCTATCGAAAGCTTTCGACTGATCTAAATTGATCAAGGACACACCCGTGCCAGGTTCCCTAGCTACCCTCTCTACGATGTATCGCATGAGGTGGAGGTTGTCGTGGCTGGATCTGTCGGGAATGGCGCATATCTGCGCCTCTCCCACCATACCACCAACGGCAAGCGCCAACCTCTTTGCTAGCACCTTGGCCAAAATCTTGAACTCTGTGTTTAGCAGAGTTATGGGCCTAAAATTATCAATGTTATCCCCCTTGTTCGGATCCTTTCTCAGTAGCGACACAGCTCCTCGACTCACAGAGCTGGGAATTCTTCCGTTCTGTTGCCAGTTGCAGTAGACGTCCGCCAAGAGGCCTCCGAACAAGTCTGGCATCTGTACGTAAAGTTCATAGGGCAGACCATCCAAACCAGGCGATTTACCCCTTGTGCAGCCAGTCATTGCCTCCCGTACTTCAGCGGCTGTTATCGGCTTTTCGCAACACTCCGCCTCAGTGGCCGAGAGCCGCGGCAGTCCGTCCAGGTAGACACTAAAGTCCATCCCTCGATCCTGCCCGCCGCTGCCCCCGAACAGCTGAGCGAAGTATTGCTGAAAAGCTTCACACATTTGCTCGGGATCGAGTAGCATGCGCCCGTCGTGGCCCACCAAAGACCGGATATTGGCTTTGTTGCCACGACGCGCCTCCGCCACTCGGGCCCATTGAACGGCTTTCGTCTCCTCGTGTCTGAGAGAACGCCTAGCTCTGACAACGCAGCCTTCGTGCTTTGCATTGAAGAATTGGTCAAGGGCCAATTTCGCCGCAAGTACGTCGGTCGCGATGCCTTTGCTAAGCGCCTCGTCTAATTTTCTAACTAATTCTCCCTTTGCTCTATTTTTCTCTATTGCTAAAGTCTTACTAAACCTAATGGACACTATTCTAATTGCTATTTTAAGAGCAAACCACCACTTGTTGTTGACGATGGCCCCCGTCAACGCCCGCTTAACTAGTTCGCTAATCCGGTCTCTGTAGGCCTTGCGCGCTGGTAAGGACGCGTTTAGCTTCCATTAGCCGCGTCCTCGTCTATGAAGCCTATCTAAGTCAAGCACACAGATCACGAATTTGTGGTCCGTGTAGCTGACTATCTTGAATTGTGGACAGCCTAGCTACACCTATCTATTTCCCTACAAAATACTCTATCTAGATATGATCTAGATGACCCTATGCGATTTGTCCAAGTCACATTGGCAGACGGCGGAAGAAATAAGGCCGCCCTGCTCGTGTCGGGTCATAGATGTCCAGTAACCTGAAAGCTTGCCCGTGTCCGCTGGTCACGTCTAGCACCACCAACTTACCTTCTGGGTCCAGGAAGATGGCCTGTATTGCGAGATCCAAACCTTTCCGAAAAAGCACAGCAACTCCTCCCCACGATTCCGGACGGCTGGGAGATGCGTATAGTAGCCGCCGAAGATCGGTGCGAAGGCCCGTGCTTCGGAGAATCTGGTCTCGCTGATGGCCACTACATCTATGTTTAGTGACCTGAGGTCGTTGAGCAGGTGGCCCTGCTTCCATGACGACCCCAAGCCACGCGCATTTATGCTGCCTATTCCGAGTGAGGTCATGTTGAAATGGAGTGGAAAAGATGGGAAAGACCACTTACCTTACTTCTCGTAGAGGAAGGATGGTTTGTCCATCCTTTTCAATGATTGTGGCCTCCTCTGGAAGGATGTCCTTATAAATCCTCCTGGAGAGTGTTTGTCAGAACTCTCCGATGTCTTTGGGGAATTTTTGTTTCATTTTCTGTGTGATGCGAGTGATTTGTATGTGTGGAGGTGGTGTGAACTTTTGGGTTGTTGTGTAGTCTTTTTCTGTGATGCTGGTGTTGTGTTGGATGTAGTGTAATAATCGCTTGTTGTTCAAATTTAATGCTGTGTAGTGTGTATCGTTTTCGTTGTTTTGTTTTGTTTGCGTTTGTTGTGGGTTTGTTTCTGGTACGCTTTTTGGTGACTTTTGTGGTGTTGGTGATGGTGGTGTTGGGGTTAATTATGGTGATGGTGTTGGTGTTTGTAGTGATGGGGTTGGTGATGCTGGTGTGGATGGTGACATATCTGTCCTAACTTTTTTGTTTGATAATTTATTTGTTTCCCTCGGTATTTTGTTTTTGGAGGGGGAAGGAAGAGAATTTTTTTCTTTTTTGGTTTCTTTTTTCTTTTTTCCTGATACCGTTTCCCACTCGTCGTCGTCACAATCTGTCTCCAGTTGCGATAAGCCGGGGAGTGGAAAATCCTCCACAGGCGTTGGTTTTTGTTGTGGCGTGGTGGATGGTGTAGGCGCTGGTGCTAGTTCTGGCACGTCGGGTGGTGGTGGTGTTGGTTTTGCTACTGTTGCTGGGGTTGTTGCTGTTACAGTTGCTTCTGTTGTTGCTGCTACAGTTGTTGCTGCCATTTCTGCTGCTGGTGGTGTTGATGGTTTAGTCACTGGTGTGGGTAAGAGAGGTGGCCTCAACCTTTTAGCCTGAGGGTAGAAAGCCCTTAGGTGGATTCCTTCACCACAAACGACACACCTATGTCTTCTGCCCTCGACGATTACGGTGAGGTGGCTGCCGTCATTGAGGTCTATTACCTCTGGGATCTCCTCAATGCTTTTATGGTCCGCTCGGATCAGGAGCTCCATCCCACATCCGGACCAGTTCTCCTGCTTTTCTTTTGCTATTTCGGTTATCTTGGTGTTGGCCTCGATGCCGGCGAGGACGGCAGCGATTAGCCAGGGAATTTCGATGGCCGGTGGAACGTGCGTCACCCTGATCTTCACTAGTCTCTGGCCACAATAGCTTGGGACGAGTGTGAAGTCGTCACCTCTTAATGGGGCCATGGAGTGTTCTCTGGCCTCCTGTGGTGTTTCAAAGAACACGTCCACGGTTCCATATTTCTGCCCACGTCAGATGTGGGTTTTTTTTGCCCACACATGACCCAAAGCTTTTGGGATTTGTGACTCGGATGCCTGTTCCACTCGGCGCAATGTTATGTTAATTGTCCGATAAGACACGGTGCATAGGCGACGATGCTCCATTTTATCAGGGGGGGGGGTGACCCTGTACCCATCTTTCTTTACCATTCTTTTGGCTTCTTCTAATTCCTCCTGAGTTACCTGGATCGCTTCGCACGTTTTTGCTACTCTGGCAAAACTCAGCGTAGTTTTCTTAATTTCATTGTTGCTGTTGTTGTTATCGTTATTTTTGTTATTGTTAATTTTAGTTTTAGTTGTGGTGGTGGTGGCGTCAGTGGTGTTCGGTGTGGAAGAGTTCATTTTGGTTGAATTCATTTCGATATCACGAGTTAATTCAATTTTTTCTTTTGTTTCTGTTGTCGCTGTGGTGGTGGTGGTGAGGGTTGTCGCTGTGGTGGTGGGGGTGGCGTCTTTAACACCTGCAGTCATTGGTAATGGCGGGAAATGAATGTCTGGCTGAGACAAATTTAAAATATTGCTACTGCTTATATTTTTAGTGTTGGCAAACGTAGTAATATTTACAATGGTGGTGTCGGTGTGAGGTGTTAGTTTGTGAGGAAGGAGTAAATCTGAGTCTTCCATGATTTTTCAAAGAAATTTGTTTTGTTTGATAATTATAAAAAGTTTAAATTTGGGGCTCAAGGCCCCAATATTTTTTAGTGTCCTTTTCAGAAATCAATTTATGTGCACTTATATACAGTTAACAATAAACATTTTCCATAAATGGCAATTTTAAACAACTGAAAATAACAGACCTTTGCGGAGCTCACGATGATACGGTTTCTACGTAGGTCGCCAATAATAATAATAATAATAATAAAATGATGTTACCAACTATAGACCTATCACATGTCTGTCTGTAATGTGGAAAATGTTGACAAGCATTATGTCTGAGGAAATCTACCATCACCTCCACACAAACAACTTGTTACCGGACGAACAGAAAGGATGCCGAAAGAAGTTCGGTGGTACAAATAACCAGTTACTTATTGATAAGATGGTAATGAGGAATTGCAAGAGGAGACACACTGGTCTTGCCATGGGATGGATAGACTACAAAATGGCATTTGACATGGTGCCTCATTCTTGGATCATCAAAAGTCTAGAAATCTTCAAGGTGGCAGATAACATCAGACAGTTGTTGGGCAAAAGTATGAAGTCCTGGAAAACAGAGTTAACATCAGCTGGAGGATCCTTGGGAGGCGTGAAGATAAAGAGAGGTATCTTCCAGGGAGATATCCTGTCCCATCTGTTGTTTGTCCTTGCCCTGATGCCCCTGACCAGTGTACTGCGAAAAGTGAGAGCAGGATACAGGTTGGGAAAGGGAGGGCTTACCATCAATCACCTCCTCTTCATGGACGATCTTAAGCTCTTCGGGAAGAGTGAGAAGGAGTTGGATGTGCTTGTTGATACTGTCCGTATTTTCAGCAATGATATATGTATGCAATTTGGTATTAGTAAGTGTGGAGTCCTTGTGATGAAGAGGGGAAAATTGAGCAGAAGCAACGGAATCCAGGTACCAACAGGTGAGATGATAAAGGAAATTGACACTGAAGAAGAATACAAGTATTTGGGTATTCTGGAGGCTGATGACATCAAGAACAAAAAAATGAAGGAATTGATAAAATCTGAATACATTCGGAGAGTAAGGAGCGTCTTAAAGTCACATCTGAACAGTAGGAATGCCATAAGTGCAGTAAATTCCCGAGCTGTGTCTATTATTAGGTAGAGTGCGGGAATTCTGAGATGGAATGTTGCTGAACAAAAAGACATGGATAGGAAAACTAGGAAGCTATTGACTATCTACAACATGTTCCACAAGAGGAGTGATGTCGATAGACTCTATTTAAGGAGATCTGAAGGTGGAAGAGGTCTTATCAGCATAGAGGACTGTGTTCAGATGGAGAAAAACACAACCTACACAAGTATGTGACTGATAGTAAGGAGCCAATGCTCAGAATTGTACTGAAGGACAGGACAATAGACCAGGGGATGTCCAAGGAGGAAATAATAACAAGGAGGAAGAACAACCTTCATGAAAAATCCCTTCATAGTACCTTCTTTGAGAAAACGGAATTCAGAGATCCACAGACATGGAACTGGTTGAAAAGAGGAGACCTTAAAAAGGCTACAGAAGGAATAAAAATGGCTGCGCAAGAGCAGGCCCTCAAAACAAAGTGGCTGAAACACCATATTTACAAGGAGGATGCTAGCCCACTGTGCAGGATCTGTGGAGAGAGAGAGGAGACTGTGGCTCACATAGTATCCGAGTGTAAACACCTAGCCCAGACTCACTATATAGGCTGGAGACATGATGTGATGGGCAGGGTGATCCACTGGGACCTATGCAAAGTAAACAATTTACCACATTCTGAGAAGTTGTATGAGCATAAGCCAGAGTCGGTGATAGAAAACGATCAGGTGAAGGTACTATGGGATTTTAGGATACAGACAGACTAGACATTTGAACACAATAGACCTGACCTGGTGGTTTTTGACAAGGAAAAAAGATCGTGCCTGATTGTGGATGTGGATGGGGGAGAAAATTAACCGATACCAGGACTTAAAGTGGGAGGTAAAAAGAATTCGGAACTGCCATGAAGTCAAAGTGGTCCCGATTGTCATAGGCGCACTAGGTACTATCTCAAAAAGTTTCCAGGTATGGTTAAAGAAAATTGGCCCCTTCACGCTTTTTGGAACGCTTCAAAAGGCATGCTTGCTGGGAACAACAAGTACCCTCCGATATGTCCTGAATATCTGAGGCTTCAGGTAGTGGCTTGATGTTCATTTCAACAAACTTTCCAGTTAACTAACATCAATGACTGAGACTCAAAGAGTAATAACAATAATAATAATAATAATAATAATAATAATAATAATAAGGGAAGAAGACGCACGAGGTGACGGAGGTCATGAAATCGCTCCCGTAAGTTTTGAATTTTTAACATATTTAAACCATTTGTGAAATAACAACTCTTAGTACAAATGCTACGTAAAGCACCCGGCTTGAGCCCCAAAAAATTCGGACCCAAAATATATTGTTATAAGGCTCAAATATTCAAATATTCAACTTTGTATTGTACACTGTATATCCAAAAAAGAAAATGGCTATAAATGGAAGAAGAACCCCCCCCCCCCCTCCTCCTCTGTATACACTATATAGAACAGCCAAACTCACCAACACCAGAAACTAGATACACCACCCACCCTATCACCTGTGTACACTAAACCACCACCGATCACTACGGCCATCATTACAACCATTATCCCATCACCGCCGCCACCACCCCTTCACTCCTTCACTGCTGCCACCGCTACAGCACCATCGCTACAGTAATACGGTCACATCACCGCCACCACTGTCTCGGTATCGACATCACCACCACCACTGTCTCAGTATCGCTACCGCCGCCAGTCTCCCACTTCTTCTTTTAGCTGGCTGCTGCCACCACATTATAGAATCCCTACTGCTAAAAAAGAGGAAGGCATCAAAATATATAGATAGACTCAAAAGAAAAAAGAAAAAATAAACAACAAAAGCAGCACAGCAACAACAGTAAAAAACGAGAAAAACAGAGAAAAACAAAAACAAAATATATAGATAGACTCAAAAGAAAAAAGAAAAAATAAACAACAAAAGCAGCACAGCAACAACAGTAAAAAACGAGAAAAACAGAGAAAAACAAAAACAAAAAAAGAAACCCCCAAAACGTAAAGAAAATAAGAATGAAGAGAGAGGCAGGCGGACGGACAGAGAAGAGGGGGGAAAAAGTAAAACTTAAAAAACAAAAACTAAGTCAGACATTCGAATACTACATTACAATGAAACTTATGCTTATTCATTTTTGGGGCCCTTTCTGCCCGTGTGTTTGTTTGTTTATGTGTGTCCGTATACAGCGTGGTGATAATGCCACACAAGGGCCAAGTGGGATGGCGGATCCACAGATGGCTATGTAAACATACATTCGCCAATCCTCGATAAGAGTGTTTAAATATCGAACATAAACAGTTCGAATAACGGTGAAATGGAGACTAGAACGTCATGTGACAGACTCTCACCCAACAGGTGCCCCCTGGCTCAGCAGCAGGAACCTGACTGTCAACGAAATACTGCTGATGTTGGAGGAAGAAGAAGAAGGAAAGGGGCCAGAACCAACTGGACGAAAGAATTGAATAGAACTGTTATGCAATGCTACCTGAAAAGTAACCCCAAGGAGAGGGGCTACAGGAGACGGATGCATAACATCTGGAACGAGATTGGTTTATTTAAATTAGATGAACAAAAATTGGCCGGGCAGGCTCGGGTAATAAGAACTAATGGGTGGATAAGCGAGCTGGAACTGGAGGAACTGAGCAGAGAGAATGGCTTGGAGATGGCGGGTGTAGTATGCCAGACAAGCGAGCCGGCGGGAAATGAAGGTGAGGAGGTCCTGAGAGCGGAGGAACCACCCGAAGCAGACAATGATCTGAATACTGAGATAAATAATACCTGGAACAGAGATACGGCCACTGAGGAGATGAATGCTGACGGGCTAGGACAAGATTCGGTTGACATCCTAAATTTAGTGGTAGATGAGTTGAACAATGATAGTGGGAGACCTATGAACCTAAGATTTGTAGACAGGAAAAAGTTAAAAGAAACAACAGCTAAGGTAAACAAAGTCATCCCATACCTTGAGGCGAGGAGTCTTCACCAGTGCAACAATATCCTCAAAGCAACAGCAAATACGGTGAGGAAACTACTTGGTATAAAAGCGAGAGGAAACAACAGACAAGAAAGAGCAGAGCCGTGGTGGAAGAAGCGACTGAGTGGGCAAATCGGGGAAATGAGAAATGACATAGGAAAGCTTGAGTCACTACTGAATGGGACACTAAAAAACATAGGCACTAAAAATAGACTGGAAATAAAATACAAAACTAGGAGTAAAAAGCTAAATATTATCATAGAGGAATTGAAGCAACGCATTGTAGCAAAGAGTGCCAAAATCAGGCGATACGAGAACAGAGTCAGTCAGTATAAACAGAACCGCATGTTCGACAACAACCAGAAGATGCTGTTTGGACAGCTTGAGGGGAAAGAAAGAGGCACCGACTTGATCCCTGGGGCGGAACAAGCTAAAACATTCTGGAGAGGAATATGGGAGCAGGATGTTAGACACAATGCCCAGGCAGGGTGGATTGAGACAGTACAGAGGGAGATCGGTGAGCAGGCACAGCAACAGACTGATTTGAGTATCACAGTTGAAACTCTTAAGGGGCAAGCCAAAAAACTAACCAACTGGAAATCACCAGGCCCAGATGGTGTGCAGGGGTATTGGATTAAACATTTAACATCCCTCCACCCGAAGCTGACGGCCATGTTCAATGACTGCTTGGTGTCGGGTGAGGTGCCAGAGTGGTTGACAAAAGGTACCACAGTTCTGATAATGAAAGACCGAATCAAGGGTAATGATGTTACCAACTATAGACCTATCACATGTCTGCCCGTAATGTGGAAACTGTTGACGAGCATTGTGTCTGAGGAAATCTACCATCACCTCCACACAAACAACTTGTTGCCGGACGAACAGAAAGGATGCCGAAAGAAGTCACGTGGTACAAAGGACCAGTTGCTTATTGATAAGATGGTAATGGGGAATTGCAGGAGGAGACACACTGATCTTGCCATGGGATGGATAGACTACAGAAAGGCATTTGACATGGTGCCTCATTCCTGGATCACCAAAAGCCTGGAGATCTTCAGGGTGGCAGATAACATCAGAGAGTTGCTGGGCAGGAGTATGGGGTCCTGGGAGACAGAGTTGACATCAACTGGAGTATCCTTGGGAAGCGTGAAGATCAAGAGAGGTATCTTCCAGGGAGATAGCCTGTCCCCTCTGTTGTTTGTCCTTGCCCTGATGCCCTTGACCATTATGCTGCGAAAAGTGAGAGCAGGATACAAGTTGGGAAGGGGAGAGCTTACCATCAATCACCTCCTCTTCATGGACGATCTTAAGCTCTTCGGGAAAAGTGAGAAGGAGTTGGATGTGCTTGTTGACACTGTCCGTATTTTCAGCAGTGATATATGTATGCAGTTTGGTATTGGTAAATGTGGAGTCATTGTGATGAGGAGGGGTAGGTTGAGCAGAAGTAACGGGATCCAGATACCAACAGGTGAGATGATAAAGGAAATTGACTCTGAGGAAGGATACAAGTATTTGGGCGTTCTGGAGGCTGATGGCATAAAGAACAAAAAAATGAAGGAATTGTTAAGAACTGAATACATTCGGAGAGTAAGGAGCGTATTGAAGTCACATCTGAACAGCAGAAATGCCATAAGCGCAGTAAATTCCCGAGCTGTGTCTATTATTAGGTACAGTGCGGGAATTCTGAGATGGAATGTTGCTGAACAAAAAGAAATGGATAGGAAGACTAGGAAGCTATTGACTATCTACAACATGTTCCACAAGAGGAGTGATGTCGATAGACTCTACCTAAGGAGATCTGAGGGTGGAAGAGGTCTTATCAGCATAGAGGACTGTGTTCAGATGGAGAAAAACAACCTATACAAATACGTGACCTATAGTAAGGAGCCAATGCTCAGAGCTGTACTGAAGGAGGGAAGAGTAGGCCAGGGGATACCCAAGGAGGAAATAACATCAAGGAGGAAGAGCAGCCTTAAGGGAAAATCCCTTCATAGTACCTTCTTTGAGAAAACTGAATTTAGAGATCCACAGACATGGAACTGGTTGAGAAGAGGAGACCTCAAAAAGGCTACAGAAGGAATGCTAATGGCTGCGCAGGAGCAGGCCCTCAAAACGAAGTGGTTGAAGCACCATATCTACAAGGAGGAGGCTAGCCCACTGTGCAGGATCTGTGGAGAGAGAGAGGAGACTGTGGCTCACATTGTGTCCGAGTGTAAACACCTAGCCCAGACCCACTATAAGGGCTGGAGACACGATGTGATGGGCAGGGTGATCCACTGGCACCTGTGCAAAGTAAACAATCTACCACATTCTGAGAAATGGTATGAGCATAGGCCAGAGGCGGTGATGGAGAACAGTCAGGTGAAGGTGCTGTGGGATTTTAGGATACAGACGGACAAAAAACTGGAACACAATAGACCTGACCTGGTGGTTGTGGACAAAGAAAAAAGATCGTGCCTGATTGTGGATGTGGCCTGCCCGTTCGACACGAGAGTGCAAGAGAAGGAGAGGGAGAAAATTAACCGATACCAGGACCTAAAGTGGGAGGTGAAAAGGATTTGGAACTGCCATGAAGTCAAAGTGATCCCGATTGTCATAGGCGCACTGGGGACTATCTCCAAAGGTTTCCAGGGATGGTTAAAGAAAATCGGCCCCTTCACGCTTTTTGGAACGCTTCAAAAGGCATGCTTGCTTGGAACGGCAAGAACCCTCCGATACGTCCTGAATATCTGAGGCTGCAGGTAGTGGCTTGATATTCAATCCAACGGACTTTCCAGTTAACCAACATCAATGACTGAGATTCAAGGAATAACAATGATAATGATAATAATAATAATAATAATAATAATAATAATAATAATAATAATAATAATAATAATAATAATAATAATAATTATAATAATTGTTGGGCGGGAGTATGGGGTCCTGGGAGACAGAGTTGACATCAACTGGAGAATCCTTGGGAAGCGTGAAGATCAAGAGAGGTATCTTCCAGGGAGATAGCCTGTCCCCTCTGTTGTTTGTCCTTGCCCTGATGCCCTTGACCATTATGCCCTTTCAAACGTGTCCACCATACTATCTCTTTCGCCATAGCCACCAGACAGATAAAAACTGCCTGCACTTCCCGGCTAAAGGAAGAGGGCGGGGCAATCCTCACGATGGACTCAGCTGATAGCTGGATCCGTCCTACACGTGACAGCAGGTGTTCGACATAAACCCACAAGTCAGCAATGCTCGGACACTGGACGAGTGCGTGCAGGACGGTTTCGTCGCCCTGTGCGCATCTCGGACATGCCCGGCTGACGGAACCTCCATGCCTGTAAAGTTTATCCCGAACTGGCAAAGCACCCCGGTAGCACTGCCAGGGCAGGGATTTCTGGAAGTTGTCCATAGGCCCCGGCCCGAAAGTCCTTCCGAAGAGATTGGCTAGTTGATTTTCGTCGACGCCTAGAGTTTCTCCAAGTACGTCGTCGCTCTTCCCCTCCACTAATCCCCTATAGGACGCCAAGGTGGAGTTTCCACCGATCACATTGCCCGATTGGCTGTGAGCGCCTGAAGACATTCCAGTCTCCAAGCGCTCCCTCTCGGTCTTCGCTTGACCCAGGACTGCAGACCCGTCAAGGAGACGAGCTGGGGAAATACGTGTCTAGCAAACGGCGACCACACCTGATCACCGTCGAGGAAGAGGTGGAGATGTCGTAGCCTGAGCGCGTGTCTGCGCATCATCAGCCACGGCATGCCCAGCCCTCCATGTAGCGGGTGTTGACAGCAGATGGACCGCCTGACCATCGGAGCGCGTCCCTTCCACAAAAAGCGAAAGAGCAGACGCTCCAGCGCAGTCAGGCGGGGCTAGGACAAGGTACGACGGTCAGGCGGTAGTAGATGACAGACGCGATGTACGCGTTAGCCACCTCCGCTCGATTTTTCAGGGATAGCTTCCTCTCGGCCCATTTCTGGGTGAGAGAAGCCACCCTGCTCGTCACCTCGTCCCAGTTTTTGTCCGTCTGGAGGTCTGGACCGAACCAGACCCCTAGCAATTTAACAGGTCCGTCCGTCCAGCGTCCGACGACGCTGATTGACGGCATGGACCTGCCTCTCCAGGTGCCGAGCTGCAGGCCCACTGACTTTTCCTGGTTGATCATTGCTCCTGTCACCGCTTCGTATTCTCTTAGTGTAGTGCCGATCGCCTCGATGTGTTTGGCGTTCGACACCACTACGGTGACATCGTCGGCATATGCTGACACGGATCTTCCGCATCCTAGTTCGCGCGGGACCCCCCTCAACGTCTCCAGTTTGTGCAGTAATGGCTCGAGAGTCAATACGTACAATAGGGACGAGAGGGGGACATCCTTGGCGGACCGAGCGCATGATGTTGAACGGTTCCGAAAGGTGACCGTTCACTCTCACTACAGAGCAGATGTCGCTGTGCATGGCAGCGATCCAGCCTCTGAAGACGGGCCCAAAGGCAGCCGCCCTCAGGACTGCCGCTAGGTAACGATGGTCGACCCTATCGAAAGCTTTTCACTGATCTAAATTGATCAAAGACCCACCCGTGCCAGGTTCCCTAGCTACCCTCTCTACGATGTATCGCATGAGGTGGAGGTTGTCGTGAATGGATCTGTCGGGAATGGCGCATGTCCGTGCCTCTCCCACCAGACCACCAACGACAAGCGCCAACCTCTTTGCTAGCACCTTGGCCAAAATCTTGAACTCTGTGTTTAGTAGAGTTATGGGCCTAAAATTATCTATGTTATCCCCCTTGTTCGGATCCTTTCTCAGCAGCGCCACCGCTCCTCGGCTCACAGAGCTGGGAATTCTCCCGTTCTGTTGCCAGTTGCAGTAGACGTCCGCCAAGAGGCCTCCGAACAAGTTTGGCATTTGTACGTAAAGTTCATAGGGCAGACCATCTAAACCAGGCGATTTACCCCTTGTGCAACTAGTCATTGAATCCCGTACTTCAGCAGTTGTTATCGGCTTTTCGCAACACTCCGCCTCAATGGCCGAAAGCCGCGGCAGTCCGTCGAGGTAAACACTAAAGTCCATCCCTCAATCCGGCCCGCCACTACCCCCGAACAGTTGAGCGAAGTGTCGCTGAAAAGCTTCACACATTTGCCCGGGATCGAGTAGCATGCGCCCGTCGTGGCCCACCAAAGACCGGATCGTGGCTTTGTTGCCATGACGCGCCTCCGCCACTCGGGCCCATTGAACGACTTTCGTCCCCTCGTGTCTGAGAGCACAACCCTAGCTCTGACAACGCAGCCTTCGTGCTTTGCATTGAAGAATTGGTCAAGGGCCAATTTCGCCGCAAGTACGTCGGTCGCGATGCCTTTGCTAAGCGCCTCATCTAATTTTCTAACTAATTCTCCCTCTGCTCTATTTTTCTCTATTGCTAAAGTCTTACTAAACCTAATGGACTCTATTCTGATTGCTCTTTTCAGAGCAAACCACCACTTGTTGTTGACGATGGCCCCCGTCAACGGTCGCTTAACTAGTTCGCTAATCCGGTCTCTGTAGGCCTTGCGCGCTGGTAAGGACGCGTTTAGCTTCCAGTAGCCGGGTCCTCGTCTATGAAGCCTATCTAAGTCAAGCACACAGATCACGAATTTGTGGTCAGTGTAGCTGACTATCTTGAATTGTGGACAGCCTATGCTAGACCTATCTATTTCCCTACAAAATACTCTATCTAGATATGATCTGGATGACCCTATGCGATTTGTCCAAGTCCACATTGGTACATTCGGGAAATCCATTCGGTACCTGTCAGACAGTTCAAAACGTCTGAGGAGGTTGGTGAGACTCTTGCACCCTCCTTCCCTATCCACTAATCCCACACAATCCCAGCGTGCATCTAAGATCCCGTTCCAGTCGCCCACTAACACTAAAGAGCGGGACGTTCCAAGAAAGGTCTCCAGACGCCGGAAGAAATCAGGCCGCCCTGCTCCTGTCGGGGCATAGACGGCCACTAACCTGAAAGCTTGGCCGTCTCCGCTGGTCACGTCCAGCATCACCAACATACCTTCTGGGTCCAGGAAGATGGCTCGTATGGCAAGATCCAAACCTCTCCGAAAAAGCACAGCAACTCCTCCACCCGATCCCGGACGGCTGGGAGATGCGTACACATCGTAGCCGCCGAAGATCGGTGCGAAAGCCTGTGCTTCGGAGATTCTGGTCTCGCTGATGGCCACTACATCTATGTTTAGTGACCTGAGGTCGTTGAGCAGGTGGCCCTGCTTCCATGATGACCCCAAGCCACGCGCATTTATGCTGCCTATTCTGAGTGAGGTCATGTTGAAAAGGAGTGGAAAGGACGGTTTTTCCATCCTTTTCACTGCTTGTGGCCTCCTCAGGAAGGATGTCCTTATAAATCCTCCTGGAGAGTGCTTGTCGGAAGTCTCCGATGTCTTTGGGGAATTTTTGTTTTAGTGTCATGTACGTTTCCTGTGTGATGCGAGTGATTTGTATGTGTGGAGGTGGTGTGAATTTTGGGGTTGTTGTGTAGTCTTTTTCTGTGATGCTGGTGTTGTGTTGGATGTAGTGTAATAATCGCTTGTTGTTCAAATTTAATGCTGTGTAGTGTGTATCGTTTTGGTTGTTTTGTTTTGTTTGAGTTTGTTGTGGGTTTGTTTCTGTTTCGCATTTTGGTGACTTTTGTGGTGTAGGTGATTGTGGTGTTGGTGTTAATGATGGTGATGGTGTTGGTGTTTGGGTTGATGGGGTTGGTGATGCTGGTGTGGATGGTAGCATATCTGTCCTAACTTTTTTGTTTCTTAATTTATTTGTTTCCCTCTGTATTTTGTTTTTGGAGGGGGAAGGAAGAGAATTTTTTTCTTTTTTGGTTTCTTTTTTTTTTCCGGATATCGTTTCCCACTCCTCGTCGTCACAATCTGTCTCCAGTTGTGATAGGCCGGGGAGTGGAAAATCCTCCACAGGCGTTGGTTTTGGTTGTGGCGTGGTGGCTGGTGTAGGCGCTGGTGCTAGTTCTGAAGCGTTGGGTGGTGGTGGTGTTGGTTTTGCTACTGTTGCTGGGGTTGTTGCTGTTATAGTTGCTTCTGTTGTTGCTGCTACAGTTGTTGCTGGCATCTCTGCTACTGCTGGTGTTGATGGTTGTGTCACTGGGGTGGGTAGGAGAGGTGGCCTCAACCTTTTAGCCTGAGGGCAGAAAGCCCTTAGGTGGGTTCCTTCACCACAAACGACACACCTAGGTCTTCTTCCCTCGACAATTACCGTGAGGTGGCTGCCGTCAGTGAGGTCTATTACCTCTGGGATCTCCTCAATGCTTTTTTGGTCCGCTTGGATCAGGAGCTCCATCCCAGATCCGGACCAGTTTTCCTGCTTTTCTTTTGCTATTGCTATTATTTTCGTGTTGGCTTCGATGCCGGCGAGGACAGCCGCTATTAGCCAGGCAATTTCGATGACCGGTGGAACGTGGGTCACCCTGATCTTTACGAGTCTCTGGCCACAATAGCTTGGGACGAGTGTGAAGTCGTCACTTTTTAATGGGGCCATGGAGTGTTCTCTAGCCTCCTCTGGTGTTTCAAAGAACACATCCACGGTTCCATACTTTTGCCCACGTCTGATGTGGGTTTTTCTTGCCCAAACATGTCCCAAAGCTTTTTGGATTTGGGACTCGGATGCCCGTTCCACTCGGCGCGATTTTACATTTATTGCTCTATACGACACGGTGCATAGGCGCCGATGCTCCATTTTATTAGGTGGGGGGGGGGCGAGGCTGACCCTGTACCCATCTTTCTTTACCATTTGTTTGGCATTTTCTAAATCCTCCTGTGTTACCGTATAATCTTCGAACTGTTTTGCTACTCTGGCGAAACTGAGGGGGGTTTTATAATGTCATTGTTGTTGTTGTTGCTATCGTTAATATTAATTTTAGTTTCAGTTGTGGTGTGGTGACGTCAGTCGTCTTTGGTGCGGAAGAGTCCATTTTGCTTGATTTCATTTCGACATCACGAGTTAATTTATTTTTTTCTTCTTTTGTTTCTGTTGTCGCGGTGGTGGTGGTGGTGGAGGCTTTAACACCTGCAGTCATTGGTAATGGCGGGAAATGAATGTCTGCCTGAGACAAATTTAAAATATTGCTACTGCTTATATTTTTTTTTGTGTTGGCAAACCTAGTAACATTTACAATGGTGGTGTCGGTGTGAGGTGTTATTTTGTGAGGAAGGCTTTCAGCTGCTTCGTGCAGAGGTGAATTAGCCATTTTTTTTCAAAGAAAATTTTTGATAATAATAAAAGTTAAAATTTTGGGCACAAGGCCCCAATCTTTTTGGGTGTCCTTTTCGGAAAACAATGTATGTGTGCTTATAAACAGTTAACAATAAAATTTTCCATAAATGACAATTTTTAACAAACGGAAATAACAAATCTTTGCGGAGCTCACGATGATACGATTTACTACGTAGGTCGCCAATAACAATAATAATAATAATAATAATAATAATAATAATAATAATAATAATAATAATAATAATAAAATGATACTGGAAGATTGTCATAATAGACACAAAAATCTATCGATTGCTTGGATAGATTATAAAAAAGCATTTGATAGTTTGCCACACAGTTGGATTGAAAAATGTTTAGAGATTTTCAAAATATCCCCCGTTGTCAGGAGGTTTTTGTCATTCAGTATGAGGACATGGAGAACGACACTCCTTTTGAATAGTGAAACAAAATCACTGGAAGCTGGAGAAGTTAACATTAATTGTGGAATTTTTCAGGGTGACTCTTTATCACCGCTTTTATTCTGCATCGCACTTATACCATTAAGTAAAATGCTCAATGAAACAAAACATGGATATAGAGTCTATGACAAAACCATTAATCACCTGTTCTACATGGATGACCTGAAACTATTTGCAAAAAATGATGAACAATTGCAAGGGCTATTATCCACTGTGAAGCAGTTCAGTGATGACATTAAAATGGAGTTTGGACTGGATAAATGCGCCAAAGCAACGTTCACCAGAGGAAAGCTGCTGAAGAGTTCAGACATTAATCTTGATCGGGGGAACGTGATAAGAGAGCTTGATCAAGAACAAACTTACAAATATCTAGGTGTTTGTGAAGGAGACGGAATCAAGCACTCGACAATGAGGGAAAGGATAAGGAAGGAATGTTACCGCAGAGTCAGAGCAATCTTAAGAACGGAATTGAATGCAAGGAATAGGATCGATGCCATAAACACGCTTGCCATACCAGTAGTAACCTACAGTTACAATGTCATCAACTGGTCAAGCACAGAGATCCGTAGGCTCGATACAAAAATCCGAAAATTCTTAACCATGCACAGAATGCATCACCCTAAGGCAGACATAGATAGAATATATCTCCCTAGGAAAGAAGGAGGACGTGGGTTAATCCAGTTAGACATTGCGTTGAAAACTGCAACAATTGGATTATCCACATATCTAAGGGAATCACATGATTGGATGATCAAACTCGTTTTGAAACACGAAAGCACCAAAAGATCATATTCCATTACAAAAGATGCACAAAGATACAGTAATGGACTACAAATTTCAGAAGTCCCATTTACTGCTGAAATGGAAAACACAGAAAAAGCAAAGCAGGTAAAAGTAACTGCAAAGAAAGAACTGCTACAGAAACTGGCTAAGAAATGGCAAGAAAAGCCTCTGTATGGAAAATACCCAGAGCGAGCTAGCAATCCTGATGTTGACTAAACTTTAACCCATCAGTGGTTGGCATCCTCTGGACTGAAATTGGAGACTGAAGGACTGATTATATCCGCACAAGATCAGTGTCTGCCAACAAAAAATTACCAAGCCAACATAATAAAAAATGAGTGCAGCCCATTATGCCGTGTATGCAAAAACAACCAGAGACCATTGACCATATAATTTCAATGTGCAGTCCTATAGCTCCAACCGAATACCTAAACAGGCATGACAGAGCTGCACAATACATACATTGGATAATGTGTAAGCATTTTGACCTGCCCCATCAAAAGAATTGGTGGGAGCATCAACCACCTCCCATACTTGAAAAAGATCACATCTCAATCTTGTGGAACTTTAGCATCCAAACAGACCGAAAAATAGATGCAAATAGACCTGATATAATACTGAAGGACTTTAAAAAGAGGGTATGCCTGCTAATTGATATGTCTGTTCCAATAGACAAGAATGTATCTATAAAAACATTTGAAAAATTGAGCAAGTATAAGGACCTGGAGATAGAAATTGGAAAAATGTGGAAATTGAGAACTAAAACAATACCAGTGGTTGTAGGTGCTCTGGGAATGATACTTAAGGGGTCTAATGATTACTTATCGCAAATCCCAGGAAACCCGCGTATAGGAGAAATACAAAAGATAGTACTAATGGGAACTGCCCATATACTAAGGAAGATTCTGTCAATATAAGTACATCACAAGTCTAAACACTAAAGATGCATGTGTGAGTATGTATGTTCTTCCTTGAACATGGCGGACCTTGTTGTCTCTTGAGGTCACTGGTTGTGACTTGGTGATAACTCGTATGAACATAAAGCAAGATAAATGCAACTGTAATAATAATAATAATAATAATAATAATAATAATAATAATAATAATAATAATAATAATAATAATAATAATAAGAAGAAGAAGAAGAAGAAGAAGAAGAAGAGCAAAACATATGCTGCTGATCTTATGCTTGATACCCAGGCTGGACAGACTAAAGAAACTGTTGCAACTGATGCTGCTAGGCACATAAAATCACTGTCAAAAGCAAACGGGCAGGGACAATTAGCATCAAATTGGGAGCAGAAACTTCTGCATGGCAAATATGTAGCCCGTAGCAAACAAGCTGATGTTGATCAAAAGCACACCCATCAGTGGCTACGTAGTTCAGGGCTAAAGGCGGAGAGTGAAGGCTTCATCTTAGCACCACAAGATCAAAGCCTATTGACTCGTATTTACCAGGCCAATGTGATGAGAAACGGAATAAACCCAAAGTGCCGATTTTGCAATGCTGAGGTTGAAACAGTGGATCACTTAGTCTCTGGTTGTAAAGTTTTAGCACCAGTAGAATACACATATAGACACGACAGAGTTGGCCGATATCTCTATTGAGTAATATGTCGGCGTTACAAAATCAAAGCTGAAGACAAGTGGTACAACCATCACCCTGAGGCTGTAACTGAAGGATAAAAAGTAACAATTATCTGGGACATTCCTGTACATATGACAGGACCATAAAAGCAAATAGACCTGACATCATTATAAAACATCAACATAACAAGGTCTGTTTGTTCATAGATATGAGCATCTCATGTGATCACAATATCGCGGCAAAAGAATTTGACAAGATACGAAAATATAAAGATCTGCTTATGAAATTGAGAAAATGTGGCACCTCCAGGCAGTTACAATACCAGTGATTGTGGGAGGGCTGGGAATGATCAAGAAAGGAACAGAACAATATTTGCGAATGATTCCTGGTTTACCCTCTCTGCACGGGGTGTAAAAAATTGTTTTGAATGGTACTGCACATGTATTGAGAAGAGCACTATCTCTGTAAGATTGATATCCCTCCTTGTATTTACATATGCATATGCACATGTGTATATATGTATACTTTTTTTTTTTAGTTTTTTTTATTATAATCAATGTACTGTATTAACTGGCTTACTAATGCACATTGTGAATTTATTTGCCCTAGGTGTCGGGAAGACACTCGGCATATATCTCAGAAACAATAATGAAATAAAATAAAAATGAAAATGATAATAATAATAATTGTTTCTACATTAGGCACAAGGCCAGCAAATACCCAGTGCATTACTGGTACTTTATTTTATCGACCCCGTAAGGATGAAAGGCAAAGTCAACCTCGGCGGGATTTGAACTCAGATCATAAAGGGACGTAACTATGCTGGAAAGCATGGCGTCCGATCCTCTACCGATACTGCCAATTAACAATAATGATTTCATTTATTAGCCGCAAAGGCCGACATGTAGGGGACAATACAAAGACAGGGACAGTGGGGGTTTACAATAAGGTCGAGTAAAAGTGCACAATGGCAAGACTAATTTAACAATGAAGATATAAATATATAAAATAAACTGTATAAATATAACAAAATAAATTCCCCTATAGGAGGAGGGGGTCCAGGAGTGACTGAGTACCCAACCGATCCTGAACCACCAGGCGCTTCTAGGGCACCCAGGGAGAGCAACCCTCTCCTCAAGTTAGCTAGTCTATAGGCGCATGGTCAGAGTAGGCCATTTCACACGGGCCTTTCTCGCCACATTCATACACCTTTTAGCAAATGTACTGGCGGGGGCAGCACTTCTCTCTCCACCCTCACCTTCCTTTCCAGGTGAAACTTGAAGAACTTGATGAGGGATTGACCGAAGAGAAAAGTGTCTGTCTTCGGCCCTTTTAATCTGGTCCACAATATAACCTCTTTCGCATCGGCCACCAGACAAAGGAAAATTGCCTGCTCTTCCTGACCTAAGGAAGGCGGTGAGTCGATCTTCACTATGGAATCGGCCGATAGCCGGATCTGTTCCACACACGACAGTAGCTGTTCGACATAACTCCACAAGTCAGTAATGCACGGACATTGGACAAGTGCGTGCAGAACGGTTTCGTCGGTCTCTGCGTATCTTGGGCATGTCAGTCTGACAGCACTTCCGTACCTGTAGAGTTTATCCCGAACCGGTAGTGCCCCCCCGGTAGCACTGCCAAGTGAGGGATTTCCGGAAATTGTCCATCGTCCCCGGCTCGAAAGTCATCCGGTACAGACTGGTCAGTTCGACTTCGTCGAGGCCCGAAGCTTTTCCGAGTGCGTCATCGCATTTGCCCACCACTAATCCTCTATAGAACTCGAGAGTGGAAGTTCCACTGATCGCATTGCACGCTTGGTAGAGGGCAGTGAATGCCTGGCAACATTCCAGGTAATAAAACTTTTCTACTTTATGCACAAGGCCAGCAATTACCCAGTTCATTACTGGTACTTTATTTTATTGAATAATAATAAAGTATAGTTCATATATTCATTCTGTTACTAGTTTCAATTATCGAAACGCTGTCATTCCCGAGCATCACCTTCTAGGCTGCAGTCAATTATATTGTTATATTGATAATATGACCTTACTTACGCTTCCATCTAATAATTATTTCATATATATATATATATATATATATATATATATATATATATATATATATATATATATATATATATATATAAGTATGTAAATATGTAAAATTTGGCTTCGTTTACTATACATTATCAATTTACTGCTATATATATTTCGGTGACCTATTCAGGCAGTCCGAATTGGTGTGTAAAAGACAGGTACACATGTTGTTGAAGTGTTTCACTCCGTCAATACATCGATATATCCACCTCCTGGGTGTGTTGTCATTCCTCCGAGGATGTGGAATCATATCTGTTAGAACAAACGAATTTCAGCGTCATAGGACACGCTCGTATCCCATTGGTCAGTTGTGAGATCATTTCTCTGTCAAAAGTCTATAGAAATTCTTCTGAGGTAAGTCAGCCTGATATAGTCGTTTTTGTCAGAATGTTTAAGTACAGCTGACCTCCTCCATCGTGTTGGTAGTGGTAGTGGTTTTAAGGGGTCAATATATATATACATATATATATATATTTATATATATATATATATATATATATATAAATATATATATATATATATATATATATATATATATATATATATATATATATATATATATATATATATATATATATATATATATATATATATATATGCGATGAAATACCAATGATCGTTGGCAAATCACTGATGAGGGACTCATTTTATAACATGTAAATCCATGTGCAACCATGCAGTATTCTTCTCCCCATATTTTTCATATATATATATATATATATATATATATATATATATAACAATATATTTAGAAACACACAGATACATGCGGACACACACATATACATGAATGCATCCGCACCCAACCATGAGTTAAGGGTGCCAACTTCACCGATGTTGCTCAATGAATGACTGGGACAGACCAATCCGGTTGAACCAGACTGAACCAGTATCAGAGTTAAAAATACATTATTAAGAGAGAAGAAACATTTAGATATAATTAGTAATAAAATGTATCATACCTAAACTGCTCCTAGATTCCTCGACTACGTAGTTTCGTGGCATAAACAAAAACAATATATCATAAAGATATAGAGTCCTTGCGAGGTCTGCCGACTTATCAAGAGGATACCTCATTTTACTAGTCTCAAGAACGCGTCTCCACAACGTGAGAAAGAATCCCAAAAGGCGGAGGGGGAGATAGTCACGCGATATAACGGTCGAGAAACAGAGCTAAGCCTCTTATAACCCCGAAGAAAATACCACGGAGGCGGAGGGGGTATTTATATCGAAGCCGTAGAAGAGGTGGTGAAGGAGGCGAGAAGTATGAGTAATGAAAGCTTTCCAGCAGTCCCCACACTTCAAAGATTGCTCGACCAGAGGGAGTTATTAACAATATATTTAGAAACACATATATAAGTTAAAACAATGAAATAAAAATCAAGTCATTAGAGATATACTTCACTGCTTTACGATCGTTTTTAGGTGATGATAATACATTGTAGCTATACTCCGTTATTGATCTATGTAAGGTTAGTTACAAAATATCATATAAAGAGAATATTTACTTACATACATATCACTAGGTGTTTTCAAAAGCAATAATATAAATACATACATACTTATATATATATATATATATATATATATATATATATATATATATATATATATATATATATATATATATATATATATTGCCTTACATCTTTACGAGTTCGATAAAAATAAAGTACCTGTAATACACTGAGGTCGATTCAAGTGACTCCCCACCAAAAAATAAAAAAAACTGTTGGCTATATGCCTATATCAGAAACCATTATTCTAAATGCCCAAACATAGATACGCTTACAAAAAAAGTTCACTCAAATATATATATATATATATATATATATATATATATATAACGAAGGAAATGTGGTAAGGAACCAGGTGGACCATAACGCACCAAAGTACTCAATACTTAGGGTAGTAGAGTGGGTAATAGGAACCAGTAAGACCCCGACGGCTGAGCTCAAGCCGTTTCGACGGCTAATTCTTCACGCTTTTGGCTTCTAACACCTTCACCAATCTCTCTTTCTCCTCTTTTATAACCATCTCTCTCTTTAAGATTGGTTTACTCTCGAACTGGATATAAATATATATATATATATATATATATATTATATATATAAATATATATAGTGTTATACTTGGGGAGGGTCATATTGTTGTAATATTGCCAGAAATAATAACAGAACACATTCATTGTTTGGTTGGTTTTCGCTTCTTTCATCTATCCATAGTTAATTAATTTGGCAATCAATGTTTATCATTGTTAACAATACAGATATAAATATATATTCATTAGTTAAGCAAAGCAAGACCACAAAATTCACATGGAAGACGTTAGTTAAAGCAGAGTTGCAGTTTAAGGTAAGGAATAAAGAGTGTAATTGTAGTTTAATGAAAGGAATAATAATTGCTTCTACTTTTAGCACAAGGCCAGCAAATTACCTCAGTGTATT